>JAWNOM010000511.1:387500-987500 GCA_035045965.1 Drosophila aldrichi
TCGTGCTTGATCTGGCTCGGATCAATCTCCATGACTGTGGCACCACCAATATCCGCATGCGTGGCATGCGCTGCATGCTGTGCTGCATGCACCGCCGCCTGCTGCTGCTGCTGCTGTTGATGTTGCTGTTGCTGCTGTTGTTGCTGCTGCTGCTGCTGACTTTGTGCCAACAATTGCTGAGCGTGCAAATGCTGATGATGATGTGCTGCATGTTGCTGCTGTTGCTGTTGTTGCTGCTGCTGCTGTTGTTGCTGCTGCTGCTGCTGTTGCTGCTGTTGTTGCTGCTGCTGCTGTTGCGCCTGCACATGAGCCAAATGCTTGGCCTCGATTACCTCGCTCTTGATATGCTGCACCAGATTCGAGTTGCTCTCGTCCCCGGTGGCATGATGGTGCGCTATCGAGTGCATGGGAGATTGATCGAGCCGATGGATTTGCTGAGCCAAATGATTGTCTATGTCGAGCTGTTCGGTGGGATCTAAAATGAAAAACAATTATTATGATTGTAGACTTTACAAATTGAAAAAAAAAAACTAATATAATCTAAAAATATGAATATTACTTCATATTGTCTATAGAGTCTTTCGGTTTTGCTAACTTATGAATAAAACTCTAGAACTCTACCAGAAACTCACTTGATAGATCGCGTGTGTCGGTGCTGGGGTTGCACGATAGATCGACGTGTTCCGTAACGGTGACTGGTGTGGCCGATGGTGCTGGTGGTTCCGGTGTGAAGTCCAGAAAGCCCATGGGCACGCCCAACAGACCGCCGTTCTGCAGATGGTTAGGAGTTTGAGCAAGTGAGCAAATGGGGGAGGGTAATTGGAGATGGAGGAGGAGGAAAAGAGATAATATATGTTAAAACAAGGCACGCCAAATATATATATATACATATGTATGTTGTGGGTGTGTGAGATAGAGCAACACGAGAGTGCTCTATGTGGGTCATTGAGTCTGATTGAGTAATTGATTGAGTGATTGATTAACTGATTGTTCATTTGAATTGAGACTGAGACTGAGACTGAGAGAGAGGGAGAGAGACGCGACGCGGCACACAGCTTGGTACTCGCTGCGGCGACACTTACCATGCCCATGCCTAAACTAGTCATATTTTTATCTTTTCCGTCGCGCGCTACTACAATTTGTGTCACAATCGCCTGGCCGCTCACGCCCGCTGCATTATTCGATGTGGACGAGTTGGATGCCGGCGAGGCCACCGACTGCTCTGTCTTGCAAATCTTTTGCGGCTTATTATCGCAATCGGAGTCGTCGCCAGTTGTTGCAACTGGTATATAATTGCCGTCGGCCGTTTGCTGCAGACTCACGATCGATGTTTGATTCTGTCCCTGGATGAGTATCGTTTGTGGATGATGATGATGTTGTTGCTGTTGCTGCTGCTGCTGTTGTTGCTGCTGCTGTTGCGATTGTGTTTGCAATTGCAAATCTGGCGATTTGGAGCGTTTACGCAGTCGCGATTTACGCGGCGTTGGCTGCAACTGTTGCTGCTGTTGTTGCTGTTGCTGCTGCTGCTGCAACTGTTGCAGGCTACTGCTGCTGCTGCTGCTGTTGCCGCCGCCGCCGGCTGTAGTGCTCAACAGCTGTTGCCCGGCCGCCAACTGTATGCCACTGCTGGTTGCAAGCGTATGCTGTGCCAGCAGCGCACTATTCACCAATTGCTGCTGGTGCTCCTGCTGCTGTTGCTGTTGCTGCTGCTGCTGTTGTTGTTGCTGCTGCTGCTGTTGCTGATGATGTTGCTGTTGCTGTTGCTGTTCGAGTGTGGGCGACGGAGCACCAGACACTAGACTCGCATTCACAATATTGCCAACGACCGCCTGCTGTATGTTCTCCGATACAGTGATTATCGCCGATGCAGCGTCATTCAAATCATCCGCATTCTCGGCCGGCTCGCACAGTCCTTTGATTTTCAATTGCTCCGCGGTGCGCAACAGACCCTGGAATATACATTTAACAAAGAATGGATAAATTAGTATAAATGCAAATCATTTACAATGTGTTAATTTATATTGAATCTATTGAAAAATTAGTCAAATTTCTTATCTTATTCTTATCTCTTTTCAAGCTAGTCTCTCTCACTCTCCTACTCATTCTTTCAGTCATTCGCTCTCTTTGTTTTCATTTCTCTTCATTTCAATCCCATTCCTTACATTCTTTTCCACCATTCTTTTATCTTCATCTCAATTCTTGAACCTATTCAGTTTCCCATTTTCCTTTGTCTTCTTCCTCTTGTTTGCTAGTCTTTAATCTTCTCTCTCTCTCTCTCACTTTCCTCTCATTTTTTTCCATAGCTTCCATATTTCTTCTTCCATTTCGCCCGCAGTTTTAAACTTCTTTCTCTTCATATTCATTCATTAACTCGGCATCTCTTCATATACCTAGGAAAGAAGAAATATAATTCTAGATAGGAAAATCAAGACTAAACTAGGAAGAGCTCTCTTTCCTTTTATCTCTCTCATCTCGTCAGTCTTTCTTCCCAGCTCTTGCTTCTCCTACACAGTCTCCTTTGCTCTCTTCTTGCCTTTACTTTGTTTATTCCACATCTAGATAAATACAATATCCCTAGCCCATTTTTGCTGGAATAATGCCGAATATATTTGACTGCATCTCAAAGTGTCGCCTAAAACTAACCACGCCCATTTTTATTTGGCACCTACACTCTCCAAAAAGAGTCAGTTAGACAGACAGTAGTAAGAAAAAAAAAAAAAAAGATGGACTGTTTTTTTTTTCTAGCTTAGAGCTAGAGCTGAAAATGGGGCTGGGTTCAGTCATTACGGCTGGCGTTTGTCTTTGAGGGGAGCTGGGACTTGAGCTTGGGCTTGGGCTCTATTTGGCATCGTCACTAACAGAGTCCAGTTGGCCCACACGCCCACTCGCTTGACCCGCGCCCAACCGCCCCTCCCTCTGGCCAAGCACACTCCGTGATGGGCAGTGCAGTTGGCAGTTGCCCGTCTCAGCAATTGGACAGACAAATATTTACTTCAGAAGTTTTTCTTTTAAGCAGTGCGACGGAGATGCTTTTCTTTTCGTTTCGTTGGGATTCATTTTATACATACATATATACATATATATATATTTTTTTTATTTCAATTTTTTGTTTTTCCTTTACCAGCCTCAGAGAGCCGCACTCAACCCCAAGCGCATTTGATATTTTCTTCAGCAATTTTTTTTTTATTTTTTATATTTTTTATGCTTCGTATTTTAAATTAAAAATACGGAAAAAACACTCCGGCGCACACGCACAGAAGGCGGCAAGTGGCAGGAGAGGTAGGGAGGGGCGGGGGAGGGTAGGCAAACTTAAGGGTGGAGAGAAAGGCTGACAGAGCAAGAGCAACAGAAAGAAAGAGAGAGAGAGCGGGAGAGAGAGAGAGATAGAGCGAGACGGCGTGAGAACTAAAGAAAAAATTCTTATTACCGCCTCTTGGCTGCGGTGTCCCTTGGCAGTCGAAGAAACAAAAAAGAAATTAAGGCGAAAAATTGAGTAGGTTGAATAAAAATTTGTGTACCCGTTACAGCAGAGACCCAACCGGCCAACCGGCCAACCAGACCCCCGACCGACCGTCTCCTCCCACTCTTGGCAGCAGCCTTCCATTTTTTTTCTGTTCTTTACTTGTTTTTTGTTTTTTTTTTTTTTGACCCAACCAGCAATAGCCTGACCATTGCAAGTCCAGTTGCCAGTTGTGTGTGTGTGTGTGTTTTTTTTTTTTTCTTTAAAAAAGCAAAAGAAATCTCATCAGCTTCTTCTTCTTCGACACGACATAAATATATGTATGCGTATATACATATATAGAGAGAGGGCGGGAGAGGGCGGTAGGAGTGGGTGGTTGGGTGTCGCAGAACCTTCGAATAAATGAAAGAAAATGTTGTTGTTTTTTTTTGCTCGTTCTCTTTTCTTTTTTTGCGTCTTTCTGTAGATGCAAATGGCTGGCGCCGGAAACGGAACTACGGGGCCAGAGCGCAGGCTAGCGGCAGCGCGCTGCGGCGTAGTGTGGCGGCGCATGTAAAGGATGCATGATTGCTTGGCAAGGGTTGCGGATGGATGCTGCCGCTGCCACTCCCACTGCCAACTGCCCACTGCCGCTCGTCCTACTGTATTTTGTGGTCATGGCAATGCCCACGCCTTATTTATTTATTAAAGTTAACAAAATAAGCAGCAACAAAAAAACACCAACACGATAAGTAAGACAAGCAGAAGAAAAAAAAGGGTAACAAAAAAAAATTGTAAAAAAAAAATAAGAAAGAAAATACATAACAAATTTACGCAACTTTTTCAGCAGCAACTCGCACTTTTTTCTTGCTTATTTTTTTTTTGGCTTTTCTTTTTCTTCTCTTGCATTTTTTATTTATTTTTCCCGTTGCTCGGCACTTTATTAAAAATAACAAGAAAATACACAATTATAGGAGCGAAACAACTTTTGATCGAGTCGAATTAAAATCTACTTAACAGCGTGAGATCGAGAGAGAAAGAGAGAGAGATAAATAAAGAAAGGCAGAGAGATAGAGATTTAAGGGCGTAATTTTAATATTATAATAAGTTTTTAGCTGATTTTTAAGTATATATATTTTTATATCTTTTGAATTATATTTCCCTAACTGATTTAATAAATTTATTATGTAATTATATAAAGTATTATAATCGAATTTCTATTCTCTTTAAGGTAAAATTCTGCTCAAGCGTTATTTCATTCCCAGCCCATTTCTTTAGTTCCTTTACTCAATCTTTAAGTTGGCGCTAAGAATCGGATTTTTGTTTCGTTTCATGTACTTCAACAACAAGAGGATTTGTGGCGTGACAAGGGTCAAAGGGCTTCAAAGGTAGTTAGAGTATGATAGAAGAGAACATTATATGTATGTATAGCTATGCGAATGAATAATCGAACAAAATATACATATATAAAATAAAATATATAAAAATAAAAATAATCAAATAAAATATAATATAATAAAATATAATATACAAAATTAAATATAAAAAATAAAATATAAAAAATAAGATATAAAAAATTCACTATAAAAAAAAACATAAAAAAAATAAAACATAAAAAAATAAAACATAAAAATATAATATAAAAAATAAAATATAAAAAAATTAAATACAAGAAATAAAATATAAAAAATAAAATATAAAAAATAAAATATAAAAAACATAATATAAAAAATATAATATAAAAAATAAAATATAAAAAATAATATATAAAATTTTAAAAAATAATAATGGACTGAATAGTTCGAACTTAAGAAAATGTAAATGAAATTTAAAAAATAAATATATATAAATATTTTTTAATATATTGTACACTTTTGTATACATATTTATATATATATATATATATATATATATATATATTTTTATATTTACTCATTTATATTTATTTATTTTAATAAATATCCATTCGTCTCTCCTAAAATTTTCAACTATTCTCACAAATCCAGTCACCTCTCGCATCTACCCTTATATACGCTAGAGTACACTACAAAAAAAAAAAAAAAAAAAAAAAAAAAAAAACAACAAAAAATGTGGCAAAATCAACGATAAGAAAAAAAAGAGTTCGACGCACAAAATTTAAATAAATTTACGGGCCTCTCGGCCCAAGATGCCAGCTCGAAGGACTCGCCCAGTTTCTTGGCACATTTCTTCTCCCTCTCCCTCTGCGTCTTCTTCTTGTTTTGTAATTTTCTAGTTGTGTGTGTACGTTTTTTTTTTTTTTTTCTTGTTTAGCATTTCTTGTTTTTAATTACGTTGCCGACGTCAACGTCGACGTCGACTGACGCTCTAATGGCCAGGTCACAACGGGGCAAAGAGAAACTTGGACTTGGGTTTATGTACACAAAAAATAAAAGAGGAAAAAAAAAGGTTGCAAGGCAAAAAAAAACTGTTACAAATGGCAGTTAGCAACCCTGCCTTGCCGCTGAGAGAATGAACAAAAAAAAAACCAACACACACACACACAAAGATGAAACAAAAATCAGTGCGCAGAGCCACGCCCACCGCCCGACCGGCTTCGATTATCAGCAATGGGAATCGAGCTGCGAGCGAGTTCCAATTAAAAAAAAAAAAACTAAGAGAGGAGAAGAAGAAAAATCTGCATGTGACCAAAGTCAAATCAAAGCGGGTTAAGAGACCAGCAACTGGAGCTGGAACGGGAAAGGGAACGGGAACTGGAACTGGAACTAGAGCTGGAGCTGGAGCTGTAGCTGACGCAGGGACAAGGACTGGCTGGGACAAGCTAAAGCACAAATCTCCATTGAAATTCTAACGCAATTAGTGCATGAAAATGAAGCGCCAACGCTGCGTATGAGTGATATATAGCTTAAATGTCACAATGGCTAAGCTAAAGCAGAAGCCAAAACCCAAAGCCTGGCCAGAACGTGGAACAAAGCCAACACACCGAGCTGAAAACCGAGCTGTGCGACAGCAGCTGAAGGCAGAAAAAAAAAAAAAAAAACAATAAATGACTGCAAATGTGACTTGGGGGCCGGTGGGGACAGCAGCTTCAACTGTCAGGAAGGAAGCAAAAATTTGCAAAGAATTGACCAAGGGCACAAAGCTGTCCAAGCCATAAATGCAGTCCGATCGGGCAGTCAGCCTGACAAAAGGTCACAATTTGACAACTATTGCAATTCCTAGCCAGAACGGATGAAACTATCGATTCCTTTGAATATAATCGACTGTTTTTTTATCCTTGAACAGAACTAAATAAAATTTTGCAAACTTTTCTATTCCATTACCTCATTTAACATCCAAATCCCTGACAATAATAACAAAAAACAATTTATATATTCACTTAATTGTTTATAAACTTCATGGAACTACACTAAAAAAGAAAATCAATAACTAAATACAATTAACAATAAAGAAAAGACAAGCGAAAAAATCGCGAGCGAACAAATGAGCGGAAGAATGACAAGAAACAAAAAGATATATATATGTAATAATAAAAAGAAACGAGGCACAGACAAAATACAAAAAAAAAATAAAAATACAACAAAAAATCTAACAAAAAAATAAATTAACACAAAAAAAAAGAATATGGTTAAAAGCGCTTACTTACAACCCAGTTGGCAAATGGGCAGTGGCTGTGAGGGGCAGGGGGGGGGGGGGGTTGACAAAGCAGTGGGAGGGGTAGGTAAACATGGGCAGCAGGTTCCCAGGAAGCGCGCTGCACAGACCTATCAAAGACAATGGGCACATTCAAGGGTTTAAAATTTCAGCATTTGCATGCACATAGAGCGCGACTGAGTGAGCGAGAGAGCAGACAAAGAGAGAGAGAGAGAGGCGAGTGAGGACGACAGCAAGAGCTGTGGAGCATAGCGTAATTTCATTTCATTTCATTTAGCATTTTTTTTTGCTCGGTCTCCTCTGGCTGGGTTCTCCTTTAGAGTTCGAGTTCTGCGTGCATTTGTCATTTATGTGCTTGAATTTTTTCCAAAAGGTTTTTCCATTTTCCTATTTTTCTTTTGCTGCTGCTTTGTGCTGATGAAATGTCCATTGATGCTGATTTTTGTAGCAAATTACAGGGCATCAATATTGAAATTCGAGTACATGTCGCATTTTTTAGCTTTCAGTTACGTGTTTTTTTTCGGTTAGGGGTTGCGGAAAGTTAGGGGTTCAGGGTTTGGGGTTGTAGCTTTTGTCATAATGTCAAATAATTGCATGCAAATGAGCTGCTTTTGTACGTTGAATTTGCTTCGTTTTTTTTTTAACACACAGCAACGATTATTGGCATCTATAGGACAAACAAAGAGCTCGACTCCTGTGGGAACTTTGGAGCTATTCTTTGGGGGCGTGAAAGGCATTGAGCGAAATATCTACGACATTTGCATATTAACACAATTGTTGCTTGTCACATATGTGAGTGCACGGAGAGGGAAAGAGAGAGAGCATTACTCAACTACGGAAATTGGTTAATTTAGATTTTTAATTTAAATATGTATATAGAAGTAAAACCATAACTGGTTTATGTTCAAACTAAAAAATGCAGAGCCCAAAGCAAAGCATTTTTAATCGGTTCAGGATATATTAGAAGTAAACCAATCGAATCAGAGCAGCAAGACCTTAAGAATTTAGCAAATTATTCATGCTAAACTCTCACACTTTATATCTATATATGTTTATATATAAGTTAAAACCATTCAAAATTCATGGATATTCAATTTAAAACATTTACAATGAGCGGAAACCTTTTCAAAACGTTATTCCTTAACAATTCTAATTGGCATTCGCACCACACTCTAATTAGACTCTAACTTACAAAGCTTTCGTCCCCAGCGAAAGACAAAAAAGTAGTTTAACGTAAATATTAAAAGCTTCAAAACGTATTTACTGCAAATATGCCAATTAGACAAATATTTGTGGTTTTGTGGTATTTGTTGTTGGTGTTGTTGTCAATATATTTACCTGTAACGAGACAGAAAAGAGAAAATTTGCAAATTAGTTAAAAATGTATAAATTAATTTTAAGACAATAAAAAGAGGCTTGAGACGTGTTTGTTAATAATATATGTATATAGTATAGATGTATTTATATTTATGTGTGCGTGTCTGTTTACGTGTGCGTGTTTGCGCGTGTATATTTAAAGAATTCCAGAGGTGCACGCTATTAGCTTTTGGAGCTTTTTTCGAAAGCGGAACCAAACCAGTTGAGTTGCTCAGATGCTGTTCAAATGATGTGAATGGCTCATCATCAACACGCGACAGACAGAGATCAACAGTATTTAGCACTAGAGAGCAAAAGAGATAGACAGCGAGAGCGCACGAGGCGAAGCAACAATTTCAACGGTAATTACCAAAGCAAGACAAGAAATCAATCCTAATGACAAAACGAAAATTGTAGCAATTTGAAAGCTCTCAAGTGTGTCTACGTGTGTGTCTATGTGTGTGTATTGGCTGGGAAAATGCGATGGTCAGCGTTAATTAAATTAAACAACAGCTTAGAACGGCGCACAACAATTGAGATAAAGAGCGACCTTTCGAGGAAGCGTCTTTTAACAGCAAATCTATTGCAATTCACGAAAAAAAAAAAGTAAACCCGAAAAAAAAATAAAATAAAATGGCAAACGAACAACGAAAAATTGGTGCGCAAGTAAATTACGGAATTGCTCAAGTGCTGATTGAGACTTACACGCGAAGCGAATTTAAGCAATGGTAAATGGTAGAGTGAAGAGTGCCGAGTGAGTGTAGCGAATGAATACTGGTGAATGAAGAGTGGGGAGTGAAGAGTGCAGAGTGTTGAGCGTAGCTTTACGGCGGGTGCTTTCAAGCAAAGAGAGCGAGAGAGTTGAGCCCAACTAATGTCCAAGCGAAAAAAAAGTGATGAAGAAGCAGCAGCTACAGTGGACGCTAGCAGCAAAAAGTTTATTGAACTTTTTTCGACGTTTCGTTTGCTTTTATAGCTTCATTATGTGCCTTTGTTGCTGTTGTTGCGACTGGAAAGGTGTACAAAACTACAAACGCATATTAATGAGTTTTGTATGCGTATGTATTTATATACAATACTCTCATACATAGATGTGTGCGCGTATTTTTGTAATAAATTAACAGAGTAGGAATATTGTAGCGTGCCGGTAAAGAAATTGTATTGAAAGCACATAATCAACATCAACTGTACAAATTGAAAGCTTTCAAAGCTGCGCAATTAACTGCACATAATTGTGCGGTAAACAAATAGTATGGTAAATCCCAGTTCGAGTTACAATTCATGTCAAACTGTTAACAGGCTAAACTAGCAATGTAAACAGCAAATTGTATGCGAAGTAAAGTCAAAAGCAGGGCAACGCCAACAAACGACCTTCAATCATAAAAAATGAGAAGCAATAAAAACATCAACACACAAAAGCAGCAGCAGCAGAGGCAACAGCGGCAGAGCACAGTCATAAAGAAAGTCAAGCGAACGAAAGCGTTGGCAAAAACACACTCCCAAACGTACATATAATAAAAAGGGAAAAACGCAATTTTAGATTGATAGCGGCCCGGCGAATGCTTCACACACTCACTCACATACACACACACAGGCATGCAAGAAGTGAAAATGTATGAATGAATCAAGTGTTGCGCCGTATGTGTGAGTGTGTGTAACATCGTAACGCAAACAAAAGCGCTACGTAAAACGTAAACGTAAAACGCGACTTTTGATATTGAGAAAAATGTTAAACAGAAATAATAAAAAAAGCATTTCAATTGATAGACAGCGAGACGACGAACAGAGAATGGAAGAGGGCGAGGAAGAAGAACACTTGCCGGCACAAAAATGCGGCACAAAGCGCAACGAACGGTAAACGCGGCGACCAAAACAAAAAACGCTATGAAAAATATATAAAAAGCAACAAAAATATAATCATAAAAAATGCTCAAAGTCAAACACACACACACGTACGCACACAAGCCGGCAGAAGGCAAATACATAAAAGAAAACAAAAAAGTAAAAGTTGAATTTTTCCAAAGAAACTGCCGAGCAAAACACAGAATCACGCGAAAAATAATAATAATAAAATACAAGCAGAGAAAAAGCAAAGCGACAACAGCAGCAGCAGCAGCAGCAGCAGCAGCCGACGCAGACTGCGACGTCGACGTCGACAAAACAAATAACGTGTGGGAAGCGTATACGAGAAGATGTGATAAAGACATAAGAAGAGAGTGGGAGGGGGGACAGCAATGTAGGAAGGTAAGAGGGAGAGGCAGCTATAACAACTACGCGCCAGACAAGCAGACGCAGCAGCAGCAACGGCAGCGCACAAAGCGTGGCGAAAAAAGCTTTAAGAACTAAGCAATTTTTATAGCCTTGTCTAAGAGAGCAAAAGAAAATATAGAAAGAGGAAAAAAATACGACACATAAGACGCTGGTTGCGTCTCAGACAGGAAGACGCAGCCAGAAAGTAAAACGGACAATGTAGTTCAGAAGTGTGGTGGCCACAGAGGGGAACAGACAACATGTGGAGTTAAAGCGAGCACCAGCTGAGAAGTTGCACAAGTGCCGATTTAATTCGCACACACACACACACGAATACATACACACACAGCCACATGTGAACTTGTACAGTGCAAATGTATGTTAAGCAGCTGTTAAATGGCTAGCCAGACAAGCAGTAGCAGCTGCTCCCACGTAGGATAACGGTAACGGCCACTCACGACCAAAAATAAGCATTTTACCGTTTAAGCATATGAGAGTGTGTGTGCTGGTGGTGTATGTGTGTTTGAGTGAAAAAGAGGGAGAGCTGTAAGAGTTGAGCTTCACTTGTTGATGCTGGCGACAGGAAATAAGCATCAAAGCAGTTGGTTCACTTTAAATTGAAGCTTTAGAGAGGGGAGAATATAAGACAGAGAAACGGCGGCAGAGAGATATTCAATCTGAACAAATGGAATAAAACAAATAAATACCTTTAATAGAATGAACGCTAAAAAAATGTTCTTTGCATCTAAACAAAGATAAAATTAAAAATATATAACATATATAAAAAAAAGAAATTCTTTAATAAATAAAAACAAAGCCCAGAAAGTTAATTTCATATGAACTTAAGTATATTTTACATTCTATATAATTTAAATAAATTTTTTCAGTTCATCATCTAATAGTCTCTGCTTAAATTAGATTTTTCACTTCCAGTAAATATTTAACTTCAAAGAGAATGACAAGATAACCACCTTAGGAGAGTGTTGTCCGCCCATCCATTTCCATAAACGCTTTCAATGATTTCAAATCAAAGCTTCAATTATGCAAAGCTTAATATATGCAAACTCAATGCGAGGAGCAAGAGAGAGAGAACAACAACAATGACAATAACACCTTGGTCAGCAAAAGAGAGAGAGGGAGACGGCGCTATGACGCCCACAGGAAATGTTGACCATTCCAGTCATTTAGTCATTTGGTCATTTAGATAGGACAGAGTCAGACAATGGACATACTGACGGACATATTGGCATGTTTATTGAAGAAGAAGAAGAAGAAGAAGAAACAGTAGACCAACCACAACGACAAGCTTGAATTGAAAACTTATAAAACAATATCAACTCAAATAGAACTGTGCGGCGCGCTGAACTGAACTGAAATTGAACTCTCACATATCCACACACAGACACACACACATGCTCATACATTACGCCACAGAAGAGAGAGAGACAGAGAGCTGGAGAGGGCGACGTCGACGACAGCGTGTGACAGGCAAAAAGGGGATTTGGCGAATGCAGCGCAGGCTGACTCACACAGACAGACAGACTGAGAGAGGGAAAGAGGGAACGAGACGGGCAAATACAAATCGTGAGGCTTAATATGCATGGCTGGATAAATTGCTAGGCTGCCTGCGACGCCGTCGCTGTTACTGATTGAAGCAACGCCAGCAGGCCAGCATGGCCTCGCTGTTGTTGAGGGGCGCCGAGTGCGACGCAGCGGCGACGTCAGCGTCAGCGTCAGTCACTCAACGACGACGGCGTCGCTGCTTGATTGGACTTGGACGAACCTCAAAACGTGCCATTTCCAAGCTGGCTCAGCTTGATATGTGTGTGTGTGTGTGTGAGTGTGTTTGTCTCTGTATGTGTGTTGTAGTTATTTTGTTTTGTCTCTGGCTTTACTAGCAAAAGGTTTTACACAAACACACACAGCCACGCATACAGGCACACGGTTAATTTGCCATTTTTATGGTTTCATGCCTTTGGATAGCCGCTGTTAGCCTAAATAGAATCCAGCAACTTAAACAAAAACAAAAAAAAAAGCTTGCGAAAAATTCCATAAAGCAAATTACATACATAATAAAAAATATATATTTCCAGACTGGAACGCGACTGGAAATCCACTGAACAGGCGCTGTTTATGCAAAAATCAAAACTGATAATCTGATTGATCGACTGCGCCATACCCTGCATTTGAGATCAAAGTTGGGCAGTTGCCAAGAAGTAGGCCATAAAAATATAGTAAAATATTTATTTATATTATATTTTACACAACAATTCGATAATAATTATAAAATAATTAAATTAAATTAATTTCAAAATGTTATTATTGTTAATGACACACATTTATTTTGTAATAAATTTAATAAATGATTATAAAATAAAATAACTGCTGCCTCTGTCTCATCTACTTATATGCAATCTTCAATCTATCCCTGGCTAGGCACATAGCAGAGTAAAATAAAAAAAAAACCCAAAACCTTAACAACAACAAATCACATAAATTACCAAAAGTTTCAATTCGAGTCCAAATCCAAAAGCTAAAGCAAAACTCTCCCTCGGGCTGCCAGCTACTGCGAGGACCTCACACAGCAGCAATCACAATCTCTGGAGCACAATTTATACATACACACATACATATGTATGTTTACGCCAAATATATATATATTTCACATTCATAAGAAGTTGGATAAAAACAAAAAAGCGAACAACTCAAATGACGAAAGCCCAAGCGAAAGAAAGAAAAAAAAAAGAAAAGAAAACAAATAAAATAAAAATAAAATCATCATCATTTATGCAGATTTCGAGGCAGAGATATGGCAACGACAGTTTATTTGTGTGTGCAGACTATACATATGTATACATATGTATATACATACTTATATATACATATACATATACATATATAGTAACCAAAACTTAGATATGCATAAATTTACATATGTAAAACAACAGACTGAAAACTGAACTCGAAAAAAAAGAAAAACAAACCCAATGCGTTTCATGGGTATACCAAATGTCCCTTTATATATACATATATAAACATATGTACTTGTATATAAATACATATATATATTTCGTTTTTGAGGGTTTTTGCATTGCAAATTATAGTTTTTTGCAATGTGCCCCAAACAGATTTTTGGACAACCAAATATAGTATATATATATGTATATGTATATATACATAGTATATACCTCAACAACTTTCTTTCTTTTTGAAAGTAAACACGCAATCCAAAGGCAATACATATATACTTAATATATATATATATATATATATATATATATATATATATATATATATATATATATATATATATATATATATATATGTATACATATATGTATGTCTCACTGTCTGTATGTATAATGTATATATGTAATCAAAAAATAAAAGTGATTGGAACTTTTTCTTGCTGATTTTTATATGCGATATCTCCCCACATAACTAAACAGATTGCGCTCGCACCCAATGAAATATTTATAAAAAGAAATTTTCAAGTACTCTCACAAAGGGTACAATAATTTTCACATTAAATATGTAATGCATTTAAAGAAGGTTTCCGATTGTTTTCCTAAATTGTTAATTACATTTTAAAATTTAGTAGGCAAAATAAAATAAAGTTTATAATGTATAAATGTATAAAAAAGAATAAATACATAAATAAATAAATAAAAAATAAATAAAAATAAAAAATAAAAAATAAATAAATAAAAAATAAATAAAAAAAATAAATAAAAAATATAAAAAAATTAAAAAATAAAAAAAGAAATAAAAATAAATTAAAAAAAAATAAATAAATTAATTAAAGGAATTTTATTATATAAAATTTGATATTTTTTCTTTTAATAAAAAATGTTTAAGAATTATCTAAAAATAAAATGAATAAAAAAAAACAATATGTCCAAAACAAGAAGAGTTATAACATATATTGAAATAATATACATATGCCTAAGTATTTGGATATGTGCATAATATAATATAATATAATGCTCTTTGATATCTGATCAATTTTATATATGATTAAAAATTTGCTAAATGTTCTAGAAAATACCGAGCGAAATATTTACATTATGAATGTATTTAAATATTTCTCAGTTAGAGCATTTACACTTCGTGCATTCCTTAAAATCCCTTTAGGATTTTTATTTTCCCCCCTGATTACAATGCAAACTTCCTGTGGCAGCTGATAAGCTTGCAACTTCTTTACAGCTGCTTATCGGTTATGCAAAAGCGATTCTTTTTCGACTTGTAATACAAAGTCAAAGCTGTTCCTAGAATCGAAAAGAAACTGAAACTTTTCTTATTTCTTGGGTTTTTTTTTTTTTTTGTTGTTGTGGGTTACCAAATCGATTTCTCAACTTAAATAACCACAACAGCTGTCAGCTATAACGAGCTGCAAAACACCTACAAATTGCCACAAACTGTGCAACATCACAAGCAGCCCCAAACCTATCCATGCCTCACCTGTCTCACCTGCTCTGCCCCCCTTGGAGGGCCAGCAAAATTTTGCTAAATTTGCTAAAACTTGCAAAACCCAAGACGAGGCTGTCTTGCTGTCGGCTGCTGCTGCTGCTGCTTCTTCTTCTTCTTTCTCTTCCTCCTCCTCGACTTCTTGAGCTACACGTGTCTCTGTTGTGTTGGTAAGTAAATTATGTTAATTGTATTCTTTGACAGTCACACCAAAGCGACACACACACACACACACACTCACACATACAAGCAGCCAGCACAGTCCACAGAGCAATTTCCTAGCAAATGAAAAACTCGACTCGAAACGAAGCAGAAATGCCCTTCAACTACAGCACTTTTATTTATCGATAATTTATACGATATTAATTGGCATTTACTATGCATAAGCAGCGATATATCGTTCGTTATAATTGATTATTAATTTAGTTATAATGTAAAGGAAAAAATATAATTAAATCAAATTCCTTAAATAGTTTTTACTTAAAAATCAAATATCAATTTTAATATATATCGTTCTATATAATTGATGATTAATTTAACTATCATTTAAAGGAATTTAACAGATAATTTAATCAAATTCTTTTAACAATTTCCACTTCTTAATGAACATCTTATTTATTCATGAAAATCATTTATCGATTTTTAAATTTATTGATTTCCCAAACTCTGCCCACTCTTCCTATATAATCAAATATACCTTTATAGCTTAAAGTGTATAATTTGAACTTATGTATAATACATGCAGACAATATGGTCTTGTGAATTTTACATTTATATATATGTATACCTATATATATGTCTGATATATAGCTATATATGTACATATATGTATATGTAAAGCTGAGCTGAGCTGAACAAGAAATTGAAATTCATTTGGTGTGCGAGCACAAAATAAGAACATTACGATTCCAGAAACCGATGAAGGAAAAACACTACACACACAAGGTAATACAATAAATTGATAAAGATATACGTACGTACATACAATACCTACATACATATAAGCCAAAGATATATACATACAGATATATATATATTGGAATAAAAGAGATTAGCTTAAAGAAGTTGTACTTCCGCTGTGGCAAATATTTAATAGACTTATTTCCAATACAATTTATGAAGAGCGGAAACATTTTACTTTTTGTTTAAATCAGATTCAGAAATCACTCAAAATACCAAATGAGCAGAGGAAAGAGCAATGAAAAAAAAAAAAACACGAAATGCGGATAAAAAACGTGCGAACTAAACTGAAAAAAAAAAACAAGAAAGACAAAAAAAAAAGTAAAAATAAAAGCCGGCCACAAGCGCTTGAGAAACTTTATTTTATTTGACTCTTTTTTTTTTTGGCCATAAGAAACCAGTTTGTCGAAGCCGGCTGGAAGCGGCTACGTATATGTATGTGTGTGAGTGTGTGTGACTATGGCTAAAACGCATGACTTGAGCTAACCACAGCGAGTCGATTTCCCAGCTCAGCAGCTGTTTGTTGACCTCAAAGTCAGAGCCAAGTCAACTCAAGCAGCCAGAAGCAAAGGCAACAGCGGCAGCGGCAGCAGAAGTCGAAGTCATGGTTATGGCCAGGCAGTAAAACAGTAATGTAGCCAAGCCAAGTAGCCAAGTTAATAATAGGCAGCTACGTTAGCAGAGCCCAGCGCAATGGCCAACAGTCGAACGAGAACTTTACTGGTGTTTTTTTTTTTTTTTTTTTCTTAACCACATTACGATAATGCTCTCTCTCTCTCCCTTGTTATGATTCTCAAGTGTTGGCTTACACATTATGGCCAACAGCTACAACAACAACAACCGGCAAAAGTGTTATTTATAGCATTTGTTGTTAATTCTTTTAAGCCACAATTGAGTAATCATAGAGCATAGAGTGAATGGACTCAGAAGTGTTTCGAATAGGCCCCTCGAGCAAGTATCTCCATAAATTAACGAAGGTATTTAAACAAAACATACAAAGACAGCGAGAGAGAGAGAGAGAGAGAGAGAGAGAGAAATCATTTATTAAAGAAGATATCTTCGGCTAAGATTATAAATGAAATATCTTAAGTCTTGTTTTTCCTACATACAGTTTCAAGCTAATCAAAGATTTGTCAGCTAAGATTAATTAATTTTAAACATATCAGATATTTAAAAATAAATATATATTAAATATTAAAAAAATATATATGTATATACATGTATCAAAAATATTTAAAATAAAAAAAAAATATAAAAAATATGTATAATAAAAAAAAATATTTAAAAAAATAAAAAAATAATTATAATAAAAATATAAATTTATAAATAAAAAACAATCAAAAATAAATAAAAGCAATAGAAAAACAAAGAATCATGAAATATATGACAAAAACATATAAATATATCTCAATTATATATAAATATTAAAATAATATAATGGGTAAATAAAATAGCTAATGATATGAAAAAGAAATTATAAAAAAATATTCAACTGCTAAAAACAATTTTTAAATTTTTTAAATATTAATCAAAATTCAATTTTAAGTATTATTGATTATAATTCATTTCTGGTTTCATATTTAAAGTCTTTTATTAAAGATAAATAAGATAAGAATAAACAGGTGACGTATTGCTTGACAACTTCCACAAACAACAAATATTTGAAATATGCAGGAAATGCGAGAGAGACTATTTTGAGGACTTGAAATATCTGCAACAACAATAGCAACAACTGTGCAGCATGCGCTAATAATGCCAACAGGAATTTCAACTATGAAGAATGCCCCCTAAGAGAGACAAGGAGCAGGAGAGTGAGAGAACGAGAGAGAGAGAGAGAGAGCGAGGTAAAGATGTGGGGCATCTCGACGACCCACTTAAAGTACAAGCCAGCTGAACTGGGCGACAAGGCACAACAGAAGAAGCAGAGCAGCAAGAAGAAGAGGCAACAACAACAGCAAACGGCTATAAACAAAATATAAAACGAAAATAAGACAAATCTTCAAGGACGTATTCAAGGTAAACATATGCGAGACGCAAACAGACAAAAAGCAAAAGGAGAGCAAGAGCGAGAGGAAGACGAGGGAGAAACAACAAGGTGGAAAGCAGCGAAAAGCAAAGGCAAAGAGCAGTAAATAAGTAAAAGTACAACAACAACAACAAAGACAATAACAGACAACGATGATGATGACGATGTTGTTAAAGAAAACGCGACAACAACAAACACACAAAGGAGATGTGGAAAAGCAAGTGCAGGAAAAACTCGTTTCAAAGCAACAGGAATAAATGTTACACACACACACACATAGATATACACACATACGTAAAAAGACGCAGACAGTTGGCCAGACCACGCCCCCGCGTCGCACCGCGCCTGCTTTTAGCCACTTAAATATAGGTAAGTGTGTGCACATAAAATTTAATCAAAAGAGCAAGAAAAACGTTTGAAAATGCGCCAAACGTCAAGGCAACAAAAGGTAAAAGAAGAAGAGCACAAACTAGAACAAGAGAAAAACCGAAAAAATCAAATAAGAAAGAAACACGCGAATAACAGAAGTAACAACAACAACTAAACAAGCAGTAAAAGTTGTAAAAGGGGTTCAAGACAGAGAACGAGAAAGAGCAGGAGGCGAGCGAGAAAGAAAGGCGTGCGCATATTGTGAGCCAGTTTGATAACAGGGCCTAGACACACACACATAGACTCACATGTGTGTAACCTAGTTTGCCAGACATAAATTATGCAAGAGCAGCTAGCAAAGGCCAAGGCAGGAGAGGAGTCGAGGCGCTGCTGCTGCTGTTGCAATAATAGGCAAAAAAAAAAAAAGCAACTGTTAAGGTAACGAGCATAGCATAGGATCGAATAGGCCTTTAGCCAGCCAGACAAGGTCAAGGTCTGCTCGTAAATTGCGCGTCTGCGTAGACATATCAAAATAACCTTGAAAAGTGCAGCCAGCCAAATGGCCAAATGGCCAGGCAGGCAGTCAGGCAGGAGGCCTCGCTGTGCCTCCATATCTAAGACTCAAAGCAAGGACTGAGAGCCGTCGAGGAGAGCAATGAAAACGTGTTTTTTTTTTTTTTGCCCCGACTGTTAAACAGGTTCTTCAGCCATTTCATACACATATATCGCATCGCAGCGGGTCTGGCGACTTCTAATTTCCAGTCTAAGGCGTCGTCCTACACTGTGCAACAAGATATTGCATTGCATTGTTAACGGCATTACGGGTTGATTTACCTATCAGTTGTGAAGAAATACCCAAGTACTTGAGCATCTTTTTGGTAGTAAAACAAGAGAGACCAGAAAGAATCGAAAAGATTGTAAAGTGCAGCTTAAATGGCACTTAACGACATGAGAGTTGTAAGAGTAGTAGCTGTAAAAATAGTAGCAGACACTGTAAAAGTGAATAAAGGTAGCTAAACTGCTAGGAAATGGTCTAAATAGTTGTCAAAAGGTAGTATAGAGTAGTATAAATAGTAGTAACTAAAGTAGCTAAAGTAGTGTATACAGTGAAGTAGTAAAAATAACTACGATTTACGAAAAGTATAAAAGTATAGTAGTAGTAGTAAAAGTAGTAGTAGCAGTAGTAGTAGTAGAAGTAGCAGTAGAAGTAGTAGAAGTAGTAGCAGTAGTAGTAGTAGCAGTAGTAGTAGAAACAGTAGTAGTAAAAACAGTAGTAGCAGTAGTAGCAGTAGTAGTAGTAGTAGCAGTAGTAGTAGTAGCAGTAGTAGTAGTAGTAGTAGTAGTAGTAGTAGTAGTAGTAGTAGTAGTAGCAGTAGTAGTAGTAGTAGCAGTAGTAGTAGTAGTAGTAGTAGTAGTAGCAGTAGTAGCAGTAATAGTATTATATTTAATTCAATTCGAAAAGTCTCTCCCGAACCAATGTAAGATCCCCTTACCTGCTGCACAGTGTTATTTCAAGCATGAAAAGAAATGTGTGTGTAAAAAAAAAAGAGCAGTTTGGTTACCTGCCTCATTTTCAACTGGCCGCAACCTGTTGCAACCACAAGCTGAAAACTGTGGCAAGTAAAATTGAAAGTCATTAGTGTCTGCCACTACTTTTTTTCTTTTTTTTTTTAAGCGATCGCAATCAGACAAAAGACACAAAACACGGAAGGTTCTACACTATTCTTATATCAATTGTTGTTGTTGTTGTTCTTGTTGTTGTCTCTTTTTCTTTTTTAGCACCTAAGCGGCTTGTAAAGTCAATGTGCCGGGCCATAAAGCCAGGTATACATATATATATATTTACATATATAAGTATATATGTATATAATTTAGCTCTTTAAATGCTGCCTACCTAGAAGCGTAGGACTTTAATTGTCATGGGAGCCGCACTTTATATTATTTTTATTTCTATTTCTATTTCTACTTTTATTTTTTCTAATTTTTTGTTCGTTCATTTTGCTTTTTTTTTTTTTTTTTTTTTTTGGTAATTAATTCTACGCACTTGCACAACGCATGTCGCCATAATTTCAGGCCTCAACTAGATATACACATTATATATACATATATACATATATGATTTTTCAAGGTCTAATGAGTTTCTTGCCATTGTATATAATGAGATCTGAGCCTATACAAAACTAACAAAAATTATAAGCATCATTGTAATAAATGAAGAAGTGAATTATATAGTTAATGATCATAGTTTGGGTAACAAGCAAGACAAGTTCAAGGCCTTAACTATATAACATATCACTATATACATATATGGTATATAACTATAGTTAGTTATATAGTTTCGGTTGCAAATTGATTTATTTTGGCATTTCACAAGTTAAAAATATTTCGCCAAAAATCAAAAAACGTTTTTCGTGTGATTAATTAGTATTAATTATATATCGTATATATATGTATTGGAACCAAAGACAAAATAGATTTCGTAAAAATTATACAATCTCGATTCGTAAACAGAAACAAAAATTGTAAAACGATTACATAAGCTTATGAATTGATTTCGTTTGAAATCGCTTTTTGTGTTCACACAAATCTTTGGATTGTTTTTGGTTTTATTTGAGAGCAGCTCTTAGAGGCGCTGGCGAGGGGGCTGAGACCTGACGTGTTTTGGGATGAGCTCATTTTGACTTCAGGGCATATATACACACACACATAACAAATTGATTATTAAAATATAATAGGGGTACATACATACATATAAGTATATACATATAGGAATGCTGATTGCATATAGAACTTACCGATAAGAGCAGAACGAAAGAAGTAAGATAAATGATCGATATGCCGAAATAGATTAGCATTTGCTTAAGTAGAGTTACGAGTTGATAAAAATGGATAAAATGAAGATTTGATGAAGTCGTATTTATTGAGTAGAAGATATTTGGTATTGGAACTTCTATAAAATTTCACTGGTCTCAAATGGGTTTTATATAGTTAGGAAGTAGGAAGATTAAGTAAGAAAAAGAAATATGAATAATAATATGATATTCCACACATTAAATAGGGGAATAAAATAGGACTTTATCATAATAGGGTCAAAAAATTAAGGATTTTCCAACTACAACTGTTAAATGTAATATTATCTCATTATATATATTATCTCTACTATAAAGCATATCATCTTATAAATTATTTAGCTAATTTACTAAATACTGGTTTTTAATTTATGCATATATTATTTAAATTATCTTTTGTAGCATTATTTATCATATTATTTTTTACAAAATTCATAATATACTGCTTTCATAGCTGTCTTAGGCATTTATGTCTTTATGGTCTCCTTTAACTTGGTCATCAGCGAATTGCCAGCTTAAACACCATTAACTGCACGCATTTGATGGAAATTTGTATTAAATTCAAAGACTAATTACCGGTCAGCATAGTAACTAATGGCGAAAACATATGGGAGCTGCGCTAAAGATCACACACACACACGCACACACATATTTTTTGGGGCCAGAGAGAGAGAGAAAGAGAAGCAAACCTCAATAAGAAATAGAATGTGAACATAAGACAAAAGGAAAGAAAAACATCACACACTAGAGATTTTTAATTGAATTTTAGTCTATGGCGCAGAGGCAACACGCATTGCGGCATGTGGCAGAGGGGGCAAGCAACAACAGCAGCGTTAATAAGTTGATTATAAAATAATAATTACAGAAAAAAGCAACAGCAACAACAACAACAACAACAACAGCAGCAGCGGCAACAAAATTAACGAGAAAGTCGTTGCACGCTGATTAGCTTTGTGGTGTGGCAGCAGCATTAACTGTTGCTAATACTGGAAATTTCCAATTGGAAGCTGGAAGCTTGGAAGCTTGCTAGTTGGAAGCTTGGCCCATGTGGCCAGCTGCTGCTACATTTGACTGATTAAGCTGCAGCCGCCTGTGGCACGTACGCAAAAGTGTTAATTGCAAATGACCAGAAGAGTGCAAGGAGGAATAAGAAGAAGCAGAGACAGAGGCAGAGTAGGAGCGATGGGGTTTGGATGCCATGTGCAACCCCGTTACGGACTGTTGTTGATTGAAAATGCGGCTTGGGAGGCTGTCAGCGCAGGCGCCATAGCAAAGATGAAGCAAGAGAGATATATATATAGGTAGAGCTGCAGCAGTAGATGCGGGTAATCGATGAGCACAGCCAAATGAACAGCAATTGGATTATAGTTAGGCGCCCCAACAACAAGGTGTCAGCTGGGGCAAAGGGGCCAGCTGGGGGGGTTTGCCTAAGCTACATAGAAAAGAGAGAGTGCGCCACACGCAGACCACAGACAGCAATGGCAACAGCAACAGCCATTGGCAGCGACGTCGACGTCAACGTCAATGAACCGGTTTGCAAAGGGTCGAATGGTCGAACGGACGACGCATACGCGTCAGCAATAATTAATCAATCAATAATTGAGCCAAGCACACACACACAAACACACACATACTCAGCGGCGAGTGCGAGCGAGACAGCGACACTCGAGCTAATGAGCAACACAAAACAAAATGGCCGGCACATTAGCCGGACACATCCGGTGATCGGTTGGGTCACACACAAGTGCCAGAAGAGAGTGCGCGCGCCCTCTGCACTCAAAAAAGCAATCCAAAGTGCTTAAAGCGAAGCTCAAGTGCGCTCTCTCCAAAGCTAACTCACTCTCTCTCTCTTAAGTGTGCTCTCCCACTCTACCTCTCGCGCTCTCTGTCTATCTGCATGCAGAACATTCGTTTGCATATTGCACCACAACATCAGAATTGCCAAAAATAAACAGAATATTGTGCAAACTAGATGAAGAAGAAGAGGCAGAGGAAGTAGAAGAAGAAAAACAACTGAGCGAGCAAACTTACTTTCTTTGAATTTCTTTTGATCGCACTTTTGAGCTCTTGTTGTTGTTTGTTGTTGTTGTTTGCGCTATTTCTTTTGTTGCACTTGTTTTTGTTGCATATTTTGCTTTTGCTTGCACTTTTTCTTTTCTTTACTTTTTATTATTTTCTTCTTGATGTTGTCGTTGTTGTTGTTGTTTAAGGTGTTTTTCGTGTATTCGCGCGACGACGGCGACGTTTTTTTTTTTCTTCTTTTCAAAAAGACGCACAGCGCCGCTACGAAGGAGAGCGCGCAAGAGGAAGAGAAAGAAGACGAAGCGTCAGACACAAGGCACAAGACAGGTACACACGTACGTCGCGACTGTGCATTAAAATCGAACTGAACTGAAAACCAAAGAAGAGCAAGAGCAAAAAAATTCCAAAACCCAACTTTTTTCCGTTTCGTTTCTGTTCGGCGGCGTCTGACGACGACGACGGCGAAGACTTTCAACGACGACACGTCGACGGCGACGGCGACGGCAGCGTCGTTGTTGGTTAACGCCGCCGGCGGAGCGGCAACAGCAGCTTAGCGTGGCCCGTTCGTTCAGCTTGGCTTGACTTTCGCAGCGGCAGCAACGAGCGCGAAAGAGAGCCAACGAGCGTGAGCAGGCGAGCAAGTCTCTTCCAGTCAATGGATCTTTGTCGCACTCACAGGCTACATATGTGAGCGTATGTGTGTGTGTGCTCAGGTAGGGTGTAAATGTGTGAGTCCCTTAGGTAAGCGACGTAGTGGAAGAAAGAAAATGTGTCCAACTTTGCGAACAGGTAGACCGATGACGGCGTCATCATTGCCGGTGCCGCGTTGCCGTAGCCGTTGCTGTTGCCGATGCCGGTGGCAGCGACTGAGACGACGGCGTCGTCGCAAACGCTGACTTCGTTTTTGCGGCTTAAGCACACACATACAAAACATACACACTTAGAGATACAAACACTTATACAGAGAGAGTGCCACGATATCAGCATTAGGGTGATTCAAGATATGAAAGAAAATATTTGATTACGTTAAAGATTTGACTTGATAATGCGCTGATCTAACGATGAGAGGATAATGAAGTAAGTTGAGTTTAGTTATGGATCGAACAATATGATAAATAAATAATAAATATTGACATATTTTAAACATATATTTAATTTTAGTTATAGGCCAATTCATTGATCGAGTTAGTTTCTGTTCATTACATCGATCAAATTGTGTCACCCTAATGCCAGCGTACAGGTAAAATAAAGGTTTTATGCATATTGGGGAGCCAATGCACAAACATATCTACACATAGGTAACTTTACATATATACATATGTATATTCCAGACATATCGCACCAGAAAGCATACGTCATATGTATAAATATACGTACATACATACGAGTACATGCAGTGAAATTATATGTGGAGGAAGAAGCAGCAGCAACAGTAGAAAATAAGCATGGCAACAACAATTTTTGCGCGTGAGTAATTTGTTGCAGCAACAACAATAATAAACGAGACACGTTGTTGTTGTTGTCTCTTGTGAGGCTTCCGCTGCAGGTAGAGCTCCGACACACACACACATACACTTTACTGCATGAGTGTGTGTTGGACTGGCTTTGGTAATTATCGGTTTTCGATGCCATATGCGGAATTGAGCACAAAGCATGCAACTGCAGCAACAACAATCGAACCGCTTATCGTTTTGTTGTGCAGCAGCCAGCCCTAAGCCCATTTAACAATAAGTACACTGAGAGAAAGTTATGTTTTTATAGATATACTCCTAAATGATCAGCAAACAGTTTCAAGAATTTTAACGAAAAAAATATGTAAAAAATCCAGTAAAATAATCAAACATGTAAATTAAATTTATATTTCCTTAAAAAAAATAAAAATAAAATAAAATAAAATAAAAAAAAAAATAAATAAAATAAAAATAAATAAAATAAAATAAACAAGTAAGAAAGCTCTAGTCGAGACTGCCCGACTAGGAAATCCCCTGAACCCTTCGGAGAACTGTTATTTCAATAGTTCTCCGCGTCTTTTTGCTTACAAAAAAAACACACACATACATAGGCACATATAGGCACGCACGCATAAACACGCATGGGCTGCAGTGTGGGCTTCTCATGGAAACTTAATTGTTTAATAACTTTTTTTGTGGACGTACGTTCTTCATGAAACTTTTAGATTATGATTATATCATTACTATGCGTGTATATGCCGAAGCTCAAGTCTCTAGTATTTGAAATACGCCTTTTACAAAAGTGAGGGTGAGGGGGTGGATATAGGGGTGGGGGTGAATTATAAAAAAAAACCGAAATTCTATAATCTACATATGAGTCTACATTTAAAATTTGGAGACTCTAGCTCAAAAGATGTAGGAGATATAATTTTATAATTGACTTTCGATAAGGATTTTCATCGATAAAAAAATAATCGGACAAGTTATCGAAATTATGTGATAAACTCGATATGCGCGTGCTATATACGGACATTTTAAAAAAAAGTTGAAGTCTCTGGCTATTGTATCTTCGGAAATCGACGCGTTCAAACATACGGACAGACGGACGGACGGACGGACGGACGGACGGACGGACGGACGGACAGACAGACGGACAGGGCCAAATCAACTTTTCTCGTCGCCCTGATCAAGAATATATATACTTTGTGGGGTCTGCCACGCCTCCTTCTGCCTGTTACATACTTTTAACAAAACCATTATACCCTGATTTCCCATTTTCAATGGGTTCAGGGTATAAAAATAATAATAATAAGATATAAACAAAAAATAATAAAAAATGTAAAATTAAAAAATATAAATAATTGAAAAAATAACAAAAAATAATTTGTAAAATTAAAAAATAAATAAAATAAATAAAAAGAAAAGGTTAAATGAAATACAAAAAAAAAAAAAATTAAAATAATACATAAAATTTGAAAACAAAATAAAAAGATTACATAAAACATTTTGATCAAATAAAACGAACAGATAAGAAAAGTAAACTCGTCTCGATAATTTCTCTCAGTGCAGCACCATAGCAGTAGTATGTGTGTGTGTGTGCACTGTGGGACCCCAATGTTTTGGGGGTGTTATTTTCCATCAAGTTGCTAAGTAGACACAATATGTTGGCCCCTCTCTGTTTCCTCTCCTCTTTCCATTCTCTCCCTCTCTCTCTCGCTCTGTCTTTCTTCCATTAGCTACTTATGTATTTCGACATTTTTCGCTACTCACGAGTCATAAGTGTTGTCCACACATTATTTAGCTCATTTTATTTCGTATTTTGTTCATCTACTTTGCTGCATGTGAGCGAGTACTAACTCAATTAGCACATGCTGCATGAGTGTGGGTGTGTCTTAGTGTGTGTGTGTGTAGTCGTTGTTATTCTCATTGCTCTGTGATATTGTCATAGGCTAGGTATGCGTGCGTGACACGAACTTTTTTACAGAGAAAAGTATTATATAGGGTATGATATTATATCAACATTTTTAATATTAACACATTAGCATTAATATCAGCATTAGCATTAACAATAAAATTGACATCAACATTAGCTTTGCAAAAACGAGTTTTGTTTCCTTATAAATATCACCATCTATCGTCATATCCCTGTTCCGATATTTAAATCAAAAGCTGTCTCCTCTCTAGCAAAAAGAGACAACAGTTGGTTAAAAGTTCGGTTGCTCTTTCTAAAAGGCTGACACACAACACACACTACATGTGTTCAGGAGCTCAAACAACAACAGCAACAACGGCAACAACAACAAAGCAAGTCGATTGGCTCGTACGATTCCAGGAAACGGGCTCAGACGACGATCCCCATTCGATCCCCATTCGATTCGACAATCGTGCGCAGGCCAAAAACGAAAATATCAGTAGAGCGGCCAAGTGCGGCAAGTGCGACGAGTGTGGCA
This sequence comes from Drosophila aldrichi, assembly GCA_035045965.1. NCBI lineage: Eukaryota > Metazoa > Arthropoda > Insecta > Diptera > Drosophilidae > Drosophila > Drosophila aldrichi. Next base: position 414,773 of record JAWNOM010000511.1, read on the forward strand.
AGTGGCCAAAGGGGGCAAAGCAAGGCAAGCAAAGCAGGGCAGCGACACGCCCCTGTTATAGCAACGCAATGCCACAGGTAAATTTTACATATAAACATATACATGTGTATACATATATATACATATATATAAATATATTTTGTACACATTCTTTTCGGGCAGTGTATCACGCTTTGCTGCAATCACGAGGACAGAGGCGAACGCGTTCGGCCCGCAGCTCTCAAAAACTCTGATCGGCGGCGTCAGTCAAAATACGATTTCATATTGTAGCGCTCGTGAGTGAGTGCTCAGCGATCGACAATTGGATATTAATGGGTATATTTGAAGGGTATACAAGAGTATACAAGAAGAATACTTAAGAAAATCCAGAATATTCTAGAGACAAACTTCAAATTAGAGCTGTAAACATATACATATATATATCGATAATAATATCGATTTGTCAAGCATAAATGTTGTTCCCTTACTAGACAAAAGAATATGCAATTTACTCTATTAATAAATTCTGCTAGCTAAATGATTTTTTAGACTTTCATTAAATTTGATAAAGAAAACTTAGGTATATCATAATTTTAGTAACTTTTTGCATAGCAAACTATCGTCAAATAAACAAAATATCGCATAAAATAAAATATTAATTTAATAAAAATATTTTCTCAACATTTAAACAATCCGAAAACAGAAAATTCCAAAATAAACTTGAACTCATTAAGACAAATGAAATCTGTTAATTTTATAGCGTATCTCAAAGTCGACTACAGATGGCATTCTGTTCATATATTTTTTGCACATTTTATTATTGACATAAAATTCAAGTCAGTTCAACATTTTTGCATTGTGATTCAGTTTGCATATTTTGTGGGCATATTGAAATTCGCGCACACATACACACGCATTTAAATTGGGGTATATATGGTATATATGGATATATACATTTTTTAGTTACTTTAATATTCGTTACAATCTGCTGGCAGATCGCAGTGAAACTTACAGTTTTTACTTTCTTGCATTGCTGCAGTTTTTTTTTTCTTTTTGTATTCATATTGTGGAAGGTTTCTGTTGTAGTTTTTGGGGCTTTTTTTTTTTTTTTTTTGTGGGGCGTTTCACATCGTCACGATTTTTGCTTACCTGTCAAAGAGAAAGATAGAAAGAGAGCAAAGCGAATTGGGGTCATTAGTAAAAGGTATCATGAAAAATGCAATGGAAAATCACTTAAAATACTTACTATATACTTTAAAAATATATACATTTTATTGTATAAATATATTATATATTATTATATATAAATTGACTTATATTTCTTATTTTAGGCAAGCAGTAAAGCAGTATAGATTATAATCCATAAATTAATTTATAACTATATACATATATGATATTATATTGTAGGATAAAGTATTCCAATTAGTAGAAAACAAAATCCAATTGGCAAGGCAGATATCTAATTAATATTCCAATTGGAACCCCTTAGATTCAAATAGAGGAATCTTTCGAAATCCATTTTTGATACATCAAACATATATTTATATAAATATTTATCAACAATGAATGAGAGAATCACCAGAACAGTTATAAGAAAATATATTTGCTACATTCATAGCATGGATAGCAATTGGAAATGCATAATCCATTCTTTATTTCAATTAGAACAACGTATAAACTCAGTTCCTTCAATGGTAAATCAGACATACATACATATATAAAAGATATCCCATAATTTCTGCCCCAGTTAACATTAACTCTCATCAATATTACCCAATTTCAGCTACAAAGCACTCTTTCTCTCTCTCTCTCTCTGGTTCTCTGTATCCAATTCCCATTTGGCAATTCCTTGTCAACTTTTAATTAAACAATGAAAGTCGCAGGAAAAAAAAAAAGTTTATTAAGCTGCAGTCAAACGAGAAATAATTTCTGGTAAATAATTTCAAGTCAATTTTTGGTTTTTTTTTTTTTTCTGTGTGTGAAAATCAATAAAAGCAAATGGAGAAAAATCTCGAACAGGACATCAAAGGCAAGGATGTGGCGAGTGATGATTTCGGATTAAACGTAACGCAACAGCAGAAGCTGGAAGATGGAAACTAATTTTGACTAAGAAACGCAGCAGAAGCCTCGCTCTCGCCTCAAAAGCAATTTTTAATTACAACTGAACTGAAATTTATGTGAAAACTTGGTTCAAAAAACACAGCAGAGAGAAAAATGCGAGCAGAGCAAGGAAAAAGCTACAGAAAAAAAGAAGAAGAAGAGAAAAAGCAGAGCAGCGTTGCTGTTGTTGTTGTTGTTGAGTAAGAGAAGAATCTGTGCAAAGGAAATCGACATGCAGATTAAAAGGAAGTTGCATGCAACACAGGACGTCGACGTGGACGTGGCAAGCAAAAAAATTCGATTATCTGCAAGAGGAAAACTGTAATTAAATCTATGGGGTTTTCCTCCACACACACACACACACACACACACACACACAGAGCCAAAGAAAATGTGAGAATGCAAAAAAAAAATGAGACAGAGAGAGAGTAAAAGAAATGAAGAGGAAAAAAAAGAGGAACAAATGCAACGAAATCACGTAAAGCAAACTAATACCGCAACAAGGCGTGCAGATTGCAGGCAACGCACACACACACACACACACACACACACACACACAGAGACAGCCAGGAGTCCTGCGAGTCCTGCTGCTCAGCGGCGAGCCTGCGCAGCAAAGTGGGCGTCGTTCTTGGTCTTTAGTGGCAGGGATTAAAAGCGAGCCAAATGGCAGCAGCTTAGACCGCAGCCACAGCAGCGGCTCGGACCCAGTGCGCTAGTCTTACGCCTCCTGCTAGACACACTCAGACCACCCACCCCTCCACACTCTCCCTAGCTGCAACCCGAAAAGAAGAGGCTTCATTAGCATACACAGCAATTCACTCTTAAAAAAAAAAAAAATTGCAAATAGTAAAAAAGTAGACGGAAAAAAACTAAAGAGGCAAACGTTTCTGTCGGTTGCGGGCGGCTTATATGCATGTGCCACGCCTACGGCCAGCGCCCATGCCACATGCCATGGATACAGTTGCGGGCAAATGAACAAACGCCAAGAAGAATGCGGTGAAAAAAAAAAAAAATAAAAAATCTAGAAAAAAATTCGCATAAAAAAAAAAACCTTAGCGTATGAAAAGACAGCGCAGTGAAGAGAGTGCTGCAACGTGGCAGCTTGCCTGCCTGCCAGTCTGTATGCCACGGCTTGCTGCAAGATGCCAACTAGCTCAAACTCCAGAGATGCGCACCTGAGCGCAGCGCCGCACAGGACGCAGCTTTGACTGCCGGAAATGAACATTGGAGTTGCGACCCAGTCTCCGGCCAACTAAATAACGTCGCAGCTGCAGCAGCAACAGCCCCATAGTCCTTCTGGCCTGCCTCCCCCTTTTACCTGCCCGCTCCAACACACAAAAGAAATTAATTTCATTTTTTTTTGTTCGCCTCGCACATTTCTTGTTCTTCCATAGCCACTCGATGTTTTGTTTCTGTTTCTTTCACTCTTTCTCTTTTTTATTTCTCTCTTGCTTTCTGCCCCGTCTAAAAAGGAACATTTTTGCAGCTAAACCAAACATTGATTGTCAGCTGTGGCAGCCACACACACAGCACAGATGAACAACGGGGGCACACGACACAGTCAACTTGATAATGAATTTAATGATGATCATCATCATAATCAAGATGATGCTGATGATGATGATGATTCCGGCCTTAGATTTACAATAGCTGCCAGTTGAGCCAAGCGAAATGTCACAGATATTTGAGCTTTCATCCCAAAATATAGCTCAACTCTTAATGCACTTCACAGAGCTTTAAAACGCAGGATAACTCTAACCGGGAAATGCTCTGAATACAGAATTTGATAAAATGTAGAGCCAATCAGCAAAAATATTAATAATACAAAATAAAAATAGCATAAAATAATCAAAAACTAATTGAATTAAATATTTAATAATTTTATTAAATAAAATTATATTTAATAAAAATTTATAATCAAATAAAATAAAAATTAATAATTTAAAAAAATTATAATAAAATAAATAAATTTTAAAATGCCTTAGGCAAAATCAAAGTGCCTTAAATTTAAACAATTATATAATTTATCAAATCCCATGACCTCTTCTCACATACCCCAACCCAGAGTTAGAGTATCTAAAAAAAAGGCGAAATAGCTATGTTTTTAACTTCGACGTTACACGAGGCGTATGCGCAACAAAAAGAAGCAGGAAAGAATAGAAAGAACAAAAAAAAAAGCCAAAATAAAACAACAACAACAAAAAAAAATTGCCTGGGCGCGGAAGTAAATGAAGATTCTCCGGCTATAAAGTGTCTCCACTGTGCAACAAGAGCGCCAGCTGCAACAACAACAACAACAACAACTGAGCAACATTTGAGTTACGGAAATGAAACGTCAGGCCAGGCTCCGAGCAACCAGCGCCGGAACGAAACATAGCTCTGTGTCTGTGTGTGTGTGTGGGCTCAGGAGTAGCTACCGAGCTACAGTTACATTTACAGTTACAATACACAGCCAGGCAGGCAGTCAGGCAGTCAGCCGGGGCCTCTGTTGCAGCCATTTGAGCAATTGGGCGTTGCTGTCCGCCTGCATAGCCAAAGCGTAGCAACAGTCGTCGAAGAAGAAGAAGTAAAAGGAATAGCAGCACCAGCACCAGCAGCATCAACAATAACAACAACAACAGCAACAACAACAACAACAACAACTAGCAACATGCTTGGCAGACGTTCCATGTACGCTGAATGATGTTTAGGTTAAATGGCATTGCCGTGGAGAGCACGCACAAAGCACTGTCCGCCATGTTGTTTGCTACGCAGCTGTAGCTTACCGTCCTCTATATGTATGTATGCATGACTGCCATATTCGCCATCTCGCTTGCACTCGCATTGTCATGCAAAGTCCATATACGACAAAAAAAAGAGCACAAAAAACACAGCCCACACTCGTTGGACTTTGGCTTTTGGGTTTAAAGCTTCCTGCTACGTGACCATCAGGCTGCCCAATCTCTCGCTCTCTTTTTCTCCCCTCCCCCTTTTCTATCTTCTCTTTTTTCTTTGCATATGATGCAGGTGTCTGACTTTGTATGTGTGTGTTTGTGTGTTTGCAATTTACTAACTGCTTTTACGCGCGCTCGCGCTCAGCTTTGCGAAAAACCGCAACATTTGTCGCCGTTCCTTTTACGCTGCTGCTTCTTCTATGCTTCCTTCGTCCATGTTTACACAATTACAAAAAAATAGAAAAACACAAAACAAGAAAAAACCGTAGCTAACAACATGTGGATGACGTCGCCGCTGACGCCGCTGCCGGTGTAGTTGTAGCTGCTTGCATTTTAATTAAAAATTCTTCAAAAATTTGCTTTGTGTTTGCCCGTTTGCTCTACCAATAATATCCTTCAAGTTGTTGTTGTTGCTGCTGTTGCTAGCCACCTAAAAGTAGACCACATATTTTTAATTTAACTGCAACAACGTTTGACTAGTTGCAAAGCTTACCACAGCACTATGGTCAGAAAGCCGGATTTTTTGGCATAAAGTCCAATTTTAAAGTTAGAGCCTTGAAATTTGGTACATATTTTTTCTACATTTTTATAGAATTTCGGATTTTTTTTTTTTTTAATTGGCCCATGTCTTCACCCACCTGCCCCAGCACATTAAAAAATTTTATTAAAAAAATTTTTTTTTTTTTTTAATACATTTATTTTATTCTTCCTCGTTATCTAAAATAATGTTATATTGCTCTTCACAGTCAGATTCGTGATCTAAATCAGAATCCGAATCTGAATTTTCCGGATCGGAATTAATAGTTTTCTGGGTAGGCGGAGATACTGCCTTTAGAAGATGTATGACATCTTGTGGAAGATTTTTCTTTTTTATTTGAGTTTGTCTTTTATTCAGACATATGCTTGATATAAGCGGATCTGATGAATCCATTGCTCTATAAAACACATCAGCCATGGTGTTTAGTCGGCTATTTTTTCTTGCATGTGATTTTCTGTCACTTTTGTAATATTTGTTCCGAGCTTCTGAAGCATTTTCGCCTAAACATCCAACCGGAACTAAGGATGAGTTCATAATTTGCCAGCCGTGAACTAATATTTTGTGGACAGTCGGAGACATTGGGTACCAAGGATATATACTTAAGTACATTGAAAATGTGCTCTTACAAAATTCCTTAAATTTGTCAACATCTACAGAATAGTGAGATTTGTTAAGTTGTTGGATGTTAATGTACTGCTGTTTTGTCAACCCATTTTCCAATAAAAAAGCCAGTGCTTCTTCCGAAGTAAGAGGTCTGACTTCATTTGGATACAAGGTTTTTTTTAGTTTAGAGCAGTCTTCATGCCTGACGACTTTTAAAACTGTCGCTAATTCATCCTGTTTGGCTTTCTTTGCAGAAACTGAAGCCGCGTGAAGCAAATGAGGCGTGGAAAAATTATTATCCGATGCTGGGTCACATGCTAACTTTCTTTTTAGGCGCTCTCCAGCATCTGAATAGTTTAGCTTCGGTCTACCCATTGCAGATGAAGATGCCAGATCCGTCACATTTTCATCTAACGTCAAAGTAATTGACTGCGAAAGCCACCTTGCGTGTCGAGCCTTAAATCTTTGCAACATACGATTGCAATGCGGCAAATATTTTTTGACGTGATTCAAAAAAGTCCTGATTTTTTCAGTAAATATATCCACCTGAACAGCACTGAGATCAGATTTGTTTACTTTTTCCAATACCCATATGATAAGTGCACCATCATCGCGCTTGTTGTTGTCCCAAACTTCCAGCAACGTTAAGCGCCGAAACTCATATTTGGCTGCAACATGCCAATTTATTCAAAAAGGGGCAAAAAGGGGCAGAGGAAACTTGTTAATTCCGAATATATAAACATTAATCTTGAACATGTCGTTTTTAGTTGCGCGCTCAAGCGCGCTCAGAACAAGTAATACACCACGAAACACGGCTCTATTTGTTAAATTTCACCTGTAAAAAGACACCAACAACAATTGCACATACACAGCTAAACATTCACAATCTTGAACAAACTAACACTGAACATTCATTTTAAATACCTATGCTTTTACTTTCCATGATTACAATATTCCTTTTCTTTAAACAATCACGCTCAAAACAATTGCAAAGTTTAATAAATTTTAATGTTGCATACCGATAATTTAAGCTTGCATTGAAACAGCTGACTTTAGTTGCTCGCCAAATTTAAATGACTAATTTGAAAAATTTTTTAAAAACGTTTTTTTCTTATCTAATGTGTCTATAATCAAAAAATAAGTTAAATTTTCAGTTATGAATACATAAAAAAAATGACTTTATGCCAAAATATCAGACTTTTTGACCATAGTGCACAGGATAAAAGAGCAAGGAAAAAAAAACCATCCTATTAAGCATCCAGAAAAAACTCGAACACATTGCATAAAGTTATCCCTAAGAAGCTCTTTAAATTCTGCTCTTAATCAAACGCCCTTAAGTCTGAAGTTTCTTCTCCTTGAGACTGCTCCTAGAGATACCAATTGATCTCATTTTAATTGAAACCCAATAAGCGCTCTCTTTAGATACATACTTAAAATGTCAGCTCTTAATATCAATTAAAACTAAACAACAGCTGCTCTCTTTGCTAGTGTTCCTCTCTTTACTCTTTACTACGCATCAAAATGCTTAAGTGCTCACTCGCACGAGCTTGCATTCTCCGTTAGACGACGCGCACACAGCACAGCAATAAAAATAAACGTCATATTTGAACTTGAAGACGCTGAAGTAATACGAAAAATAAAAGAAAAGCTAAAAGAGTGCACGCAATGAATGAAATGAAAACTTAAAGAAGCAAACAGCAAAAGTTGCACAGAAAACGGCGACGCGTAGGTAAAGCAGAGCAGCGAAATAAAAAGAAGTCGCCGCGTCGCAGCTGCTGCACATTGAGGAAGTTTGAATTATCAAAATACTCAGCAGACAACACGTTCACACACAGTCTCTCACGCACACATACACACATTCATACAAACCAGATAAAACATATGAGCAAAGGGAGAGCAGGAGACCGGCAGACGGCAGCAGCAGCTGACTGACGAAAATAGTACGCGGCGATAGGATAACCAAAGCAAAAATGGCAAAATTTTCGTCAATGTGTGTGTGTGTATGAGACTGTGTCTGAAAATCAGCCGCTAAAGCGGCCGGCATTTTTATTATTATTATTATATGTTATGTTATGTGTATTTTCGCTTTGCGCTCTTTCGCTTTTTTGAACTCTGCTTTTACACGCTTTATACTTTTATTTACATTGCGCGACGGGCAACGCCACAGACGCTGCTGCTGCTCAGCCTCAGTCTCAGCCAACGTCGACGTCGCTGTCGTTGTCGCTTTTTGCTATTTTATTACTCGGTCGCTCGGTCACATGAGCGAGTTTTCGCGTCTTTCACTTTGCCACTTTACTTTACATTACGTTTCTTTACTTTAGCTTCTGCCACAGCTGCTTCTGCTACAGCTGCCGTCGCTGCCGCTACTTCTGCTGCTACTGCTTGTTCTGCTACTTCTTCTTCGCGCTTTCTATCTTTACTCTGCCGGCGTCGCCACGTATGTGTGAGTGTTTGTTGTGTTTGATTTTCGAGTCTTTTATTTTGATTCCCAGCTACTTTTGTAGGTTTTTATCTTCTCTCTTCATGTTTTTGTTATTGCTGTAGGTCGAGTCGCAACGCTTTCATTTTCATAATATTGCCGTTGCCTATCTACAGGCGCCGACATTGTGAGCATTGTAAATATTGTAAAATATATAAATATTTCATCATTTTTCACAGCAATTAACTTGTGCGCAACATCTGCAATGCAAACAATACAGCCTATGTACAGCCAAAAAAAAAAAGGGTTGTACATAAGAAAAGGACGCCCAATCCAATCAGAAAAAAAGCTACCAACTTCTCCACGCAAGCAACAATCGCTGCCAGGCGCCACTGTAAAAAAAAAAAAAAAGAAAGAGACAGCCCAACATCATCAGCGAAAACGACAATTCAAACACAGCGCTGACCATTTGGCTTCTCTTTTTCTCTACTCATAGCAAAGACAAACTCGAACGGCAAAAAAAAGTACCAAAAGCGCAAAAGGGATTTTTTAGCAGCTGCATTGGTAATTAATAATTTCCCTAAATTCAGGGAATAATTTGAGAGAACTTGATTTGCATGTGAAAAAATACATACATAAATATATAAAATACATTTAAAATTTACAAAAAATATATAATAATACAAAATTTTGTTAATGTCAAGAAAACTCTAATCATTGTCAAAATCAAAGCCTTAAAATAGTGTATATATGTCATTAACATTTCGTCCAATTAATTTCTATCTTTCTCTTACTCTGCCTCTGTCCATCCTTTTATACCCTGAACCCATTGAAAATGGGAAATCAGGGTATAATGGTTTTGTTGAATTGTATTTAACAGGCAGAAGGAGGCGTGGCAGACCCCACAAAGTATATATATTTTTGATCAGGGTGACGAGCTGAGTCGATTTTGCACTATTCGTCTGTCTATTTCTTCTAAGTATTCCCTCAACGTATATCGAAGTATTTCTTCCAAATATTTCCTCTTTCCTGGACGACTGAAGACTGACTGAAGCAATGCTGCAGCTGCTGCCCTTTATATAGGGCCACTTTTACTGAGCTTGACTGCAGATAGAGCTCGTTGCAGTCGAGCTTCAAGTGCCCAATGGCAACGCTCTCTGCTGCTGTGAGCATTCTAGCTTTGTTTTACCTAAATACAAATACCAAAAAATGAGAGCTGCTGCATACACATACATAGACAACTTTAATGATCTTCTGCACTACTTCTCTCCTTGCTTTTACTTTTACTCAAGTACTGTCTCTCTCAAACGTTGAGTCCATGCCTGTGCCTATGTGTGTCTATGTATGTGTGTTTGCGTGTGTGTGTTTCTTTTGTAAGCAGAAAGGCGCGAAGAATTATTGAAATATCAGTTCTCCGAAGGGTTCAGGGATTTCCTAGTCGAGCAGTTTCGACTAGTGCTTTCTTACTTGTTTTTTACTCTCTTCCTTTATGTCACCTTCTTAAACGTTTTAATTGTTAGCTTTTGCTCAATTGCTCAATACTTGCATTTGTCAATTTCAACTGTATTGATGAGCTCTGAGCACAATCCCAAATCCCCATTCTCGCTCCACTACAATCCTTTACCGCTAGCCAAACAGACAAGCGAACAATGTTACATAGACACTCCCACACACACACACACACACACACACACACATACATGTACACCTATACAAGTATACTATATATAATTACATAAAAGTCAGAAGCTATTGCAAAAAAAGGAGTAAAACCCCCATCAGCCCAGGCAAGTTCTCTAAGCGCCAAATGGAAAAATCCCTCGTTTTAATTTCTCTTTAGCGCACCCAAAAAAAAAAAATAAAGGAACAGCAACAACAATAACATGAAGAAGCAGAACAACTGAAACAGAGCGAGAAAAATGCGAGCGAGCAACCTCGAGCAGACCCAAACCACCCAACCACCCACTCACAACTACTAAATAACCGATTTTTTTTTTCGTTTCGCTTTTTTTTTTGAGCAACGTTTCAACTCATCAGCAGTTTTTTCGTTGTTGCTGCTGTTGTTGTTGTTGTTGCTTGGGTGGATTTTTATTTCTCAACTAATCCCATGCCCAGCAGACGTCGCGTCTCGGGGCACACCCTCTCTGATTTCGTGACGCCGCCCGCCTCCCAAATGCCGCGCCCACTTTTACCAACGTCGACAATTTTGTCGTTGTTGCTGTTGTTGTTGTTGGTTTTGTTGCTGTTGGTGTTGGCAAAAAGATATAGATTACATTTGTGTTGTTTTCAGCTACAAAATATATATATATATATATATACATATATATATGCTATATATATTTTAGCCACATGGTTATATGTATCTAGAGTAGCAAAAAAAGGTTTGCGTTTTGGTTTTGAGTCTTTTTTCATTTATTTTTCGGCCCCATTTTCGCCTTGCTTCATTTAGCACTGCAATCCTTTCTCGCTCTCTCGCTCTCTCTCTCTCTCTCTCCGCCTCCCTCTCTGTTGCACTAACTAAAACCGTATAAAAATCCAACCAAACACAAGAGTCGAGCATCACATAGAACCCAATAGACCAAACTAACAATTGTCAATTTGCAACTATTGAAGATTCCAGAGAACCGTTAGTATTAGTATTTTTTACCCATCTGTGTGTGAATTTTCCAGAAAATGCAATACTTTGCTTTGACTATATGCAGACTAAAACTAACTATTGTGGACTAGAATAAAATGCAATATAACAAACAGTTACCTTTCTATGTAATACACACGAACTTCAAATCAGATTTTATTCCTCTTAAATATTTACTATTTTACTCTCCATTAGAGTAGCTATATACAATTTTCACATAGATTTCCCCATGAAGTATTGCTGCCACACTTTTCAATAAATTTAAAATAAAAGGAAATCTGTTTTTTTTTCCAACATGAACAAGTCTGACAAAAGACATTCTAAACAAATTTTTGGCAACTTTGCGGCAGTTACATGAATCGGAGAATTGAAAAACTTTCCGGGTCTAAGATCCAATAAATAAACTTGCATTTAAAAGATATTCCAAGTGATAAACACGAAGAGTTCTATTGAATAATATGTTGACGTAAACTTAAGGAATTTCCACCCAACTCTCAATCTGTGCTCGTCTTTGAAGCTGCCGTCTAGCTGTGACTGCGGAACTGTGATTGATGTTCTTCTTGGACGCGTGCCCGTACAGCCCAGCCCAGCCACCCCCTCGCCCTGTTCAAGCACCGCCCACTACGGTCCGCCCACAACAAAGTCGATCGATTAAAGGCCAAAGTAAAACCTTAACAGGAAACTTACAGAAAGCCACCCTTAAAAAAAAAAAGAAACTCGCCTCTGGGCTGCGGGGGGAATTGTTAAATCTCAGGCAGCTGAAGAAAAAAGCGAACAAAAATACAAAAAACAAATAAAAGAAATGGAAGAGACAGTGAGAGCGAAAGAGAGAGAGGGAGAGCGAGAAGTCGCGCGCTGCCCAGTTGTTTTTACATTTCTTGTGATTTTCTTAAATAAATTTGCCTGCGCCAAGGGCTGGGGATGGGGGTTGGGGATGGTGCGTTCGGCCGAAGGGGGGTTGGGCACAACCCTCAACTCATTTAAGCACTAAAAAGAAATTAAGAAGTAGCCGCCGTTTGCAGTGCAAATGAATGCAAAAGAAAAATAAATACAAGAAACAGAGAAAAAAAAAATGGAGAAAGAATAAAAAAAAATAAAATAAAATAAGAAAAACAAATTGAAAAATATAAAAATCACAGCCTCGGAAATACCCTGATTACGCTATCTGTGTAAGCTGGCTCAATGTATGTGTGTGTGTGTGTGTGTGCTCAAGTGTAAGCCGCCCCACTCAACTACAACTGCACACACACACACACACACACACACACACACACACACAGAGTGTAAGTTCCATTTCCATTCGCACAGCTCAATAGGCCTTGTGATAAGCGCTTTGCACACTTCCCCCCACGCACGCCCCTCCTTCTCCTCGAACCCCCCACCTTGCCATCTACCCATCTAGAAGGGGTGGGGTTTATGTTGGCCATGGGCACAATGCACCCGCACTGACTGGCCGGCCGATTCGCTGTTTGGGACTTGATAACCCGCTATTGTATACACAAAAGCTGTAGAGCAACCGGCGCATAATCGTTCTCTCTCTCTGTGTGTGTGTGTGTGTGTGTGTGTGTGTGTGTGTGTGTATACCCTTCTCACTTCCTCTACCTACAATCACCCTTTTTGCCTCTTCACTGACTCTGGCTTGGGGCTTGATTTTTCTTGCTCAACTTAAGCGTTTTTGCTCTCATTGTTGTTGCTGTTGTTGTTGCTGTTGCATAGTTTTGCTTGTGCACAGCTGTGGCCCCAGCTACGACCCTAAAAGCGACCCCACCCCTCCCTCCCTCCGCCATCCTCGCTCACTCTATCCCTACCTCCCTCGCCAACCATGGCCCCTTTTGGACAGGCTCGTTCATGTCAATTCATGTCAGCTCAGACAAACCGATTTTGGCTTTGGCTTTGCGGCCTTCCAAAAACCCATTGGCTTTTGTTTATATATTCATTTGTTGTTGTTGTTGTTGTTGTTGTAGTTGTTTGGTGATCATTTGATTTGTGCTCGCGAATTGCATACCCTGTAAAAGTTGAGCTTAAGCTAAAGAGTTGCAAAATTTTACGATAAACAGAAGAGAATCAAATTAGAGCAAACTATTGTGAGGTGAGTTACATATGTAGACATGATCGGCCAGCAGATACCCTGGAATTGTGTATAATACAAACATTTAGTTTACTATTTAATTGGAGTTTAAACAAGCAAAAACCAATATTTCAAATAATATCAAAGACTTGCATCGAGTTTTTACGGAACACCTCAAGAATCAAACCACCTCGCACACACATTTCTATAATAATTTCATGCAATTTTCTTTTTATTTTTTTTTTTTTCTAAAAGTAAGTCTCTTTAGTTGGGAGTTTTTCGCAGCAGCTGTTGCTGCCACTTTGCTGCACAACACTTGGTAAACTTTGACGCTTCTTGATGGCTCAACTTAACTTCTCTATTGATTCTGCGGCTTTTTTTTTTTGCAATTTGCAACACTGCGCTTTTGAAAATTGTTAGGTTAGGATTGGTTAGCATCTGATTGAGATTTTTGATAAACAAATAAAAATAAAAAAATGGTAAGAAATATAAAACTCAAAGCTCGCATAAGAAAAGCGTGAATAACTTCAAATTTGGAGTACTTTAAAACATAATTTCACAGAATCTCAATCAACTTTTCTCCTTCACATTTATAATTTGATTTTAATTTTGGTTAAACAAACTACACACAGCATTTATTTTTAGCTTTTGCAAAAGTTGTGTAAAAGAAAAACAAATATTATATTGAAGCATGCTAAAAGCTTTGCATTGTGTGTGATTTTTTTTTGGCATTATGTTAGTGGTTTTTAGTGACCATAACTTTCACATTATGGGCACGAAAACGTCCGAAAATGAGACCTCAATTGGTAACTATTGGAAAAACCTTAAGCAAAAATACAACAACAGCAACAAATAAATACAAACAGGCAACGGCTATGTAAGTTAACTTTTGGGTGTGCCAAAGCAGCCCAATAAGAAAAATGAAGGGAGAAACTGACCAAACAAAAACAAAACAAAAAAAAAATCGCTCAGTTTCATTGGCTTTCACGTTTTTTAAGCTCTTATATATATTTATATATATACATATATAAACATGTATATATTTATATACTTTTTTTTATATTTTTTGTACGTTATTATGTCTCAGTTTTGTTTCTGATGGTCGCTAATTGCGAGCGAGCGCAACTAAGAGATTGCCAACGGAGGCCCGTGCGTGCAAAAGAGCGAGAGAGGCAGAGGGGCAAGGAGAGAGGCGTAAAGTCTATTAAGGGAGTGGTGTATGTATGTGTGTGTGTGTGTGTGCGCCTAATTAATGGCATTATTTGATGGGACATGACAAGGCATGCCAAGCCCTTGGAAAGGTGCGTAAAACTAAATGGGGGAAAAAATAAAAGAAAGTCGAAAAAAGTAAAAAAGTTTAACTTGAATAGCGCCCGCGGATAGGCAACATTTTAAGGGACATTTTTGACAAATTCCCAAAAGTTTGCTTATGTATGTATAAGTTCCCAATCAATTTGCACGAAATAAAAATCCCTTTGAAAGAGTATCACTCTTTCAGCATATGTCGAAGGGAAATTCTAATTAAAATCAAGCGAGAAAAAAAACATACCTTAGGCAATTAGAGCATTTAATCCTCGTGCGCAGCTTTTCTTGTGCTTGTTCTCTCTTGTGAGTTAAATTACGTAGTTTTATTGTTGTAGAGTCGGTTGGACAAATTGTAGTAGACGACGTGACGGAATCAATTGCATATAATTATAGATTAAATTCTGATTTCGTTGTATGTGTAAGGATATACATATATTGTGTGAGACCCAAACCAAAGAGAAAATATATAGATATGCACACCAAAAACTTATTCTGCTTCTTTACATATATATGTATGTGGATATATATGGATATATATTAAAAATATATATTATATGCATGTATTTTTAAATAATAAACAATAATATATGTATGTATGTAATTAAAAGAACGCGCGCACAAAACAGAGATATGGAGAGCAATATGGACGCAATCGTTGCGATTAGTTGTAATAAGACTGTCTGTGTGTAAGAGTGTACGTAAGAGCTTTAGTGTTAGTGAAGTATTTTTCGGGGATTTTCTTTTTATTTATTTATTTTTTTATTTTTTTTTTTTTTTAGTTAAATGTTTGTCAACACGTGAATTCAATTTGCACAAGGTTTGTTTTTTTTAAATTTAATTTATATTATTTTGTTGTTTGCTATAATGAAAATTGTATTAATGAGAAATGCTGAAAAGGCAAAATATTAATTGTACAAAACGAGAGAGAGAGAGAGAGACAGAGATGCTGCACAAAGCTTCGACACCATCTGGCAGGCAAATCAAAAAAGAAAAAAATACAACAAAAACATAAATAGAGCGCGCCTAGTTCAATAAACCGTAATGCGAGAGCTGGAGAGCGGCGCGCAAAGTCAAAACACACGCGAATAACGCGGCAAAAGGCAAATGCACATAAAATAAATACGAAATATGTATATAAAAAATAAAGAAAAATAATCATAAAAAGTAAAGCGCACAGTCAGCAGGCGACAACAGCGGCAGCGGCGACGGCACTTGTCACACTCATACCCACACACACACACATATATATATACCAGCACATGTCAAAAACTTGCAAGGCGCAGCGAAAGCAGCAGCAGCAGCAGTACCAGCGACAGCGACGCAACGTCAGCGTCATACGAAAAGGAATGTTGCGGCAGCGACATGTGTTTGATGTATGCAGCCAGCCAGGCCGTGGTGTATGTGCGTGTGTGTGTCTGAGGGAATGCCTCTTTACGTTTACTACGTAATGCCGAAAAGAAACGTAAGTCGCTTAAGCTGTGCCCCAAGTCACATTCTTATACGTTTCGCGGTATTTCTTTTCGCCTGCTGTTTTGTTCTTATTGGACTGCTGCTGCTGCTGCTCCTACTACAGCGTGTTTGTTCTTATTGGGGGAAGCCAGACAGCGGTCTGTCTGCGCTGATTTTGTGCTTGCATATGTGTGTAGGTGTATGTGTGTTATTGTATTTGTGTGTATGTGTGTAAATATTTATATGTGCATACGCGCGCGAACTTGAATTTATGCAAAAATAAGCAGCTAAAAGAGGCTGCCACATGAGGCGCTGGCAGCGACACACTAACGGTACACGAACAGGGGACCGAGTTTTATTTTTAAGCACTTTTTTCGGCCAGTTTAAATTTGATTTGCTTGCAGCGGAACTCGCAGAATTTACGTTTCGTATAATTAAAGGGACTGACTACATATGGGAAAAGAGGGGGAGGGAGGTTGGGGTTGCTGAAATGCAGCGGTCCAATTGGCGATGTATGTACGTCCAATTGGAAATGACGGCGACGAACAGACGAGGACGACTGAAGGCAAGCGGCAAACGGCGAACGGTGCAAATAGTACGCGATAATTACAGCAACGTGGCGGCGACCGAGTGTCCGATCGAAGCAAGACCCACCGAGTACAAATGTTGTCTGATGGCTGGCAACGGCAAAGTTGGCAGCATTGACCGTCGTCGCTGCCGCTGCGGCGCAAAGAAAGAAAAAAGAAAAAAACACAAGAAAAGGCAACGGCAGCGGCAGCAGCAGCGGCGGCGGCGGCAGCGGCAGCGCCAGCGTGTGAGCGAATGCAGATACACACACACACACTCACAGACACGCCGATACTACATACACACACATACAGTTACATACATATGCGACAGAACGATGAACGATGATGATGAACCGAATTACAAATAAAAGATGATGCCAAAAGACGACGACGTCTACGTTGACTGCGACGACAACGATTAGCAAACAGCCAGGCGCAAGGAGCAAAAGCATACACATACAACCACACACCCACACGCTCAGGCACACTCAAACACACACACACCCATATACCCATACACTCAAAGTAGCAGCGGCAGCGAAAAAAATCGGTCGCAATCGGAAAAAATTGCAGAGCGTAGCCGCTCTCTGCACATAAAAAGAGAAAAAAAACATAAGCAAGCCGCAACTCACACACACACACACACCCAACCGACAGAGACGTACTCAAGCATACAACAACAACAACATAAGCAGCAAGCAGTACAAAAAAAATCGAAGCAGCGAAAAAATGAGAAGAAACACAGAGAGCAGCAGCAGTAGCAGCGCCGACAACGCCAACAACAACCACAAAGAGCTCAGCAAGAAAGCTTGAAAAAAATTGCGGCACAACACGCGCACCGTGGGCCGCGCTCTCTCAAAACGTGAACGAAACTCTTGCAGACAACAACAATTTGCATTATTGATGAGCAGCGTGAGTCGGTCGTAGGCGCCACCCATACAACCCCACACATATATTTCTTAACAAACTTGCGGCAAACTTACAAGTGTGTGTGTGTCTGTGTATGTGTGTGCGAGTGAGTGAGACAGTGCGCATATATAAGAGGACCCCCACGCGGGGCTGAGTATGTGGGCGGTTGGGTGGTTGTTTGTATGGCGGGTGCCAAGTATATAACACCCTTAGAAAATGACCAACACTGACCAGGCCACCAAATGCGACGATGTACGCCCATTAACTGGAGATGAATTCGCTTGGCCATGATTTGTGTTGGGTTGACACCCAAGTGGGTGGACCCTGTCGGACGGGTATGAAGCTGCAGACTTAGTCGTTGCAAGCGGAACCAGTAAAAACAATGGAACATTTGAGCTACAAAAGAAAAAAGAAATAGAATTGCAGCAATTGATGGGCAGCATTTTTTGCTTTTGAATTTTTCTTTTTTCTTGTTACTAGAACTTTGGCTACAAGCGAGTACAAGCAACATAGATGTTCAAATGGGCGTGGACAAGGGCTGAGAAAATGGGCAGGAATTGCAAAAAAAAAAAAAAAAAAAAAAAAAAAAAAAAAACCAGAATATTTTGTCCAGGTAGGAATTTATTAGAATTAATGCAATAAACAAGATAAATAATTAAGGTCTATAAATAACAGAAACTCATAGAATCGAAATTTTTAATTATCGTTAGTAAAAATATTTATAAATTATCATTATATCAACGCGAATTCACTTACGAATCGATCTATTGCGCACCACTGTGCGGCAAAAACAATGCGCCGCAAAGAAAAAATGCTCTCTCGAGCAGCAACAACAACAAAGGGTCCCTGGCCAGCAGACGAATCTGAAGACAAGAAACAGGACGAAAAATACGCAAAAAAAAATGCATGACGGAACTGGACAGACGCAACGTCGTCCATTGGAGTCGGAGCAGCGAAGGTAGTGCGCGAGACGGAAAGAGAAACTACTTGGACCAGTGGGAGGGCTGAGAATGAAAGTGTACGATGAGTCCAAGCTCGCGCTCATACTCGCACTCACACTCAAACTCTCACAGGCAGCTGCAAATGTTTGTGTGTGTGTGTATGTGTGGAGCAGCTGAGCCATTGTTAGCGGACACTCGTACACATATTTATATAAGTGTGGGTATGTGTGTGCGTGTGAAGCATTTTTTCTTTGCGCTTCACTCAATTTCAATTTTTTTCTTTTATTTTGCCTCCTTTTCGCTCAGCAGCGATTGTCCTGTACTGCTGTTTCCTTCGAAAAGTTCAAAGTGGCAAGCCAAAGCGCGCTCTCACTCACATACACATATATACATATACTGAGACACTTTGGCGACGTGCTGTGGGCAAAAAAAAAAAAATACTCAGAGAGCAAGCAGAGCAGGAGAAAAAAAAACGAAACGAATTCTGCACAGAAAATAAAAATTGTTTGCAAGAAAGAATGAAAGAAAAAATCGGAAAAAATGCAAGCCAAGTGGTTGCTGGGCGCAAAGGGAGAGTGGGAGAGAATAAATGGAATGGAAGGTAGCAGCATGCTGGCTGTTGGGTGTGCCCGCTATGTCTCCAACGGCAACCCATCGCCGTCGCCGACCGCTGCTTTCGCTGCTGTTGCTGTTGCTGCTACGGCTGCCGTCGACGTCTGCTCCTGCTGTTCTGCTGCGCCCGTGTGTGTCAGTTTCAGCTGCTCACATAGTTGGCCGAAGATAAAGGTGACGTTGATGGCACCGGGGGAAGCAATGCAATGCAATGGGGCCAACCAGGCGCAGGGTAGGGCAGGGTAGAATAGCATGGGATAGGATAGGGTGCTGGCGATGGGAAGACCCTCAAGTGTTGGCATGCAAAAAATAAAAAATAAAGAATGAAAGAAAGAGAAAAAACAATAAATATAGCCAAGCACATGGCGGCGCTGTTGTCGCGGCATATGCATGCATGTGTGACACAAATACATATATATATATACACACACAGCCAGATTAATACATATGCTCAAGCACATGTAGTCTTTGTAAGTGTATGTAACGACTTTGTCTGCTGCGTATACACATACATATGTAGATATATATTTGTCTCGCAGTTAATCATCTACATGCGCGTATGCTTCAATGAGTGTGAGGAAGAAAGAGCGAGCCATTCGCTAAAAGCATTCCACACAGTGCCCAGCATAATTAACGCTTAGCAAAAATCGAATCTAAGCTCTAGGCGAAAAAATAGCAATGATGAAAAAAAACTAAACCAAGTGGCAGCACTGCCAGCGCCGTGTGTGAAAGAGCTAGCAATAACCAATATGAAACATACATACACACACACTCTCACAGATACAAAGTCCAGTTTGAGGTCCAGTCGCACTCAGCAGCCATACAACATTTTTCAAGGCGATGCAGACGCGCCAAAAAAAAAGGGGGCCACCATGCAAAATCACACAAAAACAAAAGCAGCAACAACAACAGCAGCAGCAGCAGCAGTAGCGTCAAAATACGACGCACCAGGCGCTGGGCAAGACGAGGCGACGTCAACGTTGACGTCCACAAAGCTTCACATACAAAGCGACGCCATTGAAGTTGCGGTCGACGACGACGGCGAAGTCGCAACGCACAACGGCAAAAACATTCAAAAGTACAAGGGCAACTACAACAACAACATTAACAACAAGAACGGCAACGAGACAGAAAATAAAAATGGGCGAAAAAGTTTTATACATAAAAGTGGAGGCCAAGAGCGCCAAGAGAGAGAGGCAGGAGAGCCACAGCACGAAACTCCAAGAACATGTGCAGAAACAACGGCGACGACGGTGACGACGAAAGAGATACAAACAAACACAAGCTGTAGTATAGCTGTGTAGCTGTGTAGCTGTGTATAGTACCCACCTTTTTCTCCGCTCATTGGTAATTTGTGCAAGGAGGCGACAAAGGCAGAGGCAGCGGCGACGGCGACGGCGGCAGCGAGGGTCTCACACAGATGGCCGGCAAACTTTTGCAGCGAAAATAAAAATGGAGCGCACGTTTGTGACAAAAACAAAAAGCAAAAGCAAAACCAAAACTTGCAGCATGAATGGGAAGTTGTTGCCGTCGTCGTCGTCGCTGTCGTTGGCTGCCCGCCGTCTGAAGCCAGCGCCGCGCGCTCTGTGGACACAGTGTATATATATATATATATTTATGTGTGTGTGTGTGCGAGAGTGAGAGGATGGGCCACCGTTTGAGTGTTGCGTCAGCTTGAGTTTGAGCGTTTTTTATTTTGCTTTCTCTGTGTGTGTCGCTGGCCAACGACTCAAGCCGGCATCGCGTGTGCATTGAGTGAGAGCGTTAATACGATGAGCCCGTTCACCAGGAGCCACAGCTCTGGCACATTAATGCCAGCCACCAGTGTAACCAAAAGGTTGCTGTCTTGGCTAAACACAAATGGTTGCTGCATAAATAAGTTAATGCGTTAAGTGCTGGATAATTCGTTAAGTTGCGTGAAATTAGGTTTTTTAAAGGTAGGTGTTAAACCAATTTTACCTGTTATAAACAATCTGCACACTTATTAACATATACTTTGCAAGTTTAAGTTTAAATTTAATTATTAATTATTAATTTAAACCTTGCTACGCTCACAATATGGAAAGCAATAAAAACAATAATAAAATAATATTTGCAATACTCGTTATGAACAGAGAACTGCATAAATAATCAATATTAATTAAAAGCTGCTCACATTCTTTATCAAAGGCAACAATAACGGGAACAACAACAGCAATCAACGGTTAATGAAGCGCACAAATAACAATTACAATGGCGTTCGTCAAATGCAAAGCAGCGAAGAGACCAAGAGAGAAACAGGGAAAGCAAGAGTGAGAGGGCGAGGGCGAGAGGCAAGCACAACAAGAGGAACTGACAAAAACCTGCGAGATAACAAATTCAAGCAATAATTGTGGGTGTATTTTGTGTGTGAGAGAGATAGAGAGAGAGAGAGAGAAAGTATGTGTGTGTGTGTGTGTGTGGTGTTGGTTGCTGATCAATTTAAAAAGAGATAAATACACTCACACATAAACAAATACGTATATACTAACTGCTGCTGCTATGTTTGTTGTTGTTCTCAATCAGTTTGCGCAGAGTCAAAGGTGCGGAATGTCCATGTGAATGGCTTATACAAATAGTAAGCACATATACACATACAAATACATATCTATATACATAAATCTATTCGAGATAAAAGGCCGTCGCAGCAAATGCGTGTCAAAGGTGCGGCTGCTGCATTTGCCACAGACTTTTCACTCGGAAAAGCAGCCAAAGAAAACTGTGTACAAAGCAATTACTGCGAGTACACCTAGAGAAATGGGTAGTGAGTACAATAAGAATACCCAAAAAGAAAAGGCTGCACTGAGCGAAAAGTTAAGCTAACTTGTTTGATAACAATAAATACCCTGAATATAACAATTTTGTAATATTTGGCATACACTGTTAAAAAAAATCCTACATATATAATACATATGTATATTTATGAACCATAACTTAAAATTTTTGACAATAATAATTTTTTTTCGTCATTAAAGGTTTATCGCTAAATACACTGACAGAATAAATATGCAAGTTTCAATCTAATCAATCCATCAATCATCAAATGACTTTTAGTATCACAGCCCAAAACACTACTATCTTATACATATGTATATAAAATTTATAATATATTATTTCCCAACATTCCCGCATTGAAACAATCTATTTAAGATAAACGCCTTATGCATAAAGTTCAAAGTACTATAAAAAAAAAAAAAAACAATATTTGATAGCAACTTGAAATCTATTTTGAATTATCAGCGCTTATCATTAATATGTTTATAGGTCTACATACAAACATACGGGTAAATAAAAATGGTTTTTGCTATAGCTTGTCTATATAATCTATTTTTAACTAATCTAATATAAATGTATAGTAAATTATATATATATTAATATGCATATATAAAAAAAAGGTATATCAATAGATATACATATACATACAGATATCTAGGCAACACCTAATCGACATTCTTCTTAATAATACAAAGAATAACTTTAACTTTATCTTGAATTCCCACACAACAAATTTCGTGCAGGGTATTTCACAGTCTATCATTCTTTACTCATAGCTAATTTCCGTATGGATTTTCAATTATAGACAATTGGCAATTAAAACCTTGTTCAAGGACATATTTTATAGAATTCTATAGATTCATAATTGGTCCGTGGGAAATTGCGTCCACTTGGACTTAAGCCGCTTGGGCAATTACATATTCAATTATTTAAGGTGTTGTCCGAGAAAGGGGGACAGGCGCACTCACCTGTAGGTCCGATTCGGTAACATCGATTTCGCCTCGATAAACAAAATCGATAATGGTCTTTAGGTCTGTGAATATGATGTCGGCGGGTAATATAATCGTTGGATGCTTGCACGGATTCTCGAGCAGCAGCTTTTGGAAATACGTTGAGCAGGCGGATAAGACGACCTAAAAGTAAATGTATTATTATCGATAATTATATCTATTAATTTATCAAATAATTCGATCAACTACTTACCTTGTGGGCCTTAAGCGAGCCATGCTCACAGGACAAGGTCACATCGACAAAGGAGAGATCCTCGCGCAGCTGCTGAAACACTGACGTCATCGTGTTCTGATAGTTATTCCAGCGCAGACTAAAGTACTGATGTCCCCGCACGGCGGCCATTTTGTATGTATGAGCAAGTGTTGCTCTCTTAACTTTCAATTGCAGTTATTTGTTGTTAACGTTCCTCTCTCTCTCTCTCTCTCGCACGCTCTGCCCCTCTAGCTGGCACGTCTTCACTTTCGCTGAGGCGCAGTGTGCCAAAAGCTCAGTGCTACGAAAACGTTGACGACGACGACGACGACGCTGGCGCAGACGTTGGCGTTGCCGTCCTGCTGTTGGCAGCGCTGTAATCACAATGTAAGTACAAATGCCGTTAGTTGTTGAATATTGAATAGTTTTAAAATAGATTTGCGCCTGCGCAGGCAACGCATAGAGCAAATTGCAATTATTTTGCATTCGCTTTGTGCATAATTAATACACATTTATCAATTATTCACACTGCAAAGCTGATCAATAAACGCACAATACCCAACAACAAGCGAGTGCTACAGTTGTTTCTTTTTTTTGGCTCAGCTTCTATACCAAACGCAACGCAACGCAAGTTGCGACTGAGCCAGCTTTTTGTGGCATAGTCACGGATGCAAAAAGCCGACGCCGCCTGCTGTGGCAAACCATGTAAAAGGAGTCCATTGTGCGGCGCATTACAACGCCGAGCAACGCAAAGCCCAGCACAAACTATGCAAGTCTCAAAAAAAAAAAAATAATAATAATAATAATAATAAAAAATAAAACAGGTAGTTGTTGTATATGCCTTAAACCTCGACATTTTACTACCCTGTACATTATGGTATAGATAAATGAAATAAATAATTATAAAAAATATGTATTACATATTTTTCAATTTGATATTTACTAGGAGGGTCTAATACAAAATACAATATTTCTATATATTATATAAATACATACATAAATAAATTTACAGATATGCTGCCTAACCTATTCTGCTTCTCTCTCTCTCTCTCTCTCTCTCTCTCTCTCTCTCTCTCTAACCCTTGGCAAACACCTCGCATTAGGCCTATTTTTTCAATTCCATTAAATTTTTTCAATAAAATTTTCTGCATGCAGCCCATTGTCGTTGCGTGGCTGGCAATTCAGAAAAGTTTTTTAGTTTAGTGCATGAAAATGTAAAATGCGGCGCTGCCTGCTGGCCCAGGCCAAAAGAAAGAAAACCGAAACCAGTTTCAGGCTCCAGGCCCGAAGTTTACACTCTTTACATTTATTTTTACTTTTAGTTGTTTTTTATTCATTTATTTTTATTTCAATGGCACGTACAACGTCATGTTGTTGCTGTCTTGCTCCACTGGCATTGTCAAAATAAATAAATAAAAAAAGTAAAATAGGAATGCTGAAAAGGATGCTGCTGAAAGGAGTGAATGCAGACAACCAATTCTGTTAACAGGAGAAGGTGAGGAGAGCGTCGGATTCAGCAACGACTCGAGACCTAGGCATAGACACAACAACAACGAAACGACAATAACAAAGAAGCAAAGAAGACGGCAACCGCATACAATGCCAACATGGAGCTGCTGCTTTAACGACCGCAACGAAAGCTGCAATTTTAACTTCAGCAAGGATGCTATGCAGCTCAGTAAAGCTAACAAAATTTAAAATAAATATTAAAAAATAACATCTCATATTTTATATATTTGTTGTTGAAAATTTTTATTTATATATCATTAGTGAAGCTAAAATTTCACCAGTTTCTATCCCTCTGTCAAAATAATGTTCATTAATAAGTCGCACAATTATAGCTGAGGCAGAAAATCACCTGCATACACGCCTTCAATAACTGTGCAATGTGCTTTGCTGCTTTGCATGCAGTTGGAGCAAACCAAACCAAAGAAGCAGATATGAGAAAAAAAAACAACTCGAAATCAAAACAATAAACCGCATACCAAAATGGAATGCCAAAAAAGCAGAAGAGCAGAGAAAAAATAAAGAAGAAAATGTTGCCACCCACCCACTTACATACTCCAGAAAACGTGTTGGATTAAAAGCGGCAAGTCAAGAGAGAGAACGAGTCAGAGAGAGAGAGAGAGAGAGAGGCATTGAGCTTATAATCAGTCGTGCATTTTATGCGGCCTGTTTGTTGTTTTGATGCCATTCTTCTCCTTCTTCACCATTTACGCGACCAATCCACGTTTTTTTTCTTTGCGCTATTGTTTGTTGCTCCCCTGTTGCTCGTTGTGTTCGTCTCTCTCTCACATACACACACACGCACACGAATATACACTCACACATATTTCGTAGAAGTCAAGTTGCCGCCATTTGGAGCCTTTGCTTGCTTCGGCGTTCTTCCTTTGCTTGCTTGTTTGTTTGCTAAATAGATTTTTTTCTTTTCGTTTCTTCTTCTCCCATGCCTACGTTTCTTTGTTTTGTTTGCTCTTGAATATTTGTTGTGTGCCCTGCGTACTCTGCTTTCGGGTATATAAATTTACCGTAAACTAACATTAGGTACTTTTTAAAAGCTTTGTAATTCCCTTTCGTCTGGGGACTTTTATTTTTGTTTTATCTATGCTTTCAGTTCACTTTTTGAATTGTGCGAACTGCACAGTGGCCCACATGTATTAGAATTCTATAAATATCATATATAAATAATAATATAAATATGATATTCAAGACTCATTTTACTGTAAACAAAGTAATTAATCATCACAGCTGACTCGTGGCAAATAATAATTATTTATTCTTAAGTACATCTGCATTAAGTAACTTTGTTAGTTTTATCCCACTGTATACTCAGGCTGGGCAGCCGCTTCATTGCGCTTTGATTATGCATGAGCAAGCGAGACAGCTGTTTTGCACGTTGACGAATGCATATGTGTGCGTGCATATGTGTGTGTATGAAGTAGATAAAGAAGAAGCACAAGACAAATGACAGACTAAAACAGCGCTGATGCGGTGGGTGAAGAAGCAAAGAAAATGGATTTTAAACATTTTTGTTTTGATTATTATTGTTCTTGTCGCACAGCAACGATGGGGGCAAAACTTATAAAGTAAACTAGAGAGCGAGCGTGTGATTGTCTGTGTCTATGTGTTCGAGTGTGAATGCGAGAGGCCGAAGTGCAGGTGGCATGGAAATTTGCACGATATACGAATAAATCGTATGTCCCCCACTATATTTGCCTATGTAAATAAATGTGTAATGCCTAACATTGCCGCAATTGACATCAATTGAAATGTGTTGCTTCTGTTTTTTTTTTGCTTGCTTTTATTTTTAGTTGATTTACCTTTAGTGTTGTTGCTATTTCTATTTAAATTTAGAGCTTTGCAATTTGTTGTTGCAAGTGCACATCAGCACTGACGTTGCCACAGTCGCTCAATTTGTTGGTCCTCTTTTGCATAATTGGTTGCACACATGGCGCACGCATTACGTCGTCTAATTGTACAAATTTTTTTTTTTTCAGCTTTTGTTTTTATTTGCCGCCTTACGTTATAAGCGTTACGTGTTCCTATATTACGTAGTGTACACGCATAGAGATCGCGATTACAGTGAACGGTGCGTTAGTGTTGTTGCTGATGTTGTTGTTGTGGCGCAGTTTATTGGTTATTTTTATGCACATTTGACGCGCGCACTCACACACATACGCAAACAAACTGACAAACACACACGTACACAGAGATCGAGAGAGACGCACGCATACATATGCAAGTGTGCAGCATTTACCGCCAAGTTTTATTTCGCATTCGTCTTTTCTTATATTTTACCTTCTTTTTTTCTTTCTGACTGTTAACTTTTCGTTTTATTTTTATTTCCTTTCGTTTATTTGCGCTGTTATCCGTCCGTCCCGCTACCTTTCCGCTTTACGATGTTCTTGCCCGCTCACTCACACACTCGCGTACGCACACGATTGTAGCCACACATTCGACTCAATTGGTTTTTCAGCTGCTTTTTCGTAATTTGCAAATAGTTAATTTATTCTATTTGGCTAGCCGTATCACTGCACAGCGAATTGCACTTTGCTCGTTTCATACTTTAAATTAGCATTGCTTTTTGTTTTGCGCACTTCTTTTTTTTTTTTTTTTTTTTTGGTAGCTCACTCGCGTAGGAATTTCGCTGGCAAAACGGAATTTAAAATAATAATTATTTTTTCCACTCGTCGTTCATCGGAGGTTTGCTCGTGTTCGCCATTTTCGTATTCAATTGGCCTTGCCAGACTGTTGCGCATCGCGAACGATGCCACAGATATGCAATACAATTAGCTTTCTGCTTGATTAGTCAACTCACAATTCAACAAAAATATTCATCTGATATTTAATTTACAGAAATATACTATATTTACTTGGCAAATTTCATAAATATTTCATATCGCGCTAGCCGTTCCAGCAGCTGGCAACATTTTATATTATGGGAAACCATTTGTCTCTTTTGCTCGCATTGCTTTTCCTCATTTATTTTTGTGCTGCTGCCTTTCAGCCGAAACAGCTGGAATGAAATGAGCGCGCACAATTTGAATTCCAAGCATAACATTAACATAAGAAATTTAAGTAAATTATGTGGAGTGTAATCACATAGAAAAAATATTTTTCAAAATAAATAAAACGTAAAATAAATGTATTTGAAGTCTTTTGATAAAAAATGTTTATTTAATTTAACAGCAATGTGGAATGTACACACTGTTAAAGAGCATTGCCAGATGGACAGAACGCTAGGTGCAACAGTACTAAAGCTAAATGCTATGTCACTTATGATATTTATCGATTTATTGGCGCTAACATTTGAATTTAAGTACATTAACTGATATTGTATATGATATTTTTCAATTATGAAATCGCTGCATTTGAAATTTTATTAACGACATATTTAGTTTGAACTCAAATTATGTACGGTATGACGTTATGGCAAAATACTGTCATGGAAAGTCTTGGGATTGTCAAATTATATTTATGTATTTATAATAAGCAAATAAATATTCGTAGCCAAAAGTCGACATTTGCATAATGAAGGCGAAACAATTCAAATGAGTTGCAATTTTCAGTTGTTGAATGCGAAAGTGACTTGCATATGTATGTGTACATGTGTGTATGTATTTACATGTACATATGTATGTATAAGTACTTGTGGGTGCGGAAGTGGGTGGCGAGACCATAAAAACCGCGCTCAACTAACGCTGCTTCAAGCTTTCAATGGATGGGCTGTTGGCGCATACAAAGCGATTCATTTGCTGAGTGAGCAAGACAAAGAGAGGTAGAGAGGGGGAGCAACTGCATGAGCGAGCGGATGAGTGAGCAAGAAAACATATGTGACGGACGTGTGTGGAGAGCGGGTAAAAGCGCTATTTGGAGTATGGGTATTTCGCTCTCTCATATGCATTAAACTAATTGACATTCATGAGCATCAAGGCTGAATACATTAAAATAATTGCATATTCTCACTACTCACTCTAGCTCTAAGTAACAACAGCAACAATAACAACAACAACCACTGTGTTTGACTTGCATAATTGTTACATTGATCGTCGCAGTAGATCAATTTCAGCTATTAGTTAACATTAATTGACATTGTTGCGAGCTTTTCACATGTTGTTGGAAAAATCGATCGAAAATTGAAACTCGCATTTCAACCGAATGCGCAGGCTCGCGTCATGGAGAAAGAGACATTAGAAGGGGCAGAGTCAGGCGACCTCGTATGTTTTTTTTTTTTTATGTGTGCATTATGTATTACAAATACACACATGTATACGTACATCCACACTTCTCATACGCCCCCTATGGGTCGCACACATTTAGAGCGCAGAGCAAACAAAACAAATGATCCCTCACACCATACCATACCAAACGACGTTAGCAGCGCAGCTTTGCATGTGTTATATGTGTGTGTTTGGGATCAAAACTAAAGCACCCAATGCTCCGTGCTCCATAAAACAAAAGCTGTGCATATTTAATGCGCGTGAGCGTGACCAAATACGAGAACGAGAAATGTGAGCACATTAGAACACTCATACACACACACGTTCACACATGCACACAAAAGCTTCCCCTAGCTTACAGTTGCTTGAAACAATTAATGCATATTAAGGTCAGCAGCAGCAGCAGCAGCAGCGTTAGGGACAGCGACTGCGGCAGCGTTCGCCCTTTATAGCCAAACTCAGCCGCTAGATGGCGCCACGAGTGTTGAAATGAGCGCATTCTTACAGACCTACTTGAACATTAGTGTAGCAGCACTCTAATATAATGTGCAATAATGACACACATACACACATATGTACATACATGCATGAGCATGTTGAAAAAGAGAAGCAAAAAGTTAACCAAAGTAGGCACTTTATTGGGCGGCAATTGACGTCATTGAATCGTTTTTCTATGGAACTGCCGCCTGCTCGCACTCATGCTAAACATGCGATATGCACTTGCAATTTGAAGTGCGAGTGTGTATGTGCGAGTGGGCAGATTGCTTAGTTGTATTGGTACGCGTGTTGTGGGACATGTGTGCATTGCATTATTCTTGTTTAGGCTTTCCATGCGCACTCTCACTCCCCTTGCTCGCTTGCCAAAGAGAGAGCGAGAGAGTACCTGGCAGTTTGCAGTGCATGCGTGTCTCTGTGTGTGTGTATGTGTGTGAGTACATAAGAATTTAATGTCATAAATGCATAAAATTGCAACCATGAAACATTTACAAGCATACACATGATAGGATTTATCTATTTGTATATTTGAAAGTATATGTATCTATGGGTGTGTATGTGTGTGTTTCTATAGCGTGTGCTATATTCATGCATTCTCTCGCTCTCTCCCGTGTTGCTGCGCTCGTGACAACTTGCCCTAGAACTATTTTTTTTTGTTACAACGCGGCGAAACCTTAATATGCAAAAAAAAAAAAAAAAAAAAAATTGTAAGCTGCTGCCAAGTGTTGGCTTTCAAGCAACTGGCACGCCCTCGCCCTTTTTCTTTTTAACTAGCCATGGAATGTGCTAACAACACCACAGCAAACGCCTACTCAGAAAGCTTTTTTGCTGCTAACATGTGATGCGATCTGCGTAGCTGTTGTTGTTGCTATTTGATCTTTCGCTTAACGACTCGAAGCTTTTGATGCTAATGAAACCTAACCCTTTATGGGATGTAAGCGCACGTGTGTGTGTAACGGAAGTTTTAATAGCAATTATTAATGTTTACTTGTTTCTCCTGCGTTTTTGCTTTTGTTATTTTTTTTAATAGATAATTTTTTTATGGCTTGCAGATTGTATCGTGTAATATATGTATGCATGTATATTATATGTAGCTTTAGATACTGCTTATGAATCATGTGTAATAATTTACAGTTGAAACAATTAGAACTTTACATGCCGCTCATTATCATTAGCGCATTACATGACGAATAGTACTAAAGTATAGCTCGCAAATTTGTATATGTATGCCGATACAATGTGCATTAGTTTTTTTTTTTTTAAGTATTTATGATCAACCAAATGGTTTTTGCGTGCAGCTGCTTATCTATTCTATCGTTCGCTCTAGCTTTGGCGTCCATTATCTAGAAAAACTTAAGGGCTAACGTAAGTAAGAGTGAGCAAATTATATGCATATGTATGTATGTATATGCTATAAAACAGTTTACACTTGACCTTGGCTATGAAAGAGGAAATTGAAATTAATTTCTATATAAAACAATTATTTATTATAATACGGCCAAAAATATTTTATTTTACTTCTCAATACATTTATATAATTGGCTTTATTATATGTATGTATGTATAGCCGCATTTTTGCTAAGTGCAACAGCAAAACATTGAACAAGCTGAAAGCTTCTTATTGCATTGCAACGGTTAGCAAGTGTGATTCAGCTTAACCCAGCTTCAGCATTTTTTTTCTACAATCGTGTTAACCACCAACTGTTGTTGTTGCAGATGTGTCACTCATCATGTTAACCACATCATGAAATCGGATTTAGCTTCAACCGCTGTTCGCCTTGCACATGACATAATGCATGTATTTGGAGTTGAAGTCCATTTTCAATTTATGTGGTTTATTTTGTGCTCTCATTCTAAAGCTTTTTAACTGTAATTCGACTTGGGCCTAATTAAGTAGCGTATGCTAATTACAGCAATTGCAAAGCCTGCACAAGCAAATAATACCTTCGTCCCACTCTTGCTTGCACACATACGCAGCGCAAAGTACACGTAGCAACAGCAGAAGAAGAACAACAAAAAAACACACACATACTTACTGGCGCGCTCGCAGCCTGCGCGCTCTCTCTCTCTCCTACTCTCACTACTCTCTCTCTCTCTCTCTCTCTCTCTCTCTCTCTTTCGTCCGTTTTGATGTGGATCTTATGTGTGGCCCACTGCCTCCCACTTGAAACAATGCGTATACATAAGCGCTGCCAGCGTAGATGTCGACGTCGACGGCGTCGTCAACGTTACCCTAAGTCTAAGCCTCAGCCCAGCCAGCTACGTTGTCGCCCTCCGCTCGATCCGCTGCGGCGACGACAACGTTTTTAGGGTAGTTTTTCTTGTTTAGTTGAGCATTGTTGTTGCTGTTGTCGTTGTATTTTGGCCCTGAAGCTTTATTTGCTTCAATCGATGCCGCCCCGCGCCAACGAACAACCCCACAATTTAGGGTGGAAATTGTGTCGGATCATCACATGAGCCAAGCCGAAGCCCGAACGTTGCGTTTAGGGTTTCACAATTGTTGTTGCGGCTATTACGGCTTTATTGTTGTAGCATTAGTTGTTGCTATTGTTGTTGTTGTTGTGGGCTGACATGACAACGTGAAATTCACTTTATTGTCTGTCCGCGTATTTCATGTCAAACATTATTGGATGCGCCCTCGGGGCGCGCCCACACACTACACTAATACACGCACATACACACACGTATACACTCCCATTACCATGGGATCGTCAAAGCTCTCTCATATGTATGTATATGTACATACATACATACATATGTATGTATGTAACACGGCCCAACATGAAAATACATTTTTTTTAATTTTAATTTTTTTATTTTATTATTATTTTTTTTTTTTTTTGCATGCAACTTTCTATGTGGGTATAAATCTTTTTTATATGTAATTAACTTTTTTCTACTTTGTTTATTTTTTTTTATTTTGCAAAACTTGATTTTTAAAAATAAACGCTTACGATTGCCTGTTTCACAAAACGGCAACAACAACAACGGCGAATTGGCAACCATAATTGAGCTTCTAAAAATTGTGCACAATGTTAGCAAATGCGTCGCTGCCTCTACTATTGTCTGTGCTCGCACGATGCTCTCTTCTTCTGCTCGTTCTCTCTGCCCTCCCGACTATCGATTCCACTGCCCACTACATCTGCACGGTTCGTATTCGCATCCCTCTTCTCGATCCCTCTTCCCGAACGTATCGCTCCCTCTACCCGATCTATTAGCATTAACAGCAATCATCAATGTTGAAAATTTTGCGCCATGACAAAGAAAATATTCCCAAAGAAATGACGGCAGCTCCACAAAACTCGTTTTGGGTTTTTGGATTTTTTTTTGGCAACATTATTTTTTGTTTCGAACGGGCAAAGTGAAAATTTATGCCGCACCCGCTTACTTAAGACGGGCATCAACAGCAGCAGCAACAACAGCGACTCGCACTCGCTACGTGATTTCGTAGCAACAGCTACACAAATTCCATTCCATTTCAAAGCCGCCAACAACTACCACAACAACAACAACTAGATTCAATATGTAATTGAGTTTTATTTGATGTTTTCGTTTTTCAACGATTTTCGTTGGCCGTCGCCAACTTCGAAAGCTTTTATGCGTACATATGTATGTGTGTGTGTTTTCGCATTTCGTAGCCCAAGCCCCGAAAATAGTTTTGTTGTTGTTTTCTACACACTTCATTTCAGTTGGCGTGCGCGAGAATTTGTGTGTGCGCGTATGTGTGAGTGTGCATGTTTTTACTCAGCTTTGATTTCCATTATGATTGCGCTTCTTTTTCACAAACGCTGAGCTTCGTTTTCATTCGAACTCGAAAAAACACATTAGCATGGCTGACGTTCTACATGTTTGAGTGTATGCGTGCGCCTGTGTAAGAGTGTGCGTGAGTGATTGATGGCTCTCGGATTTTTCAAAAGAACGCTCGCAATCGGCAACCGTCGCTCCCGCTCTACATCCCTCTCTCTTTCTTTCTTTCTATCACTCTCTTCGCGCCCTCATCTTTGCCCCAACGAAGACGAGGCTGTTGCTGCTGCTGCTGCTGCTGCGCTGCCGTTGTCCAAATGAGGCTGCCAAAAATATTTTCGTTAATGGAACTTTCTGGTTTTCTTTGGCTTTTGGGCTTGCAAATTTATGTACAATATGTACATAAGCATACACATACATATGTACATGCATATGTGCATATGTATGTGGGTATATACATATGTACATGTGTACATATGTATGTATGTATCGCTTTTGAGGTCAATATGAGAAAATGTTTAACAAAAAATTCTGTGTGTTAATCAAGTGAAAGGAAGACGCTCAATAGTGCGGGATTAGGTGCATAAAATACGTGGGAATTGTCAAATGATTGGAAAGTATGCAGATATAAATATATGTATGTATATGCATATACATACATACATATGTATATACATGCATACAAACATAGGCCAGCATATCGATGCACGATAACTTTTAGAGAGCTTTATAATAACTGAAATTTTCTATGACAAATGTTTGTTATATCGATAAGCGATAAAGGATATTAAATACCAATGAACATTTATTTAAGACAAGCACATATCTATGCCGGAAATACTAATTTCACCTATTATCGTGATAACATATATATTTTATGAGGAGTATTAATATCTTAGCATTGCCCTTGAATTTTTATCTGATCGATAATGTAATCGAGAATCTATCTATACCATCTTGCTATACCAGAAGTTTACCTTACAAATGTTAACTAGAATTTTATAAACCTAAAATAGGATGCAGGGAACATGGATTTCTTAATGCGTTGCCAACTGCGCACATTTCTATTTCTGATCCAGCCCAGTTTATTGATTGACCCCGTCCCTATAGCGGAATACGGAAAACGAAGCGTAATTTCTATAATGCGCACACACAAAACAAGGGCAACTACATAGCCAAAGAATTAAAATGAGAGAAAAAGGGATGCGAGGGGTGGGACTGGGCGAGGGAGCGAACGTGACTAGGGGGTGGACGGGCGTCGGGCGTCGGGCATCGAACGTCGGGCATCGGGCATCAGTCGTCTGGCGGCGACGGCAACCAAGCATGATCCCCTCTGCGGCTGCAACCGTAATTCAACCCCTGTTCATCAAATGGGGGGTTGCTAAAGCAACGGAAATGAGCTTTTGCGTTTGACAAGGACACGCACCAAGCAAACAACCCTAACGTGGAGCAGCAACAACAGCAGCAGCAGCCTCAGCAGCCTCAGATCACAAGCAGACGCTGGCGGGTGGTCCTTCGTAGGGCTGTTGCCATTTGTTTAGGGTGCGAGGGTGGCCCTGACCAGTTTTTGCAACGCATTAACCATTTTTGGGGTGGAAAGCTGCCGCATGGAGATCCGCCAACGGGGGTTGTTCTAAAGGGCTCCACACAGCAAAAAAAAAAAAGTTGCAGCCGTGTGCCAGCTGCCGTTGATCACAGGCGAAAGAACAAAGGCAGAAGAAGAAGAAGAAATATAATAAAAAAGTTGCATTTCAACCCCTAAAAAGTGCAAGCAAAAAGTTCAGCCAAATGCGACCCTAGTTCTGCAAAATATCGTATTGAGGGATATATATTTACGATATTTAGAGAGAGAAAAAAAACACAAAGAATTAAGGCTCGCTGCAGCAGATCAGTTTAAAGTTAAAAAGTGTTGACTGAAGTGTTGACACAAAGGCAAGAGAGCTTTTTTTGATATCTATGCAACAGAGGGCGCTGTATAAGCACAATAAGAAAGCAATAAACGAAGATTCATTGAAAAGAGAATCGCTTAAGAGAGTTGAGCTTAACAGAAATGAGAGTAGAACTGGAAGTGGAATAGACATTTGCTACAATTTCTATGCATTAAATTCTTACGATATACGACATATGATATCAACATCCTTAATTGGATACCCGCCAGAGGTTGTACATATGTAGACTTATGCTTACGGCTTTACGTGTATGTGTGCCTGTATGGGTGTGTTTCTGTGTCTGACAGCCGGCTCTGGCGCTGGGTCCTGGCGGTACATGGACCTTTGGTGCATTGGGTTTTTCCTACCCCCAGAGAGGGTAAATAATAATACAAAGCCAAGCATACAACAGCTGCCGCAACAACAGCCAAACAGGACAACAGATGCGATGCTCCCTCCGTTTCGGTGAGTGGCCAAACGAGCAACCCCTAAGGCACGGCCCCGTTTGCATGCTTCTCTGATCAAGTTGATCGATCAGTTCGCTACCCTTGGCGCAGACGCCCATTTTCAGTCCTAACTCCATTAAATTCAATTGACAAAAGGAAATGAACATGAAATGCGAAAAAGGAGGGAGCGAGCAAGATAGTAAGCACGAGCACACACGAAAAACAGATTAATGTGCAGCAAGAAGAAGAGAGCAACAACAGCCAACCAGGCTGTGAACGAAAATAAATAAAAATAAAAAAGGAAATTTAGAGAGGGAAATATTGAGGGGAGCCGAGCACCACGTATAGCATCTGCTCTCGCATAGAAACGTAGCCATGTTGGCGTTCTTGTTGTTGTTGCTGTAGTTCTTAGGCTTTAGCATTTCGAAATTTACATTTGCATGCATGTGCGCTGCAATAGCAAAGGCAACAGCAATAGCAACAGCAATAACAACAACAACGGCAACGGCAGCGAACGCGCGAATACAGAACAAACAGAGAAAAGATGACTTCAAGGTTAAGCATAGCCGAGAGTAGAGTTGACGTTCCCCTCCCACGCATGCCGTTGGCGTTTGCTCTCACATGCCGCTCTCTCACTTACTCGCTTGCTCTTAAAGTTTGGTTGCTTCCTTTTGCTTGTGGTGCTGCTCTTCCGCTGCTGTTGTCGTTGTTGTTATTTGTATTGGTCTGTGCATGTGTGCATGTAAATGAGTTTGCACAATAATAAAAATAAACTTTTTTCTTACATTTTTCCCTCTCGTGCAATTTCTGTTGCTAAAATTAAACGTTAAGGAATTTTTATGGAACAGCTGTGTGCGCCAAAAGAAGAAGAAGAAGCAAACAAGCAAGCAATCGAGCACCAAACAGCGACGTAAAAACCCAGCGAAGTTTCAAGAATAAAGCAACAGGCAAAATTTCACATACACACACGAAAAACATAAATATGCGCATGTGTGCGTGTATTTTCGTATATGCATGTTACTGTGCATGTGTTTGCATAGCCATCCCACTCCCACGCACGCATCATTGGGCTAGCAGGTGATTCATTTCGAAGTTAGTATCGAAAACCACTAAAATATTGAGCCAGCTATAAAATTAGACTAAAGATTGATTTTCAAACTGTCATTTCTATGGCGATCAATCCACTCTAAAGTATTCGCTGCTGCTGCTGTCAACAGGGCGCGGCAATTTTCACTTTGCCTGCTGCTGAATGGGCAAGCGAAAGAGTTTTGCCGAAAAAAATAAAAATAAATAAAAGAGAGGCAACAATAACAACAAATCAAGCCAAAGGCAAAACGAGTTTCTGTCGACTGTCTTCGCCTTCAGACCGCAAAACTTGAGCTTAACGATTATTTTCTTTGTCATGGCAAACAATTTTCAACTTTATTGTTGTTAATTTCTTGCAGCGCAGCTTTTTAAGCCGCGCCAAATCTTAAGAAGAAAGAAGAACAAAAAATAAATAAAAATTCACGCTGCGCGGGCGGCGCGGCCAATGTTGACGTTGACAGCGGCTGCGACAGAAGCAACAGCAGCGACGCGTCGCGACGCAGTTGCTAATAATATGCACAACTTTTAGAAGCTCAGCTCAATTATGGTTAACATTTTGTTGTTGTTAATTTTTGCGTGTTTTTGTTGTTGTTTTGTTTTCTCGCTTTTAAGCAAGTAATCATTTATTTTTAAGAAGCATCCAAATCAAGTTTCAACAATTGTTAATGCAAAAAGGAAAAAATCCGAAAAAATGTCAGAAAAAGTAGAAAGATTTATACAGTACATTTGAATATCCATACATATGTACATACTCACATACACACGCATATTTTGACGTGTATATGTGTGTATGTTGGCACATTAGACGCTCCATTAGAAAGTCGCAAGTGTAGAAACAAACAGATTCATATGATAAGTAGTTACATACATACATACGTACATACATATATGTATGTAGATAATTGTGCATATTCAGGAGCGGCTTGTTCCATGATCGGGTAAATTGTGCCGGCAATCATTGTGGTTGATAGGCGAATTTTACTTCACTTCAATTGTCATCGTATCTTGATGCCCTTCATGTGTGAAGTCCGCACCTGGCAAAAACACAATTTTTGATGGTTCGCTTGACACCTTCTCTACAACGGAATTTTTATTGTTTTGCTTAATGTTTATTATTTGATTAGTGGACAAAGATGCATATGACAACATTGTCTTTTCAAACAGCATTGTCTAAAGATTAATGGGCAAACATATGTACATACATACATACATGTACATACATATGTACGTACCTTTTTATTAAAATGCATTAAAAATATATTTATGTATGTATGTATGTGTAAATGGAGTAACAATTGTGTACGTGTTAAATAAGAAAACATTTTTTAAATATGTACATATGTGTGTACATAGTTAATAAATATAACCAGGATTTTTTTCATATTTCCATTCTCTGTACATTTACATAGTCTGTATGTACATATGTACATGATGTTACAGACACATACACATGTATATGTGTACACGCATATAGAATCATTCGCATGTGTGCTCACTCTCGCACACACCAAAAATTTTCTTTGCTTTTTCATTTAGCAGCACATCCACATTCCTTTTTTAAGCAAGCAAATGTCGCTACTTCGCACACACACAACCACCCAGCTACACGACTATGCAAAAGGTATACAAGGCAAAGTCAGCGCCACCAAGCACGAGCGATCTTCGTTTATTTTTTTTTAGTGTATGCAGCGAAAACAACAAAAATATTTAGCTTCGTGTATGCACATATGCTCTGTGCTTTTTCTGTGTTTGGATTTTGCTGTAGCTTTTCTACTCTTATTCTTTTTGGCCTGCCATTGGCTTCGCATACGACATCGCAGTTTTTTCTTCGTTTCTTATTGCAGTAGCAAATTGAACTCTCAGGAATAACGCGTTTGTCGCTTCGTGCGCTCGTTTTTATGGCACATAACGTAACGTAAATAATTCCCCCACCCCCAAGCACGCTTTGTTGCTCGTTTACATAAAAATATAAAACTAAATAATAATAAACAAACCAAGAAAATAAAAATAAAAAAAAGTAATAAAGTGAGCTTTTTAGAATAGAATGCGCAAAGCAACAAACACTAAAGTCGTTCGATTTGGTTTATGGCCCCAGGCTGCAGTTGAAATATAATTTATTATAATTAAAAATCAACAGCGAGCAAATAACATAAATATACCTCTACATATGCATTTGTTTGTATGTAGATAATTGACAGTGTTTGATTTTCACTTGTCTTGTGTGTTTGTTTCTCGTGCAATCGCGAGCCTTTGTACTAACGTGTGTGTGCGTATGGTTGTGTTGGTGTGACGCAGCTGTCATTGCAGCAGGCAGCGGCGGTCTAGGTGACAGTGCAGCTGCAGTCGACGCTCACGCCGACGTCGCGTCGCACCGCTTGTCAAATGTAACAAAAGAGGCAAATGTAATACGAAAGGAAAAAGCTTCTACGTGACCGATTTGAAGTTTTCGCTTATTAACTGTGGGGAGGTGGACATAAAGAGGCAGAGAGCTTTTCATTGAATGCAGGTGAGCTACTTGTTATGCGAAACGTGCTGCTATTTTACGTATGTATGTTTGTTTATATGTACATATATACATTATGTATATTTACACTATTTGTATGTATTATATACTAGAATATATACACCTGTGGTTCGTTTGTCCTTTATCCTTTCAGCAGCTGATCTCTAATTATTTTTAAAGTGAAAAATATTTATGCCAAAAATAAAATTCGCACCTTAAACTGTCTCCATTTCGTCAATTAGAATCGCTTAGAGCTTTTCTATTAAGCGTGTAGAATTTCACATAAAAGCGTTAATTGCAAATACATAAGGCATAAACGCAACACCGTTGAAAATTGAAGTACATAATTACACACATATATGTACATACATACATACATACACATGCTTTTAAAAGGTATGACGGGAGCAAGGGTGCACGAAAATGTTCCGATGAAGTCATGCTGGAACCTAAAATAAATCAGCAAATTGTGTGTGTGTGCGTGTATGAACGATCATTAAAACAAAAAAAAAAAAAAAACAAATACACTCACAAAATAATTTGCACTTTTTAAGTACAAAATGCAATGCATACATTTTACATGCTCTATCTCCCCCCTTATCCGTTTCAATCATATGTATAAACTCACACACACATGTAGAGGCAATATCCATAGAAAAGGAGACATGGAGAGAGCCAAAGACAGCTAACGAGAGAGTGTGTGAGTAAGAGAGATACAACTCAGCAACGGCAGTTTTTGTTCTTGTGAACATTATGGCTTCGCCTTGGCAAAAACTCACACAAAATCTCGCCCCCTACATGAGCGAGCAGCGCTGCTAGCAACAACAACAACAACACGACAAAAACGAGCGACCACAACGAATGATATTTTTTAACTCCACTACATAGACAGAGTTGCCAGCTAGCTGACATACACATACATATGTATGTATGTATAAATATAAAAAATATATAACTATGTATAATTATTGGCTTATTTATATCAATAGGCACTAGCTGTTAGAGTTCCATTAACCAACCAAGCCTGTCTTTTTATCAGGCACAACAAGAAAAGAAAAACATTAACAACTTTTTTGATTTGCATGCGTCGCTGAGTTTTTCGTATTGGTGTTGGCAACTCTGTGCTCGTGCCAAGTATACAAAGCACATACTAACACGCATGTATGTATGTACTTGAGAGTCAAAATTACCTAGTAGGATGGAACTTTATGGGTGTGATACCCCTCTGCAAATTCCATTGAAAAATTAAATATTTGAAAATGAATAATTAATTATACTTGAGCTGCATTCAGGAAATCGAAAACTCGAAACAGAATATGCAAAATTTAAGCCCATGACAATTTGTAAGCAATGTGGGGTATGACAAAATAAGGCAGTGAGAAGTACTCATTTCATGCAGTCAGCCGCAGCTGGGTAATTTTGTTGAACTCACACTCATTCGCTTGCTCGCTCACTCGCTCTCGTTCGGAACTTCGTTGGCTGCGCGGAGGCTAGACCAGAAAACTTTTCGTGCGCGCTCGTCAGTCGTCAGTTTTTCTTCAGTGGCTCCGCGCGTTTCGCATTTTGTTGTGCGGGCTGCTACTCCGCAGCAGCAGGAAAACTACACATACATACATACACATAACTGAAAAACTTGGCTTTTTAATAAAAATAAATTCAATTTTATTGCTTTTTCTCCCGCGCGCTTTTACACATATACAAATCGTGCGTATCTCTCTCTATGTGTGTGTGTGTATTAACATAATTTGATGTGCAAAGCTCATGAAAGAAGAAATAAAATCTAATCAAAACGACACGACGACTATGTGCTGCCTGTGATTCTATTTCGGTGTGTATACCTTAAAAACAAGCAACTAAAAATGCATTAGATCTATATGTATATATTTTAAAATAGACTTAGAACTGTACTTTCTAATTTGTGCGATTGATTTACTGTTTCTCTGTCTCTTTTTCTTTTATGCTGTATGTGTGTGTTTTTGCATATAAAATCAATATTTCCAACGGTTTTTGCAAAGCGTGTGTCCGTGTGTGAGTGTTGGTGAGCGTCTCACTTTCATATCGATTTTTCATGCGTTTTTGTGAAAGCTTTTTCTGCATTGCGAAGCTTTTCTAAAGTACCACTTTTGCAACTGCATACATGCATATAGAAGCATGTGTATGTGTTTGTGTGTGTGCAATTTGAAGTAATGACGAACAATTTTCATTAATTTAATGAACACACATAAACGCACACGCATGCAAATGAGGTCAAGTGTCGTTGGGAAAAATTTTACGTTCTCTCTCTCTCCATTTGTATGCATTCAGTCAGTCAGCCTGTCGTTGGTGTGAAAGAGTGAGTATGACAACGAGCGTTCGTTACATAAGCTTTTTTCTAATTGGCGAATATATGCGCAGTAGCAGCAGCAGCAGCATAAACTTCTAAAGCGCGCATTTCAACAATGCAATAGCAAACAACGTGTTGGTGAAGTAAAAAAACATATTTTAAATGTAAATTGTTAAAAAGCACGTTGTGGAAAAAATAAGTACAATCTAGAAAAAATGTGTCGCTGTTTTGAGCTCTATGTGTAGCCGCCATCTTGGTTTTCCCCCCTATGGGCAACCCAGTCGAAACAGCCGTGGCAGCAGCAGCACCACACAATAATAACAACAGTACAAAATATTTTTCAATGCTACTGGCGGGCTGGCTGGCAACGCTCTCTTTTTTACTCCCTCTCACTTTGGCTCTTCGGCTGCTGACTTCGTTTGCTTTTCGTTTTATGTTTGTACAAGACGACAAAAAAAAAAGCGTGAAATTTTCTCTCTGCACTTTTCACACACAAACACAGTCACAGCCACGTTCACACTCGCACGCACACACTCATATAGCAACAGTGCTCACAGGCGCTTTGGCGCTTCGTGCGCTCTCTTTGTAGCCGACGGACGCACTCGACCGCCCGCCACATATTTTTCTGTTTCCACTTTGTGCTACACTTCTACTTCGCTGCCTGCTGTTGCTGCTCCCGTCGGTCGCTGTAGCTGTTGTATGTACATACATATGTATGTACGTGCTCTACAGACACGTTTACATTTTCATTTTTCATATTTTCGGCCTGTTTTTGACTCTCACGTACATATGTACATACATACACATACTTTGCTTTGTCGCTTTTATAATCTTTCACTTTATGTGCACACACGCCATGTTTAATACGTATAGCTGTATATGCTTGCGTTGCGGCGTTGCCAAATTTCACGCGCACACTGAACTTTTTGTCGTGCAGCTTAAAAGTTTCATTTGTTTACATTCTACGCACATGTGCAGAATAACAAAAGTACAATAATAACAACAATAATGAGAGCCAGCCTTCAGCAGCAGCAGCACGCACAAAAAGCTGAAAATCAGAATAAGACGGGGGGGAAGGCACCAAAATAACAAAAGCTTTTGCGCAACAAGTGCACAAATAAAAGAATAAGAGATGAAGAATACCCGAAGCGAAACAAAATTAAAAATTTGCTCAAGTATCTTTGTTTAGTACTTGTGATTTATTTATTATTTTTTCTATTATTTTTGTTTATATTATTTTTATTATTATTTTTAGATCATTCATGCTTTTGTTGTGTGCGTGTATTTATTTGCTTACATTCTTTGTCTGTCTTCGAAAATTTTGTACCACCCACGTCTTGAGCGTAAACGACCTTGCATTTTGATTATTGTTTTTATTTCTTTTGGGTGTTCTTCAGTTTCTACACTGACCTACACGTTTAATATTGTCGCGTGCCATACATTCTTTGCCCTACAGAGTTTTTTTTTTTTTTATATAATAATTACTTTCTGTTGTAGTAGACAGAAATATAAAAACGTGCAAAATGCGAGGGAAAATAATATGCGAGACTTTTGTAGGCCGTTATCGTTGACTGCTCTTTGCTTTTATTTGACTATTTTTTTTTGCTAGTTTCTTGTCTCTATTGTTATTATTATTTTTTGCCAGTGCCAATGGCCAAAAAGTTCATTGAACTTTTTTATTATTTATTTTTTGGCTTGTTTATTATTTTGTGTCTTCATTTAGTCTGTTCGCAATTTCACTTTCACGCGGCCCACTGACTTGTTGTCAAAAATAATTGAGGAAAACCAAAGCAAAACAAAATAATTGGATAGGTTATTATAGACTTAAATATCTTCAAAGTTTGAAATGTTTCAAATTTAGCGTATAACTTTAAAGATGATCAAGCTAAAGCAAATCGATATATTTAAAACGAAAATACCCTCAAAGAGGTTTCTGGATTCTATATTTAAGATCTATTTCCAGCAACTCCTGTCTTAGGTTTAATGCCTTCATTAATTATGAACTTATTTGTTTTTAAGTTTAAATAAAGGCCTATGCTAATATTAATATGTAAATACATAACGCCCCAAACATCACCTGTCATATATAGAGAAGAGAAGAGAGAGACAAAAAAACGTTCAAGACACACCTATTTGAAAAAAAAAAGTCGGCGTGACCACATTTTCAAATTACAGCATGCCCAAAAACCGCCGACACATGTAGATGAAGTGATCGAAGAGACGAAAACATATAGAGCGAGAGAGAGAGAGAAAGAATGAGAGGAGGGGAGGTGGGAACAGCGGGCAGAGAGTGGGCACAGTCAGCAGACATCATCATCATTCGCATCAACGAGTCGAGTCAATGCCGCAGGCCAAATTCAGCAACAGACGAACGAACGGACGGACGGACGGGACAGACACTCTGATAGATAAAAGCCATTGCTTATTCTCTTGTCTGCCCTCACCTCGCTGCTGTTGCTGTTCTCTTGTCTCCCCCCAGCCCTGCCCCTCCTCTCTGTCCAGTCTATAGCTCCATAAACCGTTTGCCCATTGCCATTTAGACGCTTAAATTTTCAACTCATTCCGAGAGTGACAGAGTACGCCCTTTACTCCACAACTCGTATGTATATATGTATATGTGTGAGTGTGTGTGCTCAAAGCCACAAAACACAAGCCCTTAACATTCACTTTAAATAGCTTGTTGAAAAAAAAAAAAAAACGAGTTTTCGTTTTTCTCTGTTGGCCGCTTTTAATGGCAAAAACGACATTTTCTGCCTTTGCTTGCGGCGGGGCAGCGCAGAAAAACAGAATCGCATTGAAAAACGGATTGTGTGAACGACTTTGGAATTTACCTGTAAACGGAAAAATTTATC
The DNA here is from genome assembly GCA_035045965.1 of Drosophila aldrichi. Taxonomy (NCBI): domain Eukaryota; kingdom Metazoa; phylum Arthropoda; class Insecta; order Diptera; family Drosophilidae; genus Drosophila; species Drosophila aldrichi. The sequence goes on from JAWNOM010000511.1 coordinate 458,926, forward strand.
AATATGTATGTGTGCGTTTATCTCTATAAAATATGTATATGTATGTATGTATGTTTATGTGTGTTTTAATCGTATGCTAATGATGATACACACATTGAGATTGATGATTTATTTAAAGGGCTTCTCATTAATTTTTGCACTCTGTATTAAATTATAATGTACAGAAATATTAATGATATATTGATTTAACAACTGGGACTATATTAGATGAGTGGAGATATAACTAACTAGATGGTAGATAGTGGAAGAAAATAAAAATATTAAAATTAATAATGATAATACGTTTCTTTGGAGTATTTTACATAGTAGTAAATCCAGAAATCTAATTAGTTATAATCATAATTACATACCCATATCTCTTATAACATATATGTATTTACGTATATGTAAATAATAATATATATATAAAGTAATAAGAATCCGTTTCATAAAAAGGCAGACGACAACGTTGTAGACGTAGCCGCCGCCTACGTTGTTCTTAACGCGATTTCTTTTGGTTTTTTTCTTTATTTATTTTTTGTTTTTTAGATTATTGCGAATGCTACAAGTTCTGTCTGCCTACCTCAGTTCCTCCCTCCCCACAATTCCGCTCTGCCACAAACTCTCTACAGCTCCTGCTGTTGTTGTTGTTGCCACAAATTAAATTATTGAAAGTCGACGACGACGACAGCGACGGCGTTTATTTTTACGTCGTAAATATACAAATTTATGTCTGTATTTGTAACTGTGTGGCTGTCTGTATCTGTGTGTGTGAGCAGCAGCAGCAGCAGCCCAGCTTGGCAAGCGACAAGATAAATTCCACTTTATGCAAATCTTGTGGGGGGAACTTTTTTCTTATTTCTTTCTTCTTCTTCTTTTTTTTTTTTTTTTAGCAAGAACTCCTCTTTCTTTAATTTTTTCTTCATCTCTTTTCTTATTTTATTTTTGTATTTTTCAAGTTATTTCCATTTTAAATTTGTTTTTCTGTCTCTTGATTTTTCTGCGAGTGTGTTTTATTTTTCTTTAAACTGGTTTTTCTGCCAACTCGCTCGAAATGGCACAGTTCTTGTATATTTTGCTAAACCGGTTTTTCTTTTGACTTTTTAGAACCAGAATAAAAATCCGAACAGAAAATATAAAAGAAAGAAGTGGCAGCAGCAGTAGCAGAGCAGGCACAGCTGAAACACGTATTGAAAGTTCTTTTTTCTTGGCTCCAAAACAATTTTCTTCGAGTCTTATTTGGAGTTCCATTTTGGTTTTGCTCTCCCCCCTGTTGTTTTATGTTGTCGCGCGCACTTCCTGTGGAAGCAGGGAACGGCAGTTGTGCCTTGTGCGACGATCCCCGTTCGCCATAGAGAGAGAGAGAGAGAGGGTGGGGGATCAGTGGCCGGCGCACATTTAGGGGTTGCAACCCCCAACAGAAAAAAAAACTTTACCCTCCGTTTGTGGACCCTTTGCTTGCTCCTGCTCTCTGTCTCTAAACAGGCTTAACCAGTTTTCGGGGTTGCTCGGAGATCCTGGGACCAGAACATTGGTGGAACCTGGTCTAACGTCTGGCGCGTGCTTCGTGTTGCAACCTTTTGTGTCCTTATTCTAATTTTTCTATTTTATTTTTATATATTTACATTTTTTTTTTGTAATACCCGATTTGCATTAGGGCATGATGGCACTCAAGTTGTTGGCATTTGAAACCCTGAATTAATGAGGTCCTGTGCCATTACAACTGCGATTTGCATTGAGGTGCCTAGATTAATATCATTTGATGGGAGAGTTTTTCGCTAACATTGCGTGACATTTTGATAGCGCTTTAGTTTGATAGTAGATCTCTCCACACCTATAAAATAGTAAAATGAAATGGAACCAGAAAGCAGATATAGCATACGGCAATGAGATCATTAGACAATATAGTATCATTATTAATAAATCCATTCATTTATACATTTTCTATTTTCTAATCTCGTTTTTAACTTTTGAAATTTATTTTGTTATTTAATTATTGTATAGGTACTGAAATAGGTACTCCCTATATGGGATTATATATTATTTGACTGAAATTTGCAATTGCCCCAACTGAAGGTGTTAAGTGATATTTATCTATATCTTGATATCCTATAAACGGCAGCTGCTAAATCAATATCTAAAGTTGGGGTTTTCGCTAACAATGTTCCGCATATGAGTAATTTTGGACGTCGTTTGATAGTAGATCGCAATACATTAAATATATCACTAAGCTTTTATTATATAACGTTTATTCAATATCTATTATTATTGTGGCAATTGCATTTAACACGATGTTTCGGAAAATACAATTCCGTTGCATTTCAATTGCAAATTGCTAAAATAAACAAAAGAAAAAGTTGAGATTTTCGCTAACCACGTTTCGTAAACAAAATATTTGTTATTTGAACGTCGTTTGATAGTAGACCTCAATACAAACATATGTACATATGTATGTATGTATGTCTGCATATATACATACATATATAAATTTTTGCACATATTCATACTCTCATTCCCATTCACAATCGGCACAATTTTCGACTATATGCTCTCTCTCACCACACATCCGTTGAGAGAACCCCAAAGCGAAAAAAAAGTAATAATATAAACGCGCGCGTCATCTACAAAGTTTTTCTGTGGGGTCCAACTGTACTTTTTCCATGCAAAACAACAACTCGCTCAGCAGCAGCAGTAACAACAAAAACAACAACAATAGCGCTTTGCTCTCTGCCTGCGTTGGGAAAAAGGATCCCAATTTTCGTTATAATCCTCCACCATCTGCGCAAAAATAAAACCTTGCATGTGCAAAGAGCGTGCGTCACGAAACGTAGTTGTGGAACAGAGAGTGAGCGATAGGTAAAGGGAGAGGGAGGTAGAGAGCGGCGGGAGAGCGAGAGAGATCCTTTTCCATGCTGTCGCTGCTGCAGTCGCTGCATGCGTTGGCAGCGAGCCGCCCTTCCGCCCGATTTTACCTACTACTCCACGGCGAATATTTGCCTGGCTTTGTGTGTGTGTGTGAGTCGGCTGCTGCTGCTCAACTACAATAACAACTATTATAAATCCCCTTTTCCATATAATTGTGTGTGTGTGTGCGTAGGAAAAACCCTCCGCTTGAGGCGGCGAACATTGTCTAGCCAATGCATCATCAACGTTGCTGTCGACGTCGGCGTCGGCGTCGCTGTCGCCATCAACGTTTATGCCATTTGGGGTAAGAGTTGCTCTAACTAAGAACAGATGGCGCCACTGCGCATGTCTCGCACCTTATGTACAAAGGCCACACAAGTTCATACAACACATATTTACATACATATGATATACATATACATGCATACAAAACAAATGCATGTATGTAAATAGAAAAAACTGATCCCTCACACAAAATAACCGTCCGCCTAACGGTGCCCTCTTGCGCTTGCATTTCTGTTCGTTTCGCTGCCTTTGCTCGTTTTTCGCCTTCGCTCGGCCATCAACTTCTTAGCAACAACATGAAGCGCAGCATGTGTTTTTCGCCATTATATTTTATATTGATCGGCTGCTTCCTTTTGCTTGGCGAAAAAAAAACAGCGACAAACGACTTGTGAAAAAGGGAGCCCGAAACGAAAAGCCGAAGCGAACGCCAGCCATCCCAACATCGTCTTCAGTTGTGCGTCACATAGCGCAAATATTGCTATCTCTGTTGCGCGTATTGTGGCCAGAGAATCGTACATGGGCACAGTTAGGTTTTCTATAGAACTTCTCTATGTCGGTCTGTTCGCCGCATCGCATGCCTGTCTGCCTTCAGACGGGGGCCATAAAAACGAACGAGCAAACGAGCGCGTGTTGCAGCTGTCGTTGCCGCTGCTACTGCTTTCCACCTCTTTTTATGCTGATGATTAAATTACGGCAGAAAACGGACGTACAAAACCAACAACATCAAGAAGAAGAATTCATATGAGATGCAACTGTGTGCGCTCCCCTTTTCATTACAATTTTCATAGCAATTCGCCGCAGAGGCATCAATCCTCTTTCTTAATTTCTTTTTTGTTCGTATAATTTTCGCTTCCATTTTGAAAAATGAAAATGTAGCCAAGCGGCGACGTTGACGGCGACGGCATCATCACCCGACTCCAAAAAACTCTGCCACGTTTTCTCTCTTTCACTCGCTTTGCTTCTTGTTAGGCTCTTGCGGCGAATTGAACTGCTCGCATTATGTTTGCCAGTTTACCTGCCTGCGTTTGTGTGCGTGTATGGGATGTTTTCCCGTTATATTTGCTTTGCTCTTTGGCACGCTCACTGCAATGCATTTCAAAAAAGGCTCCTTTTGCCTGTCCTCTACCTGACTATCGTCGTATGCTGCTGCTGCTTACTTGGCAATTTCACAACGTGCCCCCAAAGTATGTGAGGCTCACTCTCACTCACACTCGCACAGAGCTACACCGCTCGCTCTCAGTAACTTCGCAATGGGCGGCCATTTTGGTGTGTGCGAATGAGCGAGCGAGCGAGCATGCCAAACCGAACGCGTCGAGAGAGTGAGAGCAGTGAGTGAGCGTCGACGAAGCGTCGCGGCGAAAATGAAAAAGGGTCTCTCAGTCGCCAGCACATTTACGTCGTTTCAGTTGCTTTCGTGCGCTTGGAGCTTTTGTTTGGTTTTAGTGTGTGCACGGCAGATCGCGACGCGTGCGGTGTGCTGGCCAACAAAAAAATTACTTACATATTAAACATACACACACATTAAATAGCAGCAACAACAACAACCAACGCCAAAACCACACAGAAAAAGAAAATCATTTTCCTTGTGTATTAATAAATAAATAAAGTAAGTTTGTGAAGTGCGGAAAAAGTATAAATAAATTATGGACATACACAATTGTGAAATCGCTTTTATATGCAGTTTCCCCCATTTGTATTATGTATGTGAACTTGTGTGTGTGTGTTCCTTTAAATGAAAAATGTTCTATTTTTAAATCCACCATTAAGCAAATGATACACACACAAAAACAGAAATCTATGTGACTGACTAGTAGCGATTGCTTCATACTTCAACTTTAAAATTATCAGAAAATCATAAACGTTTCGCTGTATGTGTGGCTACTTGTGAAATTTTCCACAGCGAAAATCCCACTAGGAAAAAACACAGTGAACACGCACACATAACCACACATTCGTCTCGTTCACATACAGAGTGCGTATGTGTGCAAGTTTGTGAGTGTTTGTGATGCAGCAGTGACGACGCGAACGTCGACTGCGAAACTTCCCCTCTTTATGTTTCATGCTGCTTGCTGCCGCCGCCGCCGCCTCGTTAGCTAGCTGGCAGCGACGCGTCGTCGTCGTCGCAACGTCTCGTTGTCGTCATTTATCGTTTCCATCGATCTCCAACACTAGCAACTGTAACATCGCCACAAAATCCGTTAGCCGAGTATTTGTACTTGCGCTCTCGTTGCTATCGCTCTGCTTGCGCTCATTTCATGTCGAGTGAGTGTGAGTGGTGTGGTGGCTGGTGCCGTTGGAATGAGCAAAGTTGAAAAAAGGAAGCAAAGCAAAGATAGAAGTATTTGAAAGCAAGCGACGGAACAAGACAAAAAAAAAATTGCATTTGCAGTTGTGTATTTGAGCGTCATAGATGGCGCTTTCGTGTGTTGAAAAAGTATGTTTCACATGTGTTGGTGTATTTGTTGATAAAGCAATTGCGGAGCTGTGTAATTTGCATATGTAGATAAAATATTTATACATACATACGTACATATACGAATATGTGCGAAGAATACAAATAATAATAATCTCGCTGAAATTTCGAGCTCTGTTGAGCGTTAATGCATTTGAGTGTGTGTGTAAGAGAGATACTGAGCGGCTTTTTTTTTGCCGTTGTTGAAATAAAACATGAACTTGACCTTGAATAGCTTGCTAGAGGCAAAACATAAAAGCGAGTAATTAATTGCCATTGTTGTTTGGTTTCTTTTGATGTATGCAAGTGAATATATATATATTTTTGTAATTTTTTGTGTTTAGCAACTTAACTAACTTGTTTATATTTTTTATTTCTTTCATTGCACTTGCAGTTTAACTGACATAACTACAAGCATTTGACAAAAACAAAAAGAAGAAAAAGGAAGGAAGGAAAATAACAAGTGGATGACAAAGCGAACCAACCAAACAAAAGCTTGCTTATAAAATATATAAACAAAATTATATTTAAAATTGCATGATATACTGAAATTTCCTGAAAGCTGCTGAAAGAAAAACGCGCCAGGCAGAGAGCACAACCCAAAGCGCGCATCGCCACGTCGAACGACGCGACGGTCGGCAAAATCAATTTTTTTCCCTTCCTTCTCTTCTATCCTTTGGAAACTTTTCGGCAAACATGGATGACGATCAACAGTTTTGTTTGCGCTGGAACAACCATCAGAGCACGTTAATCAGCGTCTTTGATACGTTGCTGGAGAATGAGACACTAGTCGATTGTACGCTTGCCGCCGAGGGCAAATTTCTCAAGGCCCACAAGGTGGTGCTATCAGCATGCAGTCCCTACTTTGCGGTAAGTAAACAACAAAAATAAAGTTTTTTGTTTTGTTTTTATTTTTTAAAATACAAAAACATTAATTGAAACAAATTTGCAATCTATTTAATATTGTAGACTTTGCTGCAAGAACAGTACGACAAGCATCCGATTTTCATACTCAAGGATGTCAAGTACCAGGAGTTGCGCGCCATGATGGATTATATGTATCGCGGCGAGGTGAACATTTCGCAGGATCAACTGACGGCACTGCTAAAAGCCGCCGAATCGTTGCAGATTAAAGGTTTATCTGATAATCGCAGCGGCACCGGTCCAGCAGCTGCCGCCGCAGCCCAACAACAACAGCAAGCACCCAAGCCCGATACACATCATCGCGTCAAACTGAGCGCTCCCTATACACTTGAGCAGACAAAGCGTGCGCGGATCACAACGGGCGGTGCAGCTGTGGGTGTTGGGGGCATGGTCGATGCTGGAGATGTGGCCGGTTCGCGTGAAGGCTCCTCCAGTCCATCGCGTCGTCGTCGAAAAGTGCGACGCCGTAGCATGGAAAATGGTAAATTGAAAAAATAAATAATTGCAATATATATATATGCTAAATAATATATCTGTTTACTTTTGCAGATCTGCACGACAACTCGAATTCGTCTGTGCTAGCCGCCGCCTCCAATCAGTCAATCCTCCAACAAACAAGCGCTGGCTTAGCCGCCTCCGCTCTGGTCAGCACTCAATTGGCCAGCGGCAGCGGTGCAGCAAGCGCAACGGTTGCTGCTGCCGCAAGCAGCGGCACCGGAAGCCAAGTAATCAACCAGCCATTGACCAGCAGCAGCAGCAGCAGTAACGTTACCAAAAAGACTGAAAGCGCTAAACTAACATCGACAGCAGCTGCCCAAGGCGCCCAACAACAGCAACAGCAGCAACAACAAACAACAAGCGATGCCATTAACACCGACAATGTACAACAACAGCAGAATCAAGGCGCCCAAGGCGAGGCCGAAGAGATGGATGTGGCAAGCGGTGGTGCTGCAAGTGGCGCTGTTGCCGTGCATCCCGGTGTCGTTAAGCAATTAACAACGCTCGACAAGTCGAATCATAAACAAAAGATCAAAGATAATAGCATAACAACAACTGAAATGGTCATCGAGCCCAAGGCCGAATACGACGATGATGCGCACGATGAGAATGTTGAGGATTTGACTTTGGATGAGGAGGATATGACAATGGAGGAGCTGGACCAAGCGGCCGGCACCAGTCAGGGTGGCGAAGGATCTAGTCAAGGTGCGTCTCTGCCCTAGAGGCATCTAAATACAGAACAAAATTCAAGAAATGTTGTTGATATTAATTGTGTAAATTATTTATGGATATTGTAGCATATGCAACATGGCAACACGACAGATCTCAGGATGAACTTGGACTAATGGCCGCACAGGATGCACAGCAACGGGATCCACAAGGTGAGTTTTTCCTTGCATACTCTATACTCGAAAAGATAGTTCAAGAAAAACTATATACAAACTATATATATATAAATATATATAATACAAATGAAAAAGCAAAAGCAGTTTAGATCAATTATGGTTAGTACCAGCCGAGCACGACGACCAGCTAAAAATTTCAAATGCAAATTTAGTAGAAGCAGAAAAATGATATTTACGAATTTTTCTCACACAACTCTTAATTCATATAATTTGTTTTTCGTTCAAAAAATTGAAAAGAAAGAATACTACATAATTATTTAATTTTTGAAAAATATAAAATATTAAACTGCAAAAGGTCGTGCTCCGAAAAAAGCTCTTAAACGTTTCAGCAAGAATTTTTATTAGGTAGCCAAAAGCATAGAAAGAAAGTATAGAAAAAAAACAAGCAACAAGAAAAATGCAAAAAATAATAAACAGAAAAAGAAAAAAACAAGAAACAAAATTCGAAGCGGCGGCACAGCAAACGAAAAATAAAAGAACAGAAAAAATTAAAAACTAAAAACCAGAAACCAAATGACAAATGTTTCAAGTACCATAAAAAAAAAATTAAAATTAAATTTATAGCCTTGATTTGATTTCTTCTAATTTGTTTTGTTTTTGTGTTTTGTTTTTCTGTTTTGCTTTGCTCCGCTCTCGATGTTACAGCCAAAAATTAAAAAGTAAAAAAACCAGATAATAATTTGTGCAAGTTGAAAGTACTACTATTTATTTATTTTGAGTTTTTTTTTACAACTAACTTCAATATTATAATTTTTTTTTTTTGATTTGATCACACATAATTCGTATAACTCAAGTTTTTTTTTTCTGTACATATTTATTGTATTTATTATATTAAACTACTTTAAATTTAATTTTTAACACACAATCTATCACAAAAGAAATGAAAACACAACCAAAACCACCAACAAAAACATTTGCTACTCTGCCCTCCCCCCTAAAAAACCTGATTAGCTATCCTCCACAACTATTTAACTAACTCTCTAACTATGATAATAACTCACTCAAACTACCATCAATTCATTTGCGCTTTATGAAATGTGTTCTATGTATGATTTGTTTTTAATATTTACATATATATATATATCTATAATTTTTCAATTTATATATATATATATTATAGACTTATATATATTATGTTTGGTAATCATTTGGTTTTCTTATGTATTGGTGTTTTTTTTTTTGTGCCGCATTTGGTTTTTAACATTATTATTTTATGTATATGTATATATATAATTTATACTTATTTAACACACACACATACACATATACACAAACATATACATATATAGTATATTTTTTTTCTTTAGTTTTTCATTAATGCATATCATAAGCCGCAATCTGCTGCTACATAGATCTCTTTCACTCGCACTCTCTTTAAATCAATTGCTGCTGAGAGAGAGTTTCCGAAAACGAAGACACTTCAATTGCGCTCTCTCCTAAAACCCTCAGCACACTTTCCATACACACACACATATATATTCATTCATATTGAACACACTGCAGCTTCAAGTTTGATTGTGTTTGTATTAAGTTAGTTTATAATTATGTTTTATGCGTGCGTATGTGTATGTGTGAGTGAGAGTTGATAACAACAAAAGTTTCATAGCTACACCAAACGTTGTGCGTGTGTGTGTTTTTTGCTCTACCCCTACGTGTGTGTGTGTGAGGGAGTGAGTGTGCGAGCTGTGCGCGCGCGTGTATGCCGTAGGTTGCTTTCTCTGTCTCACTCTTTCTCACACTGAAAGCTCTCTTAGTCTTTGTTTTAAGTGCTGCTGCAGTCCTGTCAAGTAAAAAGCAGTTTTGTTGTTATTGTTGGTAAACCACTTCTAGCAATTTTAACCAGCAACATTCAAATAACCAAGTTATCAAGTTTAACATGATTTCTTTTTGTTAAACATCATATAACACACACAATCACAAATTCATACATACACACTCATCAATACATACACACACACAATCCTCCATTTCTCGGCACTTGTTTGTTATCATTTTTGTCACAATTGCTTTTCTCGCCATATTCATCCAATGCCAACGTTTTATTTGTTGATTCGTCTTCGTTTAGAACTTTTCCACCTCTATATAAATCCCCCTTATTTCTCCAGCGCGAGCAAATTTTTTTTTACACGATTTTAGTTGATTTTTTTCCGTTCTTTATAAACATATATATATATAAATATTTATATAAAAAATACGCATGCAGTTTTTAAATTGTAATTTTAGTACTATGTATATTTATCTTATATATATTATACATACATTATCTATGTATATATATATATATATATGTATAATTTTGCTTAATTTTGGTTGACGGGACTTTTTTTTGTTTTATTTATTGACTTTGATTTGTGTTATCCATTATGTTTTATGCTAGTTCTTAAGTCGTCAAATTCGTTAAGAGAAATCTCTTGTTGGGCAAAAGCTTTTCTTTTGTACGAACAGAGAGCGCGTGCGCGTAGCTTTTCGCATTTTTTTTTTACCGCTAAAGCAGCGCGTGCTCTTTCTCTACTTTGAGCTATGAGCGCATTGCGCATGCTTCGCGTCGGTAATTCTTTAAACAAAAACTTTAATGAGTCAAGTGCAAAAGTGTTCAAAGAAACTCAGCGTTAGCGTCAGCAGCAGCAGCAGCGCAGCAGCAGTAGATGAAGCATCGAAACGGATAATGAAATCTACAAATTCGCCGTCTCGCCTGAAAAATCGCCCGATCAAGTTAATGCCGCGTATGCAAAGCACGTAGCCATCCAGAGTGGGTGGTGAGGTACAGTTGTTGCTTTCGCTAAGCGCTGGTACTTGCATCGTGGCGCCATCTACAGTTGGTTTGTCTGCGATCTAACATCGTTCACACGCTTGGGTCCAGGTAAGTATGCTTCGCTTGACGGTATCGGTTGAGCGAAGTGCCAAGAAAATGAAATAAATTTTGATATTTTAAGTTCGTTTTTGTTTCGAGCCCCAAAAAAGAAAATCCAAGGCAATATTCCCAACATCCTATCTCAAAAGCTTTCCCCGCCAACTCCAACTCATCTAAAAAACAAAACCATTCACTCATCAAACCAAAAAAAAGAAAACCATAATTTTCCAGCGTTTTCAGGTAATGTAGCAAACAGAGGGTGCAAAGCTCTGGTGCTTTTGCAACTCTTTTTGAAGCAATTTTTTTGTTTGTTAAAATATTGCTTACATTAAAAAAAAACGTCGGCCAGGGTAAGCTATAAATCTATCTAAAATCCAAAAACAAAAAAATATATAATCATACTTCATTTATCTACTTTACGCTGCATTATTATTAAGTGTATACACATAAAATTACACACATATATACATATATATATATATATTGTATATATCTATACATATCTCTTATGATTACAATTATAATTTATTTACTTGGTCAATTTATCTTGCATTACGCTCCGGCCAATCGATTCTCGGTTTATGTTTTAATACTTTTCATAAAACAACAACCTACCAACAGAAATTGCTTGAAGCGGTGCCAACAAACCAACCCAAACTCTTTTAATGACCTCTAATTCTTGATTATACAAATATATTTAACAATGAATCTCGCTACCAAACCACAAACAATACCCACAGAAATTTTCCTCGACAGATAAACAAACACACAAAAATGAAAGAAAACAAACAAAACAACACAAACATAACAAATGTTTCGTTTTGTTCTTCTAATTTGTTTTGAAAGTTATTTATTGTTTACGCTTTCGATGTGTTGTTGATTCTGTTTCGTTTCCATTGTTTCAAAAAATAAAATAAGATTCTGTGTTTTTTCTATTGGAGATTGGATCGGCGCAGAAACTCTGCACATTTTGTGTAATCTAAAAATAAATTCAAGTTCATAACATGTTTTTGGAAAGTAATATAATTGTGTGGGCAACGAGTCTGGAATTTCAAGTTAGTTTTCAATGGTGATTTAGATATACTTTATGCATCTGGAACGTGCGTCATTTGTCTGGTCAAACCACTTGCCGCTGGCTCTAGCTACCCCTTTTGATGCCTTCCGTTTGTGTGTTTTGAAAGCTTGTTTTCTCATAATTTATAAGCGCGCGCCCCTTGGTTGTTTCTGCTCTTGCTTCGTCTCTATTTTTGTTTCTCTCTCTTGCTCTTGCTCTCGCTCTATCTCTATCTCTATCTGTCATTCGCTTGCTCCGTTGCTGCTGTTAATTGTTGATCAACGTCAACAACGAACAACTTGAAAGATTCGTTCAAGTTCAAGGTCGGACAAAGATTTTTCTACGCTTATGCGAGAGAGCGAGAGATGTTGATATATACTATATATATTATTTTTGTTGCTTTTGTGAAATCAGATTTATGTGTGGCTGAGATTGTTGCGTCTTTGTTTCATACTGAAGGAAAATGTGTACATGAGCTATATAAAGTTCTCAATGATGATCGTGTTTTTGTTTGCATGGATTGCATTAGGTAGGAGGAAACGAGTTTCTTTTCAAGTGCTTTTTTTTTTTCGATAATGGGGTATTTCCAAATTCATTAGCATATTATTGTCTACAAAACAGTTTCGAAAGCGAGTGATTAAAAACATTAAACTTAATGTCTCTCTCCCACCATACAGAATAATTTTGGTTGTATAATGCTGAAAGGCAATTTGTATATTTGTTTGTTATTTAAATTCGATTTTGTCATCATGAAGTAATATTGATAGAAAAGAATTAAAATCGATGTTAAAATTGATGGAAAGTATTTCTTCTAAACATTCTATACTATTTTACTAGACAATTCTCTAGAATAATTGTGCTTACTTGCATTGAAAGCTCTTTGTTTGGCCTTGACCCACTTCTTGAGCCATGTGTTTTGGTTTGGCCTATTAAAAAGCACAAGTATCAAATGCTTTTTAGGTTACTGCTGCTGCAATAACGTCGTCGTCAATGAAGCTTTTTGTGAAAACTGTACAGACAAGCGCGCGCGCACACATACACTCACACACGCACACAGTTACACAGCGCTTTGCTCCTCTCTCTCTGTCTCTCTCTTTATTTTGCTCTATATGTGTGGGTACGAATGTAGTTAAACTGGCCTAGAAAATAGTTTACATATATATCTATAACAATACCTATAAAGAAAAAAATGAATTAAAACAAAACATTTGAATGCAAGTGTGTACACATTTTTTATTCTTATAATCCAAATTGAAATAAGCTTTCATATGTATATGTATTTTTGTAGTAAATTTTTCTCAATTTATCTATTTACTTTGTAGTTTGGTAATAGTTTTTAAACCTGGGCTTTTCTTTGCTTTCAACTTGTACAATTGCCAATATTATTTTATTCTCCTAAAACTAAATGATATATTGAGATCAAAGTGTTGCAATGAAAAAGAGCTTTTTTCAGGAGAGGAGGATATTTAGTTAGGAAGTTTAATTTGTTTTTGTTTTTGCTTAAGCCAAGCCTATTCTCAATTTGTGTGTCTTCCTCTCTCTCCCTCTTTCTATCTCTCTCTCTCTCGCACGCTCTCCCTTTCTTCATTTGTGGTCTGCGTAGATATGCTAATGCTGCCACAGAGCTTAAAGCCCAGAAGAAAGTCGAGTCGATCGTCGGCGATGCAACAGCAAAAACGCCGCCAACAAGCAGCAGCAGCTAAATCGATGTCCTCATCCTCGTCGTCGCCGTTGCACGTGTGTCCGACTTGTGGTCGCATTTATCAAACGCTTTCAACACTGACGCGCCACATGCGCAAAGAGTGCAATCAGCCAAAGCTCTTCATATGCAACCTGTGTGGTCAGGGCTTTCACTATAATTTCAAGCTGCAGCATCATTACAATCACACACACCACCGGCTTAGTGCCTGATCCTAAACGAAAGAAAAAATGAATATAAAAAGTAAAAAAAAAAAATTTTATATATATATTATTTAATTTTTTAAATTTACACACTTGCGAATTTTTGTTATAAAAACAAAATAATCAAAATAAACTATTTAACTAAGCATCAAAAATCAATGGAATTAGCTTTAAATTTAAATTGTCAGGCATTCGAGTTCGAGATCGAGAGTGAGAGCGTTTTAAGAGCTTTTTTCATCGTTAGCGAGAGAATTTTTAACTAGTCTATTTTAGTACTTGTTGAATTGTACTTGTTCTTGTTGTTATTGTTGTTGATGATGTTGTTGTAGTTGTTGCTTAAGCCTGAGCCATGTTCTCTCTTCTATCTCTACCTCTCTTTCTCTCTTCTACATTGTGTTGTGTGCAGCCGAAGCCGCCGTCTCTGGCATTATCATGCCACAAATTGTAGCCGTGCGTGGGCGCTCAGGTCGCAATGCTCGAAGAAAGCCCACCTCCTCCTCCGGCAGTGTCAATGCCAGCTGCTCCTCTCAGTCGATGGCCGGTGGCACTGCTCTCACGCGCAACAAATCCAGGCGTAAGCGAAAATTGGGTAGCAGCAGCAGCAGTAGCAGTAAACTAATTACGACACGCAGGTAAATGTGTGCTTTCACTCATTCTTTCTCTCTCTCACACACACACTCACCAACCAGCCAATCAAACAAAACATGATCCTGTTCTTGTTGTTGGCTCTCTTAAAAACGTCAACTTAGTTTCTCGTCCAATTTGTTGTTGTTGTTTTCTCTCTATAGAAATGCATCGGGCATCAGCAGCGAATCAGCAGCCACAGCATCGACCACAACGTCGTCGTCCTCAACAGTTATGGCAACGGGGGCGGGGGCGGCAGCGCCTTACGTATGCCAGACATGCGGTCGCAGATATCAGGTGTTGGGCACACTGACGCGTCACATGCGCAAAGAGTGCAATCAGCCGAAGAAATATGTCTGTCGCATGTGCGGACGCGGCTTTCACTATAATTTCAAGCTGCAAGATCACTACTATTACGTGCACAAGGGCATGTCCAAGAGAGACTTTAAGAGCGTGGAGACGGAGAGCTTAGGCTAAGCACAGTGTGTACACATATACATATAATTTGTTTGTTTTTTATGTAAATTACGATGAAAATCAAAAATATGTGCTAATAAAGCAGACAGAGACAGTGTTTCGTTCAATTTTGTATGTGCACGAAAGTGTGTTTGTGTGTGTGTGTGTGAACAGGCAGAAGATAGCTGTAGAAATAGGAGTAGAGAGTAGATTAGATGCAGAGAGAGTGTAATGCGTATGCATGTGTGCATAAGCAGGACAGCTATATGTAGTTGCGGTCATTAAAATAGTAATGAGACTAAATATTGGAAAAAAAACTCAGTATTTTGAAAATAATTAACATATTAATTTAATAGTTTATTTTCAGTTTATTAAAGTAGATATTTTGTCC
Organism: Drosophila aldrichi; assembly: GCA_035045965.1. NCBI lineage: Eukaryota > Metazoa > Arthropoda > Insecta > Diptera > Drosophilidae > Drosophila > Drosophila aldrichi. The sequence goes on from JAWNOM010000511.1 coordinate 474,151, forward strand.
AGCAAATATAGCAGTAGCATTACTATTTTGATGATCACAGCTAAATATAGTATATTTAGGAAGTTTAGTAAGCGCAGAGAGCAGAGACTTTGTATGGTATTGATTCAGCAGGAATAGAATGCGCAGTTGTATTAGTAATATTCACTGCCTTCTGCTTGCCTTTGAAATTTTTTATGCAAAAGTTGTCTGTCGTCGTGCAGGCGAACAACAACGAATATGTAGTTTTACCTTGTTCTCTCTCTCTCTCTATCTCCCACTCTCTCTCGCTCTTGCCAAACATCTCGTTGCAGGTCTGCTCGAATTGAGCTTAAATCAATCTTCTTCATTTTACTGTGAGCCCGATATACCGCTGTTGCTAGAGCCAGCTGCACTGCTGCTATCGTCGCCGCAGTCGCCGTCGCCGTCGCTGCTGCCGCCGCCAATGACGACCCGTGCGTCGGTGCAAATGCTGCGACGCGGCAAAAGAGAAAGATCACGTAAAAGGAGAAATAATAGCGCAGCAGCTGCAGCGGCTGCGGCTAAAAAATTGATGGAGCCAGCAATACAGCAACCGCCTCTATTGGAGCGCAGCAGCTCGGCAGCGACGCTGGCGCGCAATGCAGAGCTACGGGACGATGGGAAATTGCAGTGTCCGCAATGCCCGAACGCATATACCCGTCTGTCGGCGCTGAAGCGTCACATTGAGTTCGAGTGCGGCCAGTTGGAGAATTTTCGTTGTTCGGTTTGTGATGCGGGCTTCAAGCGCAAAGATTCATTGAATCGCCATTGCAAGGTTAAGAAGCATATTACCAAATATTTGTATTAGGATCTCAACGAATCTCTCGATCTCTTACCGAGTAGAGTAATTTTAACTAAGAGTATTTTTAACGAATCGAATTGATTAAAGAGTGTCAATTTAGTTGTCAGTGTGTTTGTTTCAAGGATTTCATTGATTGCATACATACACCGACACCTATACACATACATACACCTATATACACCTATGCCTATACCTAAACCATTGCCAGACAGTCAGACAGAGACAGACGTACAGTTCCAAAAAAGTCCCAATCAACCAATAGGAAAAGAAAGCCAAATTTGTTAAATGTGTCTAATGCTTGTGCCTGCCTATCGTATGTGTGCGGGTGTGTGAATGTGTGTGTGTGTTGTCGTTTGTGTGTCTCCTACAATTGCTGCCTGCCCGAAAGCTCGTCTTGCACTCACACTTACACTCAGACTCGCTCCCACATACACACATGCACACGCTCATCTCATTTTAAAACTTCACTAAAACCAAGCGCGCGCTCTCTCTCTCTCTCTCTTGCATAATTGAACTTTTACGCTCTTTAATAACTGAGATTTGGGGAGAGACTTGAGCAATGTTCGTCTCCTTCACTCTCTTTATCCCAACTACTTAATTCTGCAGCTCTATTCCACTCTCTACTTAACTACTGCTCTGTTCTTCTGCCTTCTGTTCTCTTTACTTTTAATATTATTTATTATTTTTCAAAATATTTTAATTAACCACCTGTGCGCGCGCTGCTGTGCATTTTATTACAATTAAAATTAATTTTGCCTGTTTGAAATTTGTTTTTGTTTGAAAAAAATAAAAAAGAAACGCGTAAACCCAACAAAAAGCCTTAATTTATTAATTTAAATTAAAAACCAAAAGCAAGAAACCAAATTAATTGCTACAACAAAATCATTTTAACAAAATTTCCAAAATAATGCTTATCATGAAATGAATTCTTTAATTGATAATGGCATTTTGATAACAACTAATCATTGCTTGTTTTGTGCCTTGATGAAACTGCGGAACGTTTACACTAAATTTAATTTAATAAAAAAAAAAAACAATTAATAAAAATAAAACAAAAGCATGACAAAAAACCTTAAAAAGAATTATTAACGTACTCTGAGCCAATGCAATTATGAAAATTACAATTTATTTCAAATTATGAGATATATCAACCCAAACAAACAAAACAAAAACAAATTTCAGGCTATCAACAACAACAACAACAACAACAACAACTGCAACAACACCAAGACAGCAGCAATAGTAGCTACAAACAGGACGACAGCTGCGATATGCATTTATCTTATCAAGGAGCAACAACTACAACAAGTGCAAGTGCAGCAACAGCAGCAGCAACAGCAGCAGCAACAGCAGCAGCAACAACATCGTCATCAAGCACACCTCTGCATCACTTTCAAGCGCCTCAATTTGATAATTTTCAGTCAATGCTCAGTTCAGGTGTTGCCGCTGCTGCTGCTGCTGCTGCTGCTACGGCGGCGTTGGCAGCCAATCCGCTTGAGGAGAGTTTTACCTGCCCGCAATGTTATCGCACCTATAGACGGCACGGCACACTGCGTCGCCACCTGCGGCAGGAGTGTGGCAAGGGCAAGTCGATGGTCTGCTCGGTTTGCGGTCATCGCACCAAGCGTGCGGATCACTTGAGGCAACATGTGCGTAAAAAGCATCCAGAGATTGCGATGCGTTCGCTATTTAAGCGCCAGCAGCGTGCTGCTGCGGCCAAGGCAGCGCAGCCGGCTGCGCAGTCGTCAGCTAACGAGGATATTGTTGACTTGGATATGTTGGATGATGGCCTAGATGAATTGGCCGAGGAGTCGCAGCATCAGCAGCAGCAGCAGCAACTGGGGCGGCAGCCACAAACTTTTATAGTCGATGATGATGATGAGGAGGATAATAATGAACAGGAACAGGGCGGGCTAACAGCCGACGAGCAACAGCAGCAGCAGCAGCCACAAATGGAGGGTTACTATCAGCAACAGTTGCATCAGCAAGCGTTGCAGCAGCTGCAAAAGCAATTGCAGCAGCAGCAACAGTTGCATGTGCTAGCAGCCGCAGCGGCTGTGGCTAAAGCCAGCAGCAAATCATCGGGCAGCGATGCGGCAACGCTGAATTGTTGAGGCATAGCTAGGGGGCGGCGGGGCCTGGGGCAGACGATTATTGTGGGGGTGTTGCAATTGCCAAGTAAAAGACGCGCAACTCTTGAACTTTACTAATCAAATTAACCAAAGAAATGTGGGAGCTGGGAGGGGGAGGAGCCGCCGGGTTGGCGCAGTGGCCTTTAAGCCGTTGACCTTTGACCTGGGCGGTCAAAATGCTTTTTGCACACGGTATTTGCATTTTCTACAACAAAAGAAAACGTTTTGAGTCTGTTAAAAAAAATTTTTTACGTAAAAATCAAAAATCAAATGATAAAAAAAAAAAAAACATTTATTTCCAGCAACGAAAATCAAAATTCAAGTTGAACTAAAAGTTATTTTTTAATTAAAATAATGTAGCATATAGCAGAAAAAAAAAGATGAAGAAATCCAAGAAATTAAGTGACTAAAAAACTAAAAATAACAATAAAAAAAAAGAATATATATATATAAAAATAATAATAAATGCAATTTTTTATATACAGAAGCCACAAAAATGTGTTTTTCAATTTTCAACTGCATGTTTCACAACACACATACATACACAAACACACCCACATCTACACACACTCACACAAAATTTATCCAAAGAAAACAAAAACGAATATTTAATTTGTTTTTTATTCCCAATAATTTTGTTTGTCTTCAAAACTCTTGGTAAATAACATTTAATTTATAAAAAAAAAATGCCTAAAAAGATTTATGTAAAATTTTGGTGCCGAAGTTTGTGTAATTAAGTTAAGTTTTACATATATATATTATTCTTACATTAATTTGTATGTGTGAAAAAGCGAATGAGAGAATATAATGATGAAATCAAAGAAAAGCAGAAAAAATACCTAACGATGCAAACGATTTTGTGTAACTATTTTTTTTATAACTGTTATATCTCTCTCTTATGAGTGGCGGTCGTGGCGCGGTGTGCATTTTGTTTACCTTATTTACTTATATATTTTTTTTAATATGTATAATTTATAATTAATTTCTGCTCCTTAATTAACTCTAATCTTAATGTGTGAGAGTTGCGCCTAATCATTAGACATTTAAGTAGCTGTAAATTATATGAAAAGAAAATACACCAACACACACATCTTTACACCCTCACACACCCCACACACCCACACACTACTTTCACATGAAAAATCGTAAAGAAAACTCAGCGCAAAAAAAAAACAAAACAAAAACAAAAACAAAGACGAAACTATTTTTGAGCCCAAAAAACCACCCAATCCAAAACTTTTTACAGATTTAAGGACGCTTTACTGTAATTTTGCGACGGCTGTTGTAGCAGCGGCTGCCACCAACAAGACAACAACAACAACAACGGCAACAGCAGCAATAACAAAGACGCCAGCAGCAGCAGCAGCAACAATTGCCGACAGCAGCAGCAACAACAGCAATTGCCAAGCAACAACAAGTGTGACTGAAGTTTTTGAGCCGGAGGTAACGATACGCAGAATGTACAAGTGCGGCGGCAACAGCAACAATAACAGCAACTGCAGCAATAGCGCAACAATAGCCAACAACAACAATAATAATAATAATAGTAGCAACAAGCTGCAGCAACACTGCAAGGCAAGCAATTGCAGCGGCTGTCAAATGTCAGCGGCTGCTGCCTCATTTCAATTGGCCAACTTATTAAATTCGAGCATGTTGCTGCCAACAGCAGCAGCTGCAGCGGCAGCAGCAGCAGTCGTGAGCAGTAAACCGATACGCAGCAGTAGCAGCAGCAACAATAACAACAACACTCAGTTGAGAGTTGCAGCAGCAGGAGCAATAGGAGGATTAGGAGCAGGAGGAGTTGTTGCTGCCAGCAGCAGCAGCGGCGGCGGCGGCAGCGGTAGCAGCGGTAGCAACAATTTGAAGAAATCTTCGAGCGTGCAATTTCATTGTGAATTTTGTAATTTTAGCTGCAGCTGGCGTTACGATCTAAAGTTGCATTTGCGTCAGAAACATGGCATACATCAGCTAAAGAAATCATAGAAACGCTTCCATTGTTGACCCCCAAGCCCCACACTTCATATTGAACTTAAAAACCTCCCCCACCATCCTCGAATTGTACATAAAAAGCGAAATGAAAATGTCCTTTAATGTTGTTAAACTGCTCTAGCTAAGCTAAATTACTGAAAAGAAGTTAAATATATGTGTACAACTATTTATTGAAACGAAACTTGGGTTTTTGTTGTTAATTCTTAAATATTTATTGTTAATGAAAAATTATAGAAAAAAAAATCTACGAAATTTGCAGCAGCTCTTTGTGGATAAACTAAAAAAAATACACCAAAACAATAAAAAACATAAATTTAAATTTATATATACATATATCCTATGTTTCATATTTCTTAACACAAACTTTACATTATAGTTTGATCAAGTAAATTTTGTTATATTTATTTTTGTAAAAGTATTTCTTAGACGAAACAAATTTTTTTCATTTAATATTTAAGTAAATTAATTACCCTTTTTTTGTTTTGTAAAACTTGAATTTTTTTTATGTATAAAAAGAACTTTGTATTTGTTTTAAAGATTTGTCGTAGCTCCAATTCGAAAAGTAGTTAACAAAAAGTTGTTGTATTGTTTGTTTAGAAAATTTGTCATTTATTTTGGTATTTATTTAGTTTTAGTTTTAGTCAATTTCAACTTACAAAAAAAAGCCTATAAAAAAAAAACAAAGTTTAAGTTTAGTTTAAGTTTAGTTTAATCATCCATCTACGGACAACAAAAACACAGCATAAAAGAAAAAGCAATGAAAGAGTTTCTACCATTTAAGGGATTTGCGTTTTATGATTTTTCACACAATATTTTTTATTTTTCTTTTCATTTTCATTTCATAAAACACAAACCACAAAAAAAAATCAAACAAAAAAATATTCGAAAAACCCGAAACCAATTCACAAATCCATCACATCATAATCTACATACAACACAATCAAATCAACACAAAAAAAAACTGTAAATTAAAAACTTAAAACAAATGCACAAACAACAACAAACGAAACAACCACAGATCAGCACAACAACACACAATCAGCAAATCCATCGATCGATCAGTCCGTTGATCATCATTCAGTCGGTCAGAGCTTAGACTGCAAGTATGAATTTAATCACAGCGTCTTTGGCAGCGACGTGGACATCTCTGGCGGCGGCGGTGGCGGCGATCCACACGAGCGTTTCCCCTGCGCCGTCTGTGGCAAGAGTTACCTGCGCAAGCGTCACCTGCAGCGGCACATGCGCGACGAATGCATCGGCATACCGCCGCGTTTCAATTGTGAATTCTGCAGCTCTCGGTTCCGGCGTAAATATCATATGGTCCGGCATCTGGTCTCCAAGCATGGCATACCGCCGGCCATTGCGCAGCAGACAACGGGCAGCGGCTCAAGGACGAGCAGTCCGCGCAGTGTCAACAATTTGGACATCAAACTGAGTGCCGCTGTAATGGCCAGTGTGGCTACAGGTGCTGGTGCTGGTGGTGCTGGAGTCGGTGGTGGAGTTGTGCACAGCGACAGCGCCAGTGTGGGCAGCGCTGGTTCGCACAATGGCTGCGAGAGTCCCATACCGGAGAATCTATCGTTGCGCAAGGAGCACTACGAACGTGATGAGAACTTGAATGGAGGCGCCAGTGGTGGTGGTAATTCGCGTTGCACCAGTCCATTGCCGCCACACATGATGCCCATACCCACGTATGGGTTAACGGGCGCAATTACAGCTATTTCAGCAGCTGCTGCAGTTGTGGAGGAGCAAGCAGCTGCAGCAGCCGCCGCCGCAGCAGCCGCAGCCGCAGCAGCAGCAGTCAATAACAATGGCGAGAAGGCAACGGCAACCATTGATGAGTTGGCTGCTGCCGCTGAGCTGGGCATCAAGGCGGAGCCAGTGACACCAGGCAAGGCGCAGCCGCATCATCTGCTCGACGAGGAGTGGAACATGAAGCTCGGCCTGCAGATCATATCGAATTCATTGCTCAAGGAGCGTTTGATGAATACCATGCCATTTGCGTACAACAATAACTGAATGAGTTTTGTTTCATTTTCTCAAAGCCTAAAAGTGTAAACCAAAGTATCTATATATTTTTGCTTAACAACGAAAACGAAAAAAGAAAAAAACAAAACCAAAAAAGAAAAAAAAAAATCAATCTATTTATATTTATTATTACAAGAAAAAGAAGAAGATGAAGAAAAAACCAAGTCTTAAATATTCTACTTAAGTTTCGTAATTTTAATTTGTCTCTAATTTTTGTATGTTTAAACGAGTCACATATGATTAATATTCCATGTATCGAATCTTGAATCTCAGAACTAGACATTCCAGCGCTTAAATTTTTAATTTTATGTAACTTTTATTTATATTTAAATTTTTTTTAAAAATGTTTTCAATTTTTTTTTGCGTGCTTTCTTTAGTCAGCGAAACGTGTCTTAAAAAAAAGAAAAAAAAAAAAACTGTATTACAATGTTACTTTGCGGTACTACCTATCCTAAAACAACTAGATGAAGCAGATGAACTATTTATGTCAAACTCTAAACCGTCACGAATTTCTATTGCCTAAGTCCAAACCAGAAATCCACTAATTTTTGTTAGAATTTTAAGAAAATTTAAGAAATTTTTGTATAAGTGATGAAATGATGCCATTGTAATCAAAATTAGTTTTTGATGAGCAACCAGAGGAGGAAGAAGGAAAATACTCAAAAGACAAGTGAGAAATGCGAAAATACTCAGCTAATTCCAAAAAAAGAAAACTCAAAAACTAAAAAACTGCATTGAAGAATATTGTGTAGATTTGATTTAAGCACTTATTCCAAAAAACAAACAACAAAAAAATGATATGCCACCAAATTGTATACCTAAATGTTTAAGTATAATTTTAGACGTGTATGTGAATTATTTAAATTAGTTTTAAAACAATATATATATTTAACTAAATATATATATTGGATCACAAAAACAAAAAACACAAACCTCACAAAAACCAAACAAAAATTTATATTATTAATTGAATAAAACTAAAAACAAAAAAAGAAACAAAAAACAAGAAAAAATAATTTGTTGCTGCAAAAGTTTTTTTTTTTTAAAGAATTTATCTAAACTTTTCTTTTAGCTGGCTTTACGTGTGATCCACACCTGCGACTCTACACACCACTCCCTCACCCAATTTATATCCCCAACGATTTTTTTTTTTTTTTTTTTGTTAATTTTGTTGGCTTTGTTTTTGTTGCGCAAGCGCAAAATTTGTTGTACAGAGAATTTCACTAACCTATTTTTATTACTAAATTTCTTTTAGATAAACTCTTCTACTCTACCTACTACTACTACCTACTACTACTCGGTACTGTGGCTGTGCAGTTCTAGGAGTCTATCTATAACCCAGTGCCACCCAGTACTCCCCAACTATCAGTATCAGTCCAGTAACTGTATGCGTAACCACGTACAACATCACAATATCAAAAGTCTGTCACTTGCATATATATATACATATATATTATACATATATACTATATATATATAATCTATGCTGTCTGCGTCTATATCTGGAAATTCTCTCTTTATATATATTTACAAATATATATATATGGGTTCTATTTGTTCTAGCTGCACATATCTATGATATTACACACACGTACACCGACACACACATACAGTTACAGATATATTTAACTATCTATCAATATAAAGCATGCATATAGCGCCTGTTTGTATGCTACATGAACTTGTAATTCTCAACTGGTTTATGAATTTGTCTGCGTGTGTCGTCTGCGTGTGTGCGATGTCTTATGCTTTTGTGTTTTGTCCTTGCGCTACTCACACAATAAAAGTTTACTCTTTAATATATTTATCTATACATCTTTCTATATATAAATATCTCTATTGTATTTGTGTCTTTCAAAAATTATAATAATAATAATAATAATAAATTATTTAACATTCGATGTTTTTTCTTATGCAGCCTCTCTTGACAGACAGCTGCCAGTTTCTGTTCAGAGCTGGCGCCGTTTGTGTTTTTTTCTATGCTCTATATGTGGGTTTTCTTATCATATATATATATTTGTGGGCGTGCCTGATGTTATTTAGCATTTAAGCCAAGTGTGTTATTATTATTATTTTTTTTTTTTTTTTAGTTATATATATTCTTTTTATTATTATTTTACCCGTCAAATATTTTTAAGCTTTATGTGTTATTTAGTTATTTCTAATTAAATGGAATGCCTATATGTATGTATATAAAAATTATGTATAATTTAATGTCTTAAGTTTTATGTTGACTTTCATGTAGTTTGACTTGCTCAAAAAAAAAAAAAAAAAAAAAAAAAAAAACAAAATCAGTTAAAGAATTCAGTCATCAGCCAAACAAGAACTAAAAAGAAGAAGAATTATATCATGTCATATATCTATATTTATAATAGTATATTTAACACCCAACAAATATCATCAACAATTCAAATTCATCAACAACATTTACACACACACACACACACACACACACATTCGCGCGCTTCACCGCTTCATTCACTCATTTGTGTTGTTGTGTGCTGTTCTCTCTCTCTTTCTCTTTCTCTCTCTTCCTTTACTCTGGCACACTCGCTTTCTCTGTCGCGTATTGTGTGTATGGGTCGAAAACAAAAAACAAACGCATTTCTTACAGATTTCGTACTCACCTGGTATCAGCACGCGTGCGATCAGTGCGGCAAATCCTACAAGACACGCAAGAGCTTGAGTCGGCATCGTCGCTTCGAGTGCCGCTTTACCACAGAGCGTCCGATCTTTCAGTGCCCCAGCTGCAACTATGCGGCCAAGCGCAGCGACAACCTAACCAAACACATTAAAACCCATTTTGCCAAAATGAAAAAGGAATTCCTGCCGTTGGCATTTCAAATGCAAGCAGCCAGCATACAAACCAAATGGGAAACGGCATAAAAGTGGCTGGAAAACAAAGCAGAAAAGAAGAAGAAGAAGAAGGGCTAAGCTTCGGCTGGCCGAGGCTTGAAATACTCTTGCAGTTAGGCTGATACAATTTGATATACCATAGAGTTTTTTTGGTAATATTTAACAGCTTAGTCTCTAAGCAGCTGCTGTATAGCTGACTTCAATATTTTATTATTATATTAATATTAGAACTCATCTTATAAATTTGGTCTGTTGTCTGATTTTATGTATAAAAGAAACATAAAGCTGAAACTACACTGCATTTAGGTGTAAAAGCTCTTAAGAATTATATGCATATTAAAGATCCATGTGCATTCAGTTGAAAGTTAAGTTTCACTCTCTTGAGTCTCTCTCTATAAAGTTCTCAAGAGCTCATTTAACATAATATCATTTAAAGCTGAAGATTTGAGTAGCAGTTGGAGTTTTTCTCATATAGCTTAGACACAGTTTAACCTGCTGCAAGAGTATTCAAAAAAAAAAAAAAGGAAGGATCTTTATTTGATCTCTTTAAGTTTTCAACTATATATTTTTAAGAACCGGGCGGCGCAACGCACAAATTATTTCTATCTATAAAAGAAAAATGTTCGCACTTGATAACAACATTTGCTATACCTTCATTTTTCTCTATCTCTCTCTTGGTCCCCTTTTATGTATTTTTGTTTACCGTATTTTTGCATATTTAAACTTTCGCTTTGTGGTGTTAAAAAGGTCGCCTCAACCACATTTTACATAAATTTGTATAATTTATGTAAACTTTATGCGAAAAAAAAACTATGTTTATTTGAATTACTTATCTATGTGCAGTAAAGTTTTGTGCGTTGCTAAGCCCCAACAAAGAGCCAAAAATTGAAACTTTAACTTTTATCCATGCGTTAGTTTTAAGTTGATAATACAAAAAAAAATTATAAAAAATTTAAGTTACTTTTAAATATATATATATTTTTTTAGAATTTTAAGCCAAAAGTCCAAAGATAAATGTAACCGAAACTAAGTCAAAACTAAAACCAAAAAGTTATAAATATTTTACTAGACTACTGAGAGTAGTGACAGGTTCTTAAACAATAGGAGAAGTGAGGGATGCTCCTAAGAGGCAATTTCGTAACGACGCATTCCTAAGCAACAAAAAAAAAAAAGAAATGAAAATTATTTTTAAAGCCCGAATCCAGTCATGTTTGATAAACGTAGTTAAGCAAAGGCAACGCCAAAAAAAAAATTTCGAAGTATTATACTAAAAAAAAAAAAAAAGAAAAAGAAAATATTTATATATATATATATATATATATATTATTATACATAGCTTAGTTGGAGAGCTGTAAAATGTAAGTTCCTTGCTAGCATAGAAATACTTTTATAAATATATACATATATTTTTTATGATCATATAACTATCAAAAAGAAAAACGAAAACGAAAACTAAAACAAAGCGATCTCAGAAACAAATATACAAATGAATGCAACCAACAGTACAATTTATAGAAACCGACAACAATTACTAACAGCAAATAGTTCAAATATATATAAATATATTTACAAGAAAATATAATCAGCCAAAGAAAAAAAAACCTTTGCCTAGCACAAAGAGCTGGCCAAGTTAAAGCTGGCAAAAAAAAAAGTCTATGATATAAGTTTTTGGTATGCCAACTGAAACTTGTGTGATCCATTTATTGCTCAGTTGCTAAACGTAATCAGTTCGTGTACTTGGCCAAAAGAAACCGTTATTCAACCATGCTTAGTTATACTTTTTTTAAAGCCAAACAGTTCTCAGTTATGAACGCAAATTGAAAAATGTTTTGAATGTAACGAATGAATGTTCGAATCTTTGGAACACTTTAAATGATTTACATGTTTTCTATACAATGAGAGCAGGTTTTGAATGTTTCCATTTCATTTCACTTCATTTCATATATTCATATCAAACATATTCATTACAAATACTAACTTCTAAAATGTCCAATTAAATTACTTTTAAACACACACACACTTACACAACTACATTTGTATTTTTATATTAACTTTATGCTATTACGAAAAACCAAATCAACTATTTTTATACACATTGTCAAAGAGCATAATTAAGATATTTTATATATATATATATAACCCATATAAAAATATATATATAAAAATTGCTATTTTTGTATGTAACTGAATAAATTTAAAAAGAAAACGCTGAGATTGTTATTTACTATGCAAAATAATATTTTTATGAAATTAATTTTTAAAGTTACAAATTAAGTGGGTTGCATTTGTATTTGTTTGATTATATTTATTTTTTAAAAATTAAATTAAATTAAATTAATTAATTTGTAAAAAAAATATATAAATATTTAATTTGATTTAAAATTAATTTATATTCTGTTTAATTTGTTAAAAAATAGTTTATTTATTCTAAATTATTTATTTATAATCTAATTTATTTATCAAATTTATTTTCTAAATTAATGTATTTACTTTAAGTATTTCAATAATTTTTAAATTAATTTTTAATTTGTTATTATTTTTTTATTATTATTATTTTATTATTATTATTATTTTATTATTATTATTATTATTATTTTTTTATTATTATTATTTTTTATTTTAATTTTTTTATTATTTAATTTTTTTTTTATTTTAATTTTTGTTTTTATCTTTTTCTTTTCTCAAAAATATTTGTTTTTATGCCTACTACTAAACCTGTTTCATTGCAGCCGCCATTACAAAAAAAAAAAAAAAAAAAAAAAAAAAAAAAAATTAAAAAAAGCTCTGAATTATGCATCATCATTCACTCCGCGCCTCATTTCAAGTATCGCAAGTATTCGCCTCCTCTATATATATATGCTACATGTATATGTACATATATATAGATAGATTGTAATCAAGCTGCCTAAATCATCAACCACTGCAACTGCTCTCTCTGCATCAGCTTCATCAACAAAAAAACAAAAAAAAAAAAAAAGCAATAAAAAAAAAACACCAACAATCAATCAATCAATCAGCCTACAAGCCAAATGAACACACAATACTGTTGCATACCACACACTAACTGTAAATATCACATTTTTTCTTATTCTTATAATTAATAATATTAATAATACAACTATAAATACTTTTCTTTTAATTTTTCAACACTTTTAACTGCAAAAAAAACAAAATTTAATAAGGAATTTCGCTCAAATTTTAACTACTTGGAAAAGAAAATATAAAATCTTGTTACTTTTTTTTTTTAATCTCAAAAGTATGAAACAAATAAATATATATGTCTTTTGTCTAGCTTAAGAGAAATCTCTATATTTTGTTCTAATTTTTTTTTGCCCATAATTTTTTTTCTGTATGAATTTTGTTTCTTGCGACTTAAAAATATTAAAAATGTTTGTATTTTATATATTATTGTAGCGCCCAGCAGCTACGCCTCCAACTCCAGCCAAACACCGCCCCCAACTGGCTCTACGGCCCACTCACTGATCCGTGACTATTGGTACGAGCTAAAGTTTTCGGATTTATTCAAATTCATAAATCCCGATGGACGCTATCAGTGCCCCAGATTTAATTGCCTGAAGAGCTACAAGGATGCCAGCTCATTGCAACGACATATCAGGTGAGTTTATATCGAACTGTATATGAAATTATATAGTCATATAGATAAATATGTCTGTCGAGTCGTGTCTGTCTGTAGTATTCAGTTTAAACTAAAATATATCTATGTATACAAAATCTTTCTCTATAGATATGAATGTGGTGGACAGAAAAAATTTCGCTGTCTGATGTGCGGCAAAGCATTTTCACAAAGCTCCCACCTAAAGAGGCACCTTGAGTCCGGTGTCTGTGTCAAATATTACTTATGAGATAATGTTTTCTTTAAAATCAAATAGAATAAGCGTTATCCGCATAGGCAAAGTGCAACATTTTGTTGAACAAAACCAAACAAAAACAAAAAACAGAAAAACAGAATATTTAAACAGCAAAAAAAAAAGAAGAAAAATAATAATAATAAGAACTTACAAAAATTGTAACTACCAAAAACAACAAAGCAACAGAAACAACAACAATAACAAACAACAATAACACACTCACACACTCAAAATAAAAAGAAACAGTCGAAGAAAGCAATTAAAAAAAATATATATATATATACATATATACACTTACATACATACATATACCACATATATATATATAGAGAGAACAAGTAGCTAAACCAAGAACAATTACAAATAACAACAACAAAACGAATTTATTGGATGCCACATCATTTATAAAGAAAAACAAAAAAACAAAAAAGGAAAAAATGTTAAGCCCATATACATGAATAGATATATATGTATATATACAAATTACATATTATGGTATATATATATATATATGTAATTTGAACAAGAACAAGTTGAGAATTATTATTGTTGACAAATGAGCATTAAAACCCAGAATTAGTTAAAATTAACAAACAAATAAAGAAGAAGTAACAGAAGTAAAAGTAAAAAAAAAAAACACAGCGTAGCTATTATAAAATATTTAAATGAAAAGAAAGCTAGACAAGATATATATATATATATATATATATACATATATACATATGTATAGATGCAGTCAGTGCAACATTTTATAGAATTTTAGTAAAATTGAAAAAAAAAAACGAGAAAAAAAAGCGTAAAACAAATTACGAACCAAAAAAATATATATAATGAAGAAGAAGCAGAGCTAGCTAAAAAGAAAATTGTATTGAGAGGCCGTAACAAAGCACACACACGATATATAGAAGAAAACGGAAGCTGAATAGAAAGAGAGGAAGTAGCCGATGAAGAAGAAGAAGAAGAAGAAGAGACAGACGCAAGGAAGCTAAGAGCAACAACATTTTAGTCAAACTAACCAAAACTACGTAATTTTAGTCGAAACTGCAAAGAGAAAAGGAAACACAAAAAAAAAAAAATGATAAAAAAAAGGAAATAGTGAAATTAACAAAGAAAGTAAATAATATAAAATAATAATAATAATAACAGTAACAGTAAATATATAGAAACAATTGCATTATATATATATAAAGAGAAAAAAGTGGAACACTGAAAGCGAAAATACATATAACAAAAACGTACTGTGTTTATTTGTTGCCAAATATATATCGATATATATTTATAATATGTTATTGAAACAAAAAAAAAAAACCAAGCAGAGCAAAACAAACAATTATATAAACAACAAATTATAATTAATTGCATATTTCAAAGAAGCTAAAAGCCAACAACAAGAACAACTAAGCCGAGAACTAAATCAATTACAAATGAAAACAAAAAACATATATATGTATGTTATGTTATATACGTTTATCGTTATATATATATTGTTATACACACATATATATACATATATAGAGATATGTGTATATATATGTTATATGCACTCACACATGCGTATTGTATATGTTAAAAATGAAAAAATGTGAATGTTTGTTATAAAACAAAGTAAAAAAAGTCAAATTGAAATTATTTCGGCTAGCCGAACTTCAAATATCCTTGCAACTGATATAAATATATATAAACGTAGATTCTATCAATATCAAACTAAGGCAGCTATAGTTTTACATCCGTAACTATCCGTTCTTATCCAACTCACAGAAGCCAAAAGACTCTCTTTACTTCACTCATGCTTAGTTTATTTATATCACTCATAATAATATCCCAACTCAATAATTGCAAGGGTATATCAAATTGTTGTGTTGCAAATCGCAAATTGCAGCTAGTTAAAATGAGATATTTTGTTTTTAGTTAGTTTATATAGAACTAAAGTTGCAAAGAGGCCAAACGATTTGTTGGTTCACAGAACAAAAGCTTATATACATACACACACATGTATACATATTACAAGAAGAGATTACACACATCTTTTAAGAAATGCTATGTTAGCAAATTTGTTGTCTGTTGTTGCAAAGAAAAATTTAAGAAAATGTTATTACAAAAATTGTTTTTGTAACTTATGTTTTTATTGTGGATGTGTGTGGCACATGAGTGTGCATGTGTGTGTGGCAGCATTGGATTTGTGTGCAGAACATGTGTGCCATTATACAACTGGAAAACTCCAAACAAAAAGAGATCTAGAAAGCAGATATATATACATATATATATATATAGAGAGAGAGAGAAATTTCACTCAGCCGTAACCAAATGAAATTAGAATTCAATGCTGCCCCAGATGAGAAAGAGAAGCGAGTTGAGATCAAACATATATAAATATACATATACATATACTCATGAACATTATATATATATGTATGTGCATAACTATACATATATATTTTTGTTAAAAATCCCCGCCTCCCCCTCCAAAACATAGAACTCTTTATTAGTTTTATTGGTCTATTTTGTTAAAATTTTAGTACAATCTAAAATAAAACTAAATTGTATTTAACAAGTACAATAAAAAAATATATAAAATAATTAAGAAATAACATATACCGAACATAGGTAAAAAAATGCAGTCTATGAATGATGAAAAAAAAAACAATATATATATACATATATAAACATATAACAAATAAATGAAAACGCTAAGAGTGCCATTAAAACAATTTAAATGTAATAAATTATTGAAATTATACATATTAATATACATATATGATAATTGAAAAGATAAAGATATACATGTATAACAAAACTTACTAAGGCAGGCAGTTAAAGTGCAACTAAAAACATATATACATATATATATATACATTATTCATATATATATATATATGTATTAGTTAGGTCCAAGCATTAATACATAAATAATATGATTTAATTATTAATTTTTCTTTTTTGTTTTTGTTAATATTATTTTAAAAGTTTGCTTGTTGTAACTTTGTTGTAGTCAGATATTAAACAAAACAAAAAGAAAGTTAAATATATGGCTGATGTTGAAATGGCCGCGAGAAGCATGAAAGAAGCGAAAAACAAAGCGTGCCATAAGCAAAATGAGAATGATGAAAGCAGTAATGAGCCTTAAAAGCAGCGAGAAGCGCGGCAATAAGTTAATAAACTTAAGCTAGTTCAAGATCTATATCTGAAGTGCCACAATGATGCAAGAGTTACAGTAAATTGAAATAAGAAGCAAAGCAAGAAGTTTCATATGCGCTCCATGCGGCTACGACATCAGCCAGTCCCAGCAATAGCAATAACAATAACAATAAAAATAGTAAAAGCTCGAATTGAAATTAGACAAGTTAATACTTAGTTAACGCAAATACTAAACAATATACTAAGCATATACATATATATATACACAAAGATACTAAAACAAAATACAAATACCAATGAAAATTTTCATACATTTTTTTTTCTAATTTCATTCAAAATTAGCCCAATGAAAATATTCTTTATTTCTTTTATTGTCAATTTGCAATTTGTCTTGTGTGCCAACAGAAAATTCGTGTCAATTGCAAATGTACCAAAAAAAAAAAAAAAAAAAAAACGTACTAAATTTAAAAACAAAATCTAATCAAAATAAAAATGAAATGAAAACATAAGACAAATTGTCAAAAAAAAAAAAAAAAAAATAATAATAATAAATAAATAGTTGAAATTTTATATGAAAATATATATATTTATATTTATCTTATACTAAACTAATTTGTTAAACTAATTAACTAAGGTTTTTTGTTGCACGTTCATTGATTTAGCTAAATTATTACTATTAATTTTTTGTTTTGTTGCGCTGTTAAAGCTTAGACTAATTGAAGAAAAAAAAAAAGAAACAGAAACAAAAATAAGAAACATTCAATGTTTTTTGTTTTTCATTCACATTTTTTGTTGCATCGTTTTTATTATATATATACATATATATATATATAGACACACACACATATATATAGTTGTCTTTGATTTTTTTGTTCATTAATTTAACAACTAAGTTTTAACTTGTTAATTGTTAATTAATATTTATAAAATAGTCTAAAAACCAACAACAACAACAACAACAACAAAATATATATACATATAATAAATAAAAATAAAAATGTTAGCCCAAAAGAGCATAAGTTACAACATAATGAACAAAATATACTCCAAAGAAACCAACCAAAAAATATATATACAACAACACATACATATATATACATACATATATACAAGGACATATACATAAAGAAAAACAAAAGAAGTAAATTTATAAAATAAATGAACAAACCCCCAGAACAAGTTTTAGTAAAAGTGTATTTGGAACAAAATTGCCATATAATGAATATTATATATATATATGTATATTATATAAATATATATAATATATACGTATATATATATATATATATATAACTGTAACAAAACGAATGTTGTTTATTTTTTGTAGCGTAATATTAAACAGAAAAAGAAACAGAAAAGCATAAAGAAATTAAAAAGTGTTTATATATATGTATATATGAATATATAACATATATATATATATATATATTTATATATATATACATATACATATATTTATTGTTAACGTAAACCACGGAAAAGGCGAAACAAAAAAAAAAATTATGAAACAAATTTATATAAAAAGCGAAAAACTTACATTGACGAAGCTGATATTGTTAGTACCTTAAATAAAAAAAAAAATAAATGAAAATGAAAAACCAACAACAGAAACAACAATTAATTATATTAATAATTGTAATAATAACAACAAAGTAGCATTAAAATAAATATTAATAATAGAAAACTCAAAAATGAAGAGATATGTAAACAACATTTGAGATTCTGTTTTTATTTGATTTTTTTTTAGACAATTTGTGAAAGAAACCAAAAATTTGAAAAAAAAAACATTGTTATTTTTGCAAAAACTGAAGAACAAAGAAAAGGCATTATATATGCATTGTTTATATACACAACATGTTTGAATTTAATGCATGATGGTAACAAAAAAAAAAAAAAATATAAAAAAAAAAAAACAAAAACAAAAAACATAATAAAGATTGATATTGAAATGTTGAAACCCCAAAAAAAAAGAAACAAAAAAAAAACTGTTTATTTATTTCCTAATGGGACTTCAAGTGGGGAGGCGCTATAAAAATGTTAAAAATTTCTAATATGTTCTTTTATTTTTACAGATTTGAACAGGCTGTGCAGCTGCCGTCACGTGTGTGTGTGCGTGTGCGTGTGTGTGTGTGTGCTTGGATTAAGTTATTGTTATTAAATTGCAATTATTATTTAAGCTCAAAGTCAGGTCAATTGTTGAGTTAAGCAATTGCTACCGTTATATGCATAGTAGACGGTACTACCTGCAGCTATGTTAAGTTCGAATTGCAAATTTTCTTTAACATAGTTGGGCATTTAACAGCTGTTAATGCAATTTGTTTAAATGTATACTTTAAGCTGAGCTTTGGAAGGCGGGTAAGAGTATGATTATTATTAATTTTCTTATAATTAGTATTATTATAATTTGTTTGGTATATCTAAAGCTTAGCTTAGATTAGACTCTCTTTCTATTTTTGTTGAGTAATTTATTATAAATATTTTCTTAGTTTGATATATATGTATTTTGTGTGTATGTTTGTTTTACTCTGTTAGCTTTACAGTAATGGCCAGCAAATCAAAAAAGAAAAGTAAATACAAAAGCTCTGCTCTATCGCCTCTGCCAGCTGGTTGCCCGGTAGTTCGCTATATGCATAAACATATATTTATAAATATATTTTTCTTTCCTATTGCGTCATTTAGCTAAAACTCTCTCATATCATCAATTTCATGTCTCTATCCAATGTTTTGTTTTCTTTTTATTATAATTTGTTTGATATTGCCGCAGATCGTTGTCAACTCTCTTTTAACCTATTCTCTCTCTGTGTTATCCTGTTGTAGAGAACACCTGCTGGACGCTGTCTGTGAAATCGGTGACGTCGCTGAACAACATTGCCACAACGTTGCAGCTGGCTGCCGCCGAGTCGCCGCAGCTGGCTAGCAGCTCGCAGCACATTTGTCCGCGTTGCGAGAAGGCCTATACGTATAAGAAGAATCTGTGGCGCCATCTGCGCTTCGAGTGCGGCCGTCTGCCAACGGAGAAGTGTCAGCATTGCCACTATGTGGCACGCTATAAGCACAGCCTGAATACGCACATGAAGACACAGCATCCAGATCAAGCAGCAGCAGCTGGCGTGGCACGTGGACTCTTCGAGGCCAAGAGTAGTACGCGTGGCAAGTTGGCTTAAAACAACAAATAAACACTCTGTGATATGATCTCAGTTATATATCTGAATAATATATACATATTTTGTGTGTGTGTGTGTGGGTGTTAGCAGCAGGTAAGTTAAAGTGAACGTCGCGACGTGTGAACATTGTGTATAAAAAAAAAAAATAACAAACAAAAAAGAATAATACGAAAATTTCATTGAAATTGAAAAAAAATTCATTAAGTATATATATTTTAAAAATTGTTAATAAAAACTAAGTTTTTGCAACAAAATTGAAATGTGTCATTATTGAATTTTCTTAGAGCTTAAGCCGAGTTGTTATATAATATTTAATTAGGGGCACGGATTTTTAATTATTAAAACATAATCTGAAAGTTTTTGTTCCTTTGTTTCGTTTTGTTTTTGTTTATTTATGGCTTTGGTGTTTTTTTCTATATTTATATATATTTTGTATACATACAAGCAGCACACAAAGTTTTTATATATATAATAAATTTATGAATACATAATATCATAAATATTAATTTATGCGGTGATCATTTGTTTGCTTGTTTTTTATCAAGTTGTGTAAAAAGGAAAATATTGCAGACAGGACACGTTTATGAGCTGAGCAAGAAAGAAACAATATAAGAAGAGAAAAAAAATGTATATATATATCTATATATGTGTGAAGCAGCGGTAAAAAATAAAGAAAATAAATGTTTAAGAAGAAATATTATTTCTAATAATATAATTGTATTTTTTTTTTTTTTTTTGCTGTCACGCCCTCAACTCCCGCCCGTGGCCCCGTTTCTTTTGAATTCTTCGTTTCAGATGCCAAGCAGGACAAAGGCGAACAAACGGAAGGCGCCCACGATGAATTCGAACTGGACGATTGCCTGCTGGAGAGCAATGATATTGTCATCACCCAGAACAAGGATGGCTTTGTGTTGCACGTCAAGAAGCTGGGCAACATTACGGCGGCCAAGATGGGCAGCAATGCGGAAGAACAAACGGCAGCGGTTACCGTGACCGGACCCGCCGGCCAGCCAACCCAAACGATCACCGAACTGCTCAGCCAAGCGGCCCACAGTGCCGACATTAAACCCACCCTGACCACATTGACGAATACGCCCATCAAATTGCCCTCTTCTGAATGTGGTGAGTTTTTGAATGAGAATAACAAAAATATTCCATAATATGTATAAGGATACGAAAGTAAATAAGTTTTGATGCCATCAGGAAGAATTGAGAACTCTTAGGGCACTCAACTATATCTGTAGTTGAATAATATGCAAATTTTATTAAGCAAAATGCAGTCATAATAAGGAATACAAAAATAACATTGAATTAAAATAACAAAATTAAAGTAATGTACAGTAAAATGTGACTTGAAATCAATAAACCAATACATCGATCTGTTATAGTTAGTTCAGCAGTCTGTCCGCTCTTAAATTCCTATTACACTTCTCACAGAGTCTCTCTACTTTATAACTGAGCAGAAAGAACGAACTCTGCAAGAGGCGCAAGCTCAGCTACGATTCTGAGGGGCTGCGGCTGGGGCTGCTATATAAAGGCGAGCCAGCTGAAGAGCTTGATCAGTCAGCCAGCAGACTTCGTGGGGATCAGTTGGATAGAGCAGTGAAGCAGTGAAGCAGTGGTCAATTAGTTAAATATTTTATATTTATATGTAATATATGTTTAAATAATTATAAATTATTTATAATAATTTGTGTTAGGCTTATGATAATTAGATAATGATGTTTATTAGTATACTGATTGTTATGATGATATATTAATGTTATGATTGTAAATTTCAAATGTGAAA
Organism: Drosophila aldrichi; assembly: GCA_035045965.1. Taxonomy (NCBI): domain Eukaryota; kingdom Metazoa; phylum Arthropoda; class Insecta; order Diptera; family Drosophilidae; genus Drosophila; species Drosophila aldrichi. The sequence continues at coordinate 495,912 of JAWNOM010000511.1, forward strand.
TTAAACAATATCATCATCATCATTTCATCATTATCATTATACTAATAATTATCATTTGCAATTATTTCTTATATTGAATTTTTATGGGATTACATACTTATTCTTATATTCACACTTATATTCATTTTTACTTACACTTATACTCATACTTCTGCTCATAATTATACTATATACTCATTCTAATCATTAATAACAAAAACAAACCTTTCTCGCTTACAGAGCTAATCAACATTAAGAAAATCATACCCAGCTCAACGACACTTGCTCCGCACGGTGGCAGCAGCAGTGGTGGTACCGCCACTACTACCATTATACATCCACATCACATCATTCAGCATGTAACACAGGAGACACAGCAGCAGCATCAGCAACAACAACAGCAGCAACAACAACAACATCAACATCAGCAACAGCAACAGCAGCAGCAGCAGCATCATCACCAACAGCAGCAGCAACAGTTGCACATTGAAGAGGTGCCACAAAGCTCGCATCATCATCAGCAACAACAGCAGCAGCAACACCAACAACAACAACAACAGCAACAGCACCAGCACCATCATCAACAACAACTGCACCAAGGTGCTCAGCAAGTACAAAGCATTATTACAGCCCATCCGGGACAGACGATCAATTTGGTGGGTCTGCGCAATGTGCAAATAGCCGAACAGAAGCCAAACATTACATCGCGCATACGTTATTCGCGTGGCAAGATAATTGCGCCGAGCGTTAGCAATTTGCAGATTGTGGAGACACATGAGGCCATACCGCATCAGCATCATGAGCTGGCCGATGGCACCAAGTATGAGATTAGCGAAATCGATCTGAACAATCCGAATGCATCGGCGGCCATCATCAGCGATTTGGTCAAGTATGCCGAGATCGATGACATCGAACTGCCGGATGGCACCAAAATTGGCATTGGCTTTGCACCCTCCGAGATCACCGAGCATATGCAGACGTCAGCGGGTGAGACGCATATTACCACCATAGAGCATGAGCCGCAGGAGCTGCAGGTGCATCAGCATGATCCACAGCAGCAGACACATCACATACACGCCTCGCAGCTACAGACGCATCACATACATCAGGCGACAGTGGTGCAGCAGCAGCAGCAGGAAGAGGATCATCATCAACAGCAGCAGGAGCATCAGCATCATCACATCCAGCTGCAGGCGGACGATGATGATGGTGTTGAGACCATAATACCCGAAGAGCTGGGCGTGCATGATTCGAGCAAGAGCTATACCATTCTAACAACACGGCCAATGAAAGAGGAATCGGATGCTGGCGGCGATCCCAGTAGCATGACCTACGAATTATCGCTGAGCGACTCTTCGCTAGGTCCCTGCGATGATCCAGAATCGCGTTATGTCTGTCGTCACTGTGGCAAAAAGTATCGCTGGAAGTCAACGTTGCGTCGCCACGAGAATGTCGAGTGCGGTGGCAAGGAACCGTGTCATCCATGTCCCTACTGCTCCTACAAGGCTAAGCAGCGTGGCAATCTGGGCGTACATGTACGTAAACATCATCCCGAGAAGCCGCAGCTCGAGAGCAAGCGTGGACGTAAGATCTAAGCAACAGCAGCAGCAGGATGAGCAGGAGAGAAGGAACACGAAGCAGGAGGAGGAGGAGGAGGAGGAGGAGGCGGAAGAGCCGCAGCAGTGAGTACCACACAAAGAATAGCAGCAACAAACAACCAGTTTACATTATTCTCCCACATCTAAACTATTATATATACCCACACACACATATATATATATATATATAAGCATATATATTATGTATTTCTTATTTTTCTCGAGCATCAATTTTGATAATTGATGCAATTGCGTTTATTTGTTGATTATTTGCTTAAGTTTAAAGGTAAATTTAAAAAGGAAATACCAGAATATTTTTAAAATAATACAAAATTCAACAAACTATTTTCAAAACAATATTTTATTATATTTTTATTGGGCTTTAATTGACGTCTTTGCGTATAATTTTCATATTGTTTGACGTAATTTTAAAAATTACATATAAGTTGTTGCAAAAAAAAAAAAAAAAACTTTAAATGAAAAATAAAAACAAAAATCTACCAGAAATCATGTGCAAGTATTTTCATGGAAAGAACACAAAGAATTATTGTTTATATAAATGAAAAATTAAAAAAAAAATTTATAAAAAGTTAAAAAAAAAAAAATATAGTTTAGAATTGAGTAGGTTAAATTTTAAATACATTTCAAATATACATTTAACGCATAACATCTGAATGTCTTCGCAGAAAGTACAGTACCTAGCAAATCTAAAAATATGTATAAAAAAAACACAATTTTTCAATGCGAACTTTCTTAGTATTTAAGAAAAATGCAAAAACAAAACACAACAAAAAAAAAAAAAAATATATTTATATATATAAACATATACATATATATATATGAAAAAAAAAAAAAACTGTTAACGTGCACAGTGTATAATTTTTTTTTTACATAACATTTCACAAAGAAATTATAATAAATAAAATCACACAAAAAATATGATTACAAAAACTGTCTGAATTGGAGGCTTATTACGTTCATAAAATTGTCACATGTTGTTTTACAGTTCACAAAAAAAAAAGAAAAGAAAAAAAAATATATAAAATATTAAATAACAAAAAATTAGTGAAAAATATTTTACATTAATTTGACGAAATGCAAAAGAAAACAAAATATAAATCTTAACAAAAATTGTGTGTAATGTGTTGTTGCAATTGATGCAATCAAATATGGAAAACTAAAAAAAATAATTGTATAATTAAAAATTTAAATTGAAGAAAAACTTAGTAAAATTGATGTATATGACAAACTTAAGCCACAAAACACTTTTTATGAGCAAAAAAAAAAAAAAACAAATTCAATATTAATTCAAATATTTTACATGATTTACAAAAAGAAAAAAAGAAATAAATAAATAAAATTGTACAACATTTTAATTCATTGCTAAACATTTATTATGTATACATATAAATATATATATAGAAATTATATATTTTGAATTTAGTTGTATAAATAAAAGTAAAATAAAAATTAAAAAAAAAAACTGTTCGTTAATTTTTCGCAAAAAAAAAGCAAAATAATAATAATAATAGTGAATAATTGTAAACTGAACATTACTAATATATTTCTCTTTTTGCAGGTAGACGAATCCCGCAGCGAGCAGAATTTTTCTCTATTTTTTTTTTTTTTTTTACCCTCTTAGTTATGAAATTCAATTAATATATTTCTCTTTTTTGTAGGTAAACTTGGATAAACGTATGGATTGAATAGCCAAATGGGATGCAACTACTAATTGTAATTCACATTTCCATCTTGCCTAATGCAAATGCGATGAACTTTTGCGAACCTGTTGCTCTATATAAGTACCTAAATCTTAAGTAATTGTTTTCTGTATATGCCACTAAAAAACACAAAAATAATAATAACCAGCAATTGCCAAACCTTTTACTCCCCGCCCGCCCGTTAGTGTGTGTGTGTGCTCGCGTGCGTGCGTGCGTGCGTGTGTTTGTTGTGTTCCCAGCTGCTACGTGCAACACTTTAAAACACCTTTAAAAAAAAAAAACAACAACAAATTTCCAACGAATCAAGAATGCCCAACGTTTTATTTAATTTGGTTAAACTCGAAACCTTTGCAGATGTTATTGCAAATAATAAATTATATAACTATATATATAGATATTTATAGAAGAGTCCGTCTGTCTTTATATATCTTATTTCCTTAGCTTTGTTAATAATTTAAAAACGCGAAATAAATAATATTAATATATCATAAGATTCAATTTAGTAGCTTATTACAATTATTTATTGGAATATAGTATATACAGATTTTAGCCCTGATTGGTAAATAGAAATATATATTCTTTCTAAAATATATATTTAAGATATATGTAAAATATTTCCTGTCAGATGAACTTATCAATATATTCTTAATATATAAGAAAAATTCACAGATTTAAGTGGCTGGCTAATTGTTGATAAACTTACAAAATTTGTTTACCTTTAATTTTTCTCTTGGCTGTTTTTAATTATTTATTTTTTTTTTTTTATAAGTATTTTATTTAGTTTTGTTTAGTCTCTCTGCAAAGGTTTTATAGTGTTAGCGGCTTGCCGCTCTTAGTTTTTTTACTGATATATTTTTTTTAATTTATAAAAATTTAATAATAAATATACACCCTGCACTAATTGGCTCTCAATGAAAGCGTTTCTTTTTAAGTTTACCTTGTTTTATATGCACACACATACATATACACCTATGTATGTATTTTTTATAATAATTATTATTTTTTTTTTTTTTTGTACATATATTTCTATATATATCCATGTATATATATTGCTGTGTATTTATACCATAATTTTTTAATGCTTTTAATTAAATTTCTAGGCTTTTGCTGCTTCACTAATCTATTTCATATTTATTTTATTCTAAATGCTTAAATGTTTGTTGTGCTCATCTTTAATTGTTATCGATCAGTTATTTCTCATGCATCAACATTTATTTTGTTGTTTCTTTTTTCATTTAGTTTTTCTTACTACTTTTCATATTAATTTGTTTTGTTCTTGTTGTTGGCGTTGGTTTAACCGAAACGTCCGTTTTCCCGACCCTCTCCTATTTTACATACACACACACATATACATATCTCTCTCTTTATTATCCGTTCCCTGTTTATTGTTATTGTTAAGTTTTTGTTACGAATTTTTCTATGCATATTTATTTATTAAATTTTTTACTTGTTCGGTTAATTTAACTTTTGCGTTGCATTGTGTCCAGTCTCAAAAGTAATGCTATTGATTTTCGTTCTTCTTTTCTTTTGTTTTTTTTTTCTTTCTTCTTTTCTTGTTTTATTTTCATATGTTGTATGGCTGACCACCAAATCTTCTCTACACACACAATAAATCCAACAACAACAACAACTACTACATCTACAACAACATTTGTGTGCACCCCGACCAAAAATAAAACACAAATTGCAAAATAAAAATAATAAATAAATATATATATATATATAAATTATAATAACAATAAATCAGATTTGAGTATTACACGCATTGCGGGTCTCACTTGGAACGAGTGGAACGCGCGCTTGGCCATGCCGCTGGTAACGCTTCGCGAGGGCGTTCAGCCCTTGGTGTTTCCCACCGATTTGTCGGTGGACAAACAGCTGAATATGGCTGGCATCAAGGCCGCCGCTGCGGATGCCATTGAACGGAAAACGCCGACGGATTGCATACGGCTAAAGATCGAGCCGGGCACGACGTCTACGCCGTGCAACACGAGCGAAAAGCAGCATAAGATCTATCCTGGCGGTGGCAAGCTGAAGCACTTGTCCGAGGAGGAGGCTACGTCGCTGATGCTGAAAGCCGTGGCCGAGAAACAGGCAGTAGCTGCTGCAGCCGCAGCAGCGGCAGCGGCGGCGGCAGCGGCGGGGGGCAATAGCAGCGCAGATCTGAGCTATGGAGAGGAGAATCTGAGCACTGGCGGCGGCAGCGTCAGCGGTGGCAATGGCAACAACAGCAACAGCGATTATCCCATAACGCTGACTGGCGCTGTTTCGCTGGCCGATGTGGGCCCGGCCGGACTCTGCCATATCAATATATTGAATAGCATCAGCGCCATGAATAATCTCATTAGCGGCAGCACAGCTGGATCTGGCAGCGGTGGAGCGGCTGGGGGCGGTAGCGTTACATTGAGCACCGCAGCTGGCGGCGGCAGTGGCAGCGGCAGCAGCAGCAGCAATAACAATAACAACAATAATGGCAACAACAGCAGCATGGCTGGCGCTGACAACGGTGCTGGACACCCATGTCCCGTCTGTGGACGCGTCTACAAGCTGAAGTCGTCGCTGCGCAATCATCAGAAATGGGAATGCGGCAAGGAGCCGCAATTCCAGTGCCCCTTCTGTGTCTATCGGGCCAAGCAAAAGATGCACATCGGCCGTCACATGGAGCGCATGCACAAGGAGAAATTCAAGCTGGAGGATGACAAGAGTTTCATCAGCGGCATCATCGGTGCCGGCACTGGTGGTGCTGGCGGTGCGAACGCCCTGGAGACGGACTCCGCCGCTGGCAGCGCCGCGGCAGCAGTGGCAGCTGCAGCTGCGGCAGCGGCTCTGGCCAATGCGCCAGAGCTTCATACGCATTTCGCATGAGTGGAAAGTGGAAAACGGATTCGTGTATAAATCGTTCTAAAATGGAAAACAAAAAAAAAACACTAATTATCAGGGATAACAAGCGGAAGAGAAAGCAAGCAAGGAATATTGAAATTACACTATATATAAAAAAAAAAAAAAAAACAAAAACAATAACTACATCAACACACACCTAGCTCTCGGGGTTTCTTATACGGAATACGGAATCAGTGTGCCAAATTAATATTAAAAAAAAAAAAAAAAAAAAGAAAACCTAACCAAGCAAAAGTAATAATTGATAAGAACTTCTGGAAAACTAAAATTTTTCCAAAAAAAAAAAAACAAAACAATTTGTTGCAAAGCACAAACAAAACCAATTGAGCCATTTTTTTGCATAAACCTATTTTTTGTTATTGTTATTAATTTTTTAACAAAAAAAAGTCAAGTGCACAAACAAAAATTTTTTTAAAAAAATATTTTTGTTACATTAAACAGCAAAGTGATCAGTAAAATGATTTTACATTAAAAAAACAAAAAAAACGAAACACAATTTAACACAGCATTCCACAAGTTTAAAAAAAAGCACACACACAACAAAAAAAGACACAAATTGTACAATGAAACATATAGTTAGTTAGGTTAGCTTTAGGTATAATTGAGATATATATACAAATATATATATAATATATATATCATAGGGTTTAAGGCAAACGCGGTGCGAGCAGTCAACTCAGTGGATAGTCTTTTTATACTAAATAAAGCTTTTCGAACTCAGAGCATATTAAGTTATTAGTTAAACGAAACGATAAACATTTAAATAAAAAGAAATACAACTTTGTAGAGCTAAAGAGCAGTAGATATTCACAAAACTAAGTAAATAAAAACATTTCAGTGCCAAAACAAACAATAAAGAAGATACCTAAACCATTATACCAGGATTTCCAGGGTATAATAAAACAGCAGTTACAATTACCAATACAATTCATAAAACATAAACAACAACAAGATACCTCAGATAAAACAACAAAATATTAGTCTAAAGGCTTTAAAAAACTATGCTCAAAAAATTATTTAGGTTTTTTTTTTTCATTTTTTATTATAATTTTTTTTAATGGTTTAGTCAAGCAAAGTGAAAAGAAGTTTAAAAAGTGCCTTTTGAAATTGAAAAATAAATTGAAAAATTTAATTTGACAAAAATTAATAAAAGAAAGTAAATAAATAACACTTAAAAGCCATATCAGTTAGTTGTAAGCCAAGTCAGCTAACGAAAGTGTCAAGAATATTATTATTTCTATTATTATTATGATTATTATTATAATTATTAGTATGATTAATGGTACGAGTAAATATTTTTTGCAAGACAAATATGATACACAGTTAAACTCAGGTACTTAGTTTTGTGTTTCACATTTAGGCAGGAAACCAAGTAAGAGAGAGAGAGAGAGAGAGAGAGAGAGAGTAACAGGCGAACGTAGCTGAGCTACGTTGACAATTGAAGCATTATTAAATGAAAGAATAAAAGTTAAAAATTTTATAAAGATATAACAACAAACAAGCAAACAAAAACACCGCCACAATACGTCACATGCACTTATTTATTTTTAATATTTATAAAAAGAAATATATATATTAATATATATTTATATAAATATATTTTTTTATTATTTTTATGTTCTTTTTGCTAGTAAAGCGTAATTTATTTTATAGTTTTCAATTAACAACTTTATATACTATTTTTTTGTAAGCAACAGCAAATACATTCCATAGATGATTTTATAAACAATTAAGATTTATAAAAAAAAAAACATAAAACAACAACTGCAAACATTCACAGCGCAACAGCGATTAAAAAAAAAAAAAAACACACACATTGCCAGTCAAACTGTGCACTTGAAAAACTAAATTACAACTAATTAAAATACATATACAACAAGAAGAAAAATCTCGAATTATAATAATATAACTTTCTAATTTTCTGCTAAGAAATTAAAACAAAAATCGATTGGTTATATTCAAGCGGTGTTGGGGCTAAGTTTAGCGCTTCTTTATAAAATGAGGAATACAAATTTAAGCAATAATTCAAAAAGCGATAGAAAAAAAACGCCTCTTAAGGCATAGAGAAAATTCAAAATTTTCTAAAAAAAAAAAAAAAATATGGTACATATATTTAAAAAAAAAAATATTGTTGAACAATTTTTGGTTAAAAACTGGCACACACAAAATGTCGATACACATTATAAAAAAAATTAATTAATTACAATTAAAAGTTTTATGTTTATGAAGCAAACACTTAAAAAGAACACAAATACTCATTAAAAATAAAAGCAAAGTATAGTAACAGTTCTATATAGTTAAAACTATATAAAAATATATATATAATTAATATATCTATTATATGACATTATATTTAATTTTTTTCTATGCGTCGCTTGTAAACATTTTTGTAAATTGATATATACATAATTATATATTACTATTATAAACAAACAAAAAAAAATTAAACGAAATACAATCAATGTGAGAAATATACAAATTCATGTAATAAAACGCAAAAAGACAGAAATTTGTTTCTTATTGTGCGTTAAGATTAGTCATTATTATTATTATCATTATTATTTTCATTATTATTATGAATACACTTATATTATTTGATTTTCTTATGCAGCCCTTAGTTTATGTAGCGTACTGCTTGTAAGTATATTTATTTATTTTATTATTTCATATCATTAAAAAAAAAAATTTATATTTTTTTAAATAACTAATTTTGCAAGTGCAAATGAAATGAAATTAACTATAATAATTGTGAATAATGAATAAATAGGGCACACATTTTAGGCACATTGAATAAGAAATAACAAAATTATCGAAACACTCATTTCTAGATCACATTCTACTTTTTTTTGGTAACTCAATCACTAATATGTGTCTATTTTGTATAATTTTTCAGATGACAACGGGCAGCAGGAATCGGGAGAATCACGTATTCGTGTACGCAACTGGCTCATGCTGGCAGATCAGTCGATGATTGGGAAGAACGACGAGACAGGTATTTAGAAACATTTTTCCATTGAATGAATATTATTTATTTGTATGCATTTATTATATTATTTTCTTTATTTATATTTCATATATTGTTTATTGAATTTTTCATTTATGAGTTCTGTAAAGTCTGACAGAGATTTGGGAATTATTCTAAGATTTTATAGTATGCTCTTTTAAGTCTATGTCTGTCTGTTTCTAAAATCCAAATTGAATAGCTCAACTCAAGCATTCATGTAATGAATCATTTTAATTTCTTAAAAATATATTAAAAATATTTATATTAAACATTATAGTAAAACAAAATAATTATAATACAAAGTTATAATAATAGCGTTAAAAAAAAAGTAAAATTCATTAAAAAAAAGAAAAAATACATTAGTAGATTATAAAAACATTTCCGATTTATAACTCTGTCAGGTTATTTAATGCATCGGCTAGCCGTAGTGCCGTCAACATCCAGTTATTATTATTGCTGTGAATCTCGTTTATTTTTCTTGTTGAATAATGTTTCATTTTCTTTTTACAGTCTTAATTTTGCAATACAATTTACATTTTGTTTTGTAAGGGCCCTGTGCACACTGCGGCAAATACTCATATCATTTCATATTTTCACAATTTTGTTTTGTTTTGTTTTGTTACTTGAATCAAATATTTCTCACTAAAAATAACTGACCTAACATTTCCTTAATACAATTTCTATTTTCATGCGGCAAATTAAAAAAAAAAATAAAAAAAAAAATTGAAAAAATGATCCCAAATCATTGCTAACACCAACTAACTAACTAAAACCGATAAAAAAGATAAACTAACTCCGAGCAAAAAGCCAAACATAAACGCAGCTAAAAACACTAACAATGCCTGCACCAAGGCCCCAACGACACCCGCAACAATCAGCACAACGCCGTCCGCGACGACGAGAACGCTCAACAACATCACCAACAGCAGCACCAGCAGCAGCAACAATAACAGCAGCAGCATCATCAACAACAACAATGTTGTCGGCGATAAAATCAGCGGAGGCAACAGCAGCAGCAGCAGCTGTTTGCCCGTTCTGGATCCCAAGACGCAAACGGTGACACGCATTGGAAGCATTGGACGCACAACGATTGCGTGCATCACGCCGGCATCCAGTTTGAAGAACAGCTCAAACAATTGCAATGTGGATGCCGCCTCGGCTGCGGCGCTGGCCGCTGCAGGCGTGGAGTTGGATAGCATTGACGATGCGATGACCGAGGTGATAGTGAAGATTGAGAATCCGGAGAATGTGTCGCTGAACGGCGACGAGGCTGTGTGCAATGAGGCTATCGATGATGAGAATACCTTTGACTATGATCTAAAGCTGGCCAGTCCCTTGTCCTGGACCTACGATGCGGTCAAGATTGAGAATGAGGAGTTTGAGGATAGCTATCTGATGGATAACGATGATGATGATGACGATCTGTTGACTACGGCCGCCGCCTCACAGAAGCATGCCAAGCAATCGAACGAGAAGCAACAGAGGGGCATCAACAGCAGCAGCAACAACAACAACAACGGCAGCAACAGCAATAAAATAGTGCTGAGTACACAGCAGCAGCAGCAACTGTTGCTGGAGCAGCAGCAACACTTGCAGCATCTACAGCTGCAACCCACCAGCCAATCGCTGCAAATCAAGCTGCCAACCATACCGGCGACCATAACCACCATTGCAGCCGCAGCACCACAGCAGAAACAGCCCGTAGCCAGCACGAGCAACAGCAGCAATATAACCAGCGCCAACTCCACGTTGCTCTCCAGCAAGCTGGGCCTCAACATGGATGCACAGAACATGAATCTGCACTGGTCGCACACGGACGACAATCGATATCGCATTCTGGTGCAGAACAAGCGTATGCGTAAGGAGTCGCTGGAGCATTCGGCCGATATGATCTACAATGCGGACATTGAGAAACCGTGGGTGTGCCGCAACTGCAATCGCACCTACAAGTGGAAGAACAGCCTCAAGTGTCATCTGAAGAACGAGTGCGGTTTGCCGCCGCGCTACTTCTGCAGCAAGATGTGCGGCTATGCGACGAATGTGCACAGCAATCTGAAGAGGCATTTGAATACCAAGTGTCGGGATCGCGAGAAGGACGACGATGAGAAGGAGAAGGACAAGGATAGGAAACTGGCGCCCGTCAATGTCAATCTGGGCAACAATAGCAACAGCAACAGTGCTCTCGCGGGCAATGGCAGCAGCAACAACGCCAGCGCCAACGCCAACAACAACAGCAGCAACAGCAACAGCAGCACCTACACACTGGTCTTTCAGAACGAATAGAAGCTCGAGGCATATGGAGATGTTGTACAAATAAGCTACGGGTAGCTAGCTGCTGGAAGTTCGGCAACAGCAGTGGCATGCCACATGTCACATGCCACACGCAACATGCAACAAAACAAACTTCACTTAGTACGAATTAAGTTTTTGTTTTTACATTTTAAATAACAATTTTGTGTGCAATCTTTGTTGCTGTCATTAACAACATTAGCATTTTGTTAAAAAATATTTAAATATATTTTAACAGTTCTTAAGTATCATGTTGCATGCCACATATGCTGTGTGCCAGCCAGTTGCAAAAGTACCCCTCGAAAAAAAAAAAAGAAAAAAAAAAGAAACATTGGGAAAAAATAACAAAAAATGGACAAAAATTAGTTTTAGTTGGCAATGCAAAAGACGAAATTTTTGTATTGTTTTAGCGAATTCTCAAAAGAAAAATTAAAAAAAAAAAAGAAAAATACGAAACGCAAATAAAGAATGTGTACATTTTTTCCGAGAAAAATCTCACACAAGACGCAAGAAATTATATAACTAGTCACAGCAAAAATTGTTTAAACATAAATGAAAACAAAAAACGAACAAAACTTATACCAAAAATAATTTTTGTATTAATTATTAATTTTAAAGAGAAAAATATCTAAACCAAACCAAAATCGTATGCATGAATATAAAAAAAGCAAAAAAAAAAAGAAAAATTTGAGAAAATCTATAACACTTATACACACATTTACACAAAAACACTCACACATAGTACTTATATGTACATCTAAACAAAATTAAGAGAAATCTTGAAATTTTTTATTTTTATTTTAGTTGCAATCGAATTTTTCTCATGTATTCATCCATTGATTAGAAACATTTTTCGCACTACATTCCAATCTTCGGGCATTACCTATGTTAGAATTGCTTTAAATATATATACAAACATATATATACACATATATGATAATGAGAACAAGTTCTAGTCAAAAACCAAACAAAACAAAAAGACATGAATATCTATATTATAATAATAAAACAAAAATATGTATTAATATAATAAATATCTATAAAAATAATTTGAAAATTAGACAAAAATTATTATGATTAATTCTAAAATAATGTTTTAATTTTTAATTATTAAAAATATCAGCAAATGCTTTTCTTAAAATTGTCAACAAAAATTACAAAATACACAAAATTGTTAGACTTAAAATAAAAAATACAAAAAAAAAAAAACCCGGCCATAAGAAAATGTAACACGTACACACGAACACACAAGCACACTCACAAAGTTTCATATGTAAAGAAAATAAAAAGAGCAAAATTTAAAATGCTTACATAAAATCTGAAAATATATAAAATAATAAATCTAAGATCCTACACACACATGCAAATTGCAAAGTAAAAATTCTACAATTATTATGTATTCCTTATGAAATGAATATATCGTAATTATTGCCGGCTATATGTATTAAATAAAAACAAAATTCGAAATACAATTAAAAGCAAATGTCAAAACAAAAAAATAACCAAAAAACCAAAGTTGTATTTATTTTAATTGTAAAAAATGCGCAAACCAAAAAAAAACCTTTCTACAATCTTTTTTCTCTCCCAATCATCAAAAAACTCATCCGCCATGAATCCAATCGATATATCTATATACTGTATATGCTCATATACAACTCATGCTTCCCAAATATCTACCCCAAAAAACTTATCCAGCCAATTCCCAAGAAATTCGTCCAAAAATATATATATATATTTATACATATATATAAAAACATATTAGCTAAGAATCAATACTAATCAGCTTTCTATTTCAGGTGGATGTTGTCCGAATGGATATTGATTGTGATCGATGAGAGAGAGAGAGAGAGAAAGAGAAAATGAGAGCGAGAGTTCATAGATCTCTGTGCTGGCACAACAAATCCATACAAGAATGCAGTATATGGTGTAGCCCTATCTCTAATTGTTGTTTGCATGCTCTCTTAACCTACTATACTACAACTCTACATAACTAGACAACAGTGTAACTGCTGCTTAGATATCCTCTATAAACATATACTATATACTATATATACCTATTAAATCAACTATTAGTTACGTATGTGTATGTACATGTTTTATTAAGACAAGGCGCCCCCAATGGAACGCCATATATTGATGATGCTGTTTAATAACTAGTACATGAACATATCTTAAATTATACATCTATCTATATAATTCTCAACTTTGTATGAATACCTCTTTTTACTAGAAAATCTGTAGATTTGTTTTTCCAATTTCGATTTTTTTTGTTCATTTCTGATTTGTATGTGGCAGGTTATTTTTAAGTTTACCTCCTTGCGCTCATTCTAGTGTATATCTATACAAATATATATATCTATTTTTTAATATAAATAGCATTTAATTATTTATACAATCAATATGAAAAACGATGAAATCAATTTAGTTTGTAAAAACAAAACAAAAAAATGTTTTTATAAATATTTCATTTTCTATTAGCTCTTAGATTTGTTGTTATTGTAATTTAAAAAAATGAACAATTCGTAAACTTATGCATGCGTATTTTTTATATACATATAAAAATAAAACAATGTCTAGGTTTTAGCTGCCTCTATATAGATGTATATGGGGCGCAGCTCGTATGGATTTATAAGTTCTCTTCTAAGTGTCGAAGAAGTTGCGTCCGTTCTTAAGCACACAAACATTTTATACAATTAGTAACCAAAAATGTGTTTTATCTATTATAATATTTAATAATAATAATAATTTTTTATATATACATATATTTGTGACTAACAGAAAAAGCCAAACAACAAAATTACAATTTAAATTCATTTGTAACTTTTTTTTTTTTTTTTTTTTTGCTTAGCCCAATTTGTATTTAATGTAACTTACACTCGATTTAATGTTGTTTACACACACACACACACACATACACATTTTATACTTATAATCATTGTGTTCATTGAAATTTTGTTAAATTTGATTATAATTATTTTTCTGAAAATTGTTTAAGCAGCGTTTTACACAATTGATAAACATATTTATATCGTATACATCTCAACATTTTACTTTAGATACAAGCAGCGCCTACACTCACGCACACAAACACACACCACACACACCATACACTCTACACTCACATACACAAACACACACCTATTACCATGCACCAAACCAAAAAAAAAAAAAAAAATATCACTCAAAAAGTAAAATGAAACGCAACATTTTTAACGACTTCTCACGGTAATAAATTCAATTTTAATATTTATATAAATATATATATAACTATCAATATTCTTTTGGTTCAATTACGTTTCCAATTAGATCTTAGGACTTTTAATTTGTTTATCTCTGATATAAAAAAAAAAAGCAAAAGAAAAAGTAAACAGTAAATACTATGCCCAGCGTTTTGTTTGAAGTGAAACACTTGATTAACATTGCATCTATATTTTGACTCTTCTTGTCTTCCTCGTCTGCAGAATTTGCGCATTGCGGCCAGGGAGCCAGGGCGAGCAGCCCGCATCCATATTATCTGAATGTGAAGACCAGTCCGGCCTATACCAGTCCCATGACGTCGCCCAAGCCAATTATCAAATTCGAGCACGGCCTCATGGATGACAACGAGCACGAGTTGCGCATTGATAGTGGACCGGGCACGCCCACTCGGCATGGACGGCATGGCAATAATGGGGATAACGATGACAGCAATAATAACAACGAGGAGGATGAGGACAATCGCGACGATAGCGGCGATAAGCCCTTTGATCTGCGCATGGGCATTGCCAAGGTGCTGGTAGCTGCTGCTGCGCAGGCGCATAGCGGCCTTCCGCTCAGCCATCACCACCATCATCATCATCATCAACAGCAGCAGCAGCAACAACAGCAACAGCACACACATGCCTTGGCCCAGCTAATCCATCAGACCAGCTCCGACGAGCCGCTGCGACGCTACAGCAGCAGCAGCAGCGTCGGCATTGCGCCCACCGTGCTCCCCAGCAACAGCAGCAGCAGTTTGGTGGACTCCAAGGCAGTGATGGCGGCTGCGGTTGCTGCTGTGGCAGCCAACAATACAAGTGCCTCGACGGGCGGCGGTGCATCGACATCGGCTGCAGCGGCAGCAGCGGCTGCTGCAGCTGCAGCTGCCGGACTCGTCACATCCAATGCTGGCGTAGCACTAGGCGGCGCTGGCGGGCCACCGGGTGGCGGTAGTTGGAGCGGTGTTAGCGGCAGCGGCAGTGGCGGTGGCGGTGGCAGCGCTGGCGGCGGCGCCTATGCCTGCGATCGGTGCGGCAACACCTACGCCCGTCCACACAGCCTCAATCGACATGTGCGCTTCGAGTGCGGCGTGGAGCCACAATTCGAATGCCCCATCTGTCACAAGAAGTCCAAGCACAAACACAATCTCGTGCTGCACATGCGCACGCACCAACATCGATGATACAATCGACAGCGATTGCAATGACGCCAGCAACTGGTTGCTGTTGCTGCCACTGCTGCTGCTGCTGCTACTGCTGCTGCTGCTACTGCTACAGCTGCTGTTGCCACTAGTTAGTTAGCCATGTTTCATCGCAGTCCAGTTCAGTTCAGCTTAGTCCAAAAACAACAACAACAACAACAAAGAGAAAACAAACCGAGACAGAACAGTGCGCGTTGTTTTTTTTCTTTTCAAATGATCTTGAAAACATATAGTCGTTTTTTTATATATATATATAAACAATATATATATAAAAAATATATAGATTTATACAACTACATACAGAGCATGCATAAAAGCCGTCAATGTGAAAGAAATATTAACAAATTCTAATCCTTAGTTTCACATATATATATGTATATGTATATCAAATCTTTTTCTTTGTTCTTTAAAGTTTTTCTTTCGATTTTCAATTTTCCATACAATATTCGATACAAATACATACATGTATATATGGATATATAAAGTGTGGGCGGCGCGTGAGAGTGGGAATATTTTGTTATTGTTGTTGCTATTGTTAAAATGTGTGTAACATCCTTAGAAAACTCAATGATCTCAATGAATTTTTCTTTATTGTGGTGTAAAACAAACAAGGAAACAAGGAAAATTTAATGCATTTGTGTAGAAAAGTTGAAGAGGTAATCGAGGTGTGTAAGCCAAGTCCGAGTGAAAGAGAAACGCAGCAAAAAACGCAAAACATTCACATTAATTTTAGCGTAATTTATTTATTATAAAAACAAAAACAAGCAAAATAACAAAAACAACAAAGAAATATGAAAGTTGAGTATGAATCGATCCAACTGGATCCAGTCAAAGAACTGTTCAGATCGAGACACTCTCACGCGCTTGCTTTAATTAATATTCTCTTTAAAATATATTTCTACTTTTTTTTTTTTTTTTTTTTTTTTGGGGCAATAGTAAAACTTAATAAACTTAAAAAGGAAAACATCAATATTTGCATATATCAAAAGTATATCTATGTAAATAATGTATAAACAATAACATTAACAACATAACAGCATATATTTGTATGTATGTATTGAAATAGCAACAGTCAATCGCTTAGTCAGTCAAAGAAAAAACAAAAGAAAGAAATAATAATTTAGTTATTAAGTTAGTATAAGCTTTAAGGCAACGATAAAGCGTAACTAAATCTAAATGGACATGTGCAATAAGCTAAAAACAACAACAACAACAGCAAATCACAGACAGCAAACAAAAACCACACTAAAAAAAAACAATTATTAAAAAATCTTGTGCAATAATTAAGCATAAAAACCCAAACCAATGAAACAGCAAAACGAAAAAAAAAAAAAGGAAAAAATCACAGCGCACAACCAAGTTGTAAAAGTTATTATATATTTTTTTTTTATATACACAAATTTTATTTTTGTTTAATTTTCCAATTTATTCACATTATATTTGTTTGCTAGCTGCGCGCCATCAAAGCCACAAAAGAAAAAAAAAAACAATTATTGTTAGTGCAACGAAACGATCTCTAAAAAAAACTTTTCAAAAATACAAAAACAAATTTATTAGTTTATCTTGTGCTCATTCCATGAAAAAAAAAACAAAATTCGTTTATTTCGTTTAAAAATTATTTATTTATCGAACACAAAATGTGATAAGCGGCAAATTTTTTAGTTTGAACCAAAAAGAAACAAACAAAAAATGCTAAGCAAAATTATTAATTAAAAAAAAAAAAAAACAAAAAAATTTGGCTTGTGGCTGCAAATGGCGCGTGCAGACAATTAAAACAATTAAATTAAACAATATTATAAACATATATCTGTATAAATATGGCAAGCAACATGTACAAGTGTGAGCAAATCAATTGGCATTATAAAGTTAAAGTTAAAGTTAATGTTAGGGACAAAACTCGCATCGAGTCACAGTCAAGAGACGAGAATAGGTCAAAGATGAAGCAGAAGCAGGAGGAGGAAGAGGAGAAGAAGAAGAAGGTTGGAAACGAAGTCAAGAAGAGTCAAGTAAATGAGAAATAATTGGTATGTGATATAATGAATATAGTCCTCATTGTAATTAATATAATATTATTAATTTTTCTTGTTGTTAATACACACACACACACATACACAGAGACACGAAACTACACACACACGAAACGTTACTTTATTTAATTTTAAATATTTTTCCAAATTTATTTTAAACCAAGTAAATAACATAATGTTGCCGCGTTAATTTGTTAAAAACAAAAAACAAAAGTTATAATAATTATTGAAAAAAGAAAATTTAGCATAGTTAAAAATGAAAACATTATTAAATTGTTAAAAAGAAAAATCATAAAGAGAAGATTTAAATCATGAGCTTAACAAAAACTCGTTGCTTAGGTACTTTAAAAACAATAATATTGTAAAAAAAAATATATATATATATATACAGCTACACCTACACAAGCACACATACACACATGGAGGGGCGCAATGTAAATTTCGTTAGCAGTTTGTGCCACAAAATATGTGATAACAATTTAATTTGTACAACAGACAAAAAACAAACAAACAACAAATTGGCACAAATTCTAGCAAAGAATAATAATACAAAAATTGCCTATAAAAATATTAAAATTCTTTAAAACAATATTTATGAATAATTAACATCACATAAAACTATGCGAATATTACAAAATTTAATATGAATTGTGAAAAAGGGGAAAAAAGAAATGCAAAATTCTTGTCGGTCAGTATTCGAATTACGTGAGGAAAAAAAAAATGAAAAAGGAAACGAAACAAAATTTATATTTAAATTGTTATTATTTTATATGTATATGTTTTTTGTGTTTACAATCAGGCAACTTTCTAATTGGCAAACAAATGGAAGAGAAACAAACATGTAAAAAAATATATATATGTATATACATTTATATATGTATGTATATATATTTGCTAACAAGAACTTAGCATTGCTTTTGCGCTAGTCAATTACGTGAGTTTGCTTTGCTTCTTTTTTTTTTTAGTTTTTATTATACTTAATTAAAAAAGAAAAGAAAAGAGAAAAAAATAGGAGAGCGAAAGAGAGGTAGAATTTCACAATCTATATGATGATATGCAAATGTGTGTCCTTTTTTTCGAAACAATTATAATCTAATGCAATTATTTAACTTTGTCTATTAAGGTTGTGGTTCTTATTTATACATCTAAATCATTTTTTTTTACTACTTTTCTAAGCTAAAAAAAAAAAAAAAAAAAAAAAAAAAAAATGGAAAAAAAGGAAAAAGTTAAGCAACATTTTAATTTATCAACAGCGCATGTGATGGACTCAAAGTTGATCAAGTGGGCCAGCGTATAGTATATACATATATATCTCATATATGTATATGTAAATGTAGCTAATACTAGACAAGCCTAGGCATTGGACTTTGAGTCATATAGTTAAAAACAAGTGTTAAAGAAGAAGAAAACAATGGAAATAATGAAGAGCATGTGATAAATTCAATATAATTTTGATTAACAACAAATTTACTAACACACACACACACACACATAGAGAAAAAGCTATGTATGTTTGTAATTAAATTTAAGTAGCGCCTATGCAACTATACACATACACACACATCTAGAACATGTAGTATACATATATTAACAATTTGTTAAAAAAAAAGAAACAAAATGTGAAAAAAATATATATATTTGTATGCACAGTGCTTTGGATCTTTTTTACCATATATAAATGAAATGAAAGTCCAATTCAATCCGATTCAAATACCATCCCGAACAATAGAAACAGAATATTTTTGGAGAAATTGTACTAAAACAGAAAACAATTCTAATATACTATGTGCTAACAAATGCGTCTTATTTTATTTTCAATTTATATACTTTTTTTTGTAAGCCTTAAACGAATTGAATGTATCTATATAATTAAACTAAATAAACTAAAACACATACATATGTAACAAAGAGTTTACTAATACTAATACTAAACACATATACAAACACGTATACACTTAATACACACACACACACACAAAACGTTGTAAACAAGGAGCTGTGAATGTAAAATTATATATAAATATTAAAAGCAACAACATAATATATATATAATATATATTATATATGTGTACCTAGAGTTACATATGCATACATAAAAAAAAAAAAAACAAGCAAAATCGATGTGATCAATTGTGATTGTTAAGAGAAAAACGAAAATAGCAAGAGATAGTTATGTGAATTGAATTTGAACGGCATAGGCAAGCGGGGCAATAGGGTTTGGATAACATTGAACGGGCTTTTCTTTAAAACAAAAAAAATAAATAGATAACAGAAAAAAAATATATATATACACAGAATACAGAAAACACAATTACACTACACACACACACACACACACACTTTTAAGTTGTTTGTATTTAGCTATCCAATAATTTACTTCTTCCTTGTTTATATTTTTCTCTTCAAACTAATACAAATCATGTAATAGCATATTTACAGAAAGAAAAAAAAAACACGTTAAATGGGGTTTTTATATTGTACATGCAACAATATCAAGAAAATAGCCTTAAGTTACACACATACATACGCAAACATGCAGACGTATGTGTAATTGTAAATTATAAATAAAATAATTGTTAATTGCTGTTCACGCACGCTAAAAAAATACAAAACTCAAGAGTCATTTGCCTAAAAACTAAACTAAACTAAAAAAAAAATATTATAAAACATAAAATAATAGGAAATTCTAAATATTTTGCAAACATAATTAAAAATAAAAGAAGGGAATAAAATCTAGGATTAGTTTATGCAAATAACAAAATTTACAAGAAACCCCAACAAGAATTGTTAAATTTAAAAATAAAATTCGGCTTTCACACATTTGCGAGTAGTTGAAACAAATCAATTTTTAAAGCAGATATTTAAAAAAAAAAAAAAAATTGAAAATATAAAAAATAATTATCTAACACAAATTAGCATTCGAAATGCCAGTTGTTAGAATATTTTTGAAAAAAGTGTGCTTAAATCATAAACAATTTATAAATGCAAAAAAAGAAAACAAAAACAAAAACAAAATGAACGATTAGCAACAAATAAATAATTATATATATATATTTATATATATGTGTGTATAGAGCCGAAAAACGCCTTAAAACATTTTGTGAAACAATTTTATTATTATGTATAATAGAAACAGAAGAGGTATATAAAAATAAATGAAAAATCAATGTGAAAATGTAAAACGAGTAAACGATCTAATTGTTATAAGTAAAAACAGGAAAACAACTAAATTTAAAAATATATATATTATATTAAAAAACCAAAAAAAAAAAAGAAAAAACCAAAATGACTTTACTTACAATAAAAAGGAACAAAAAAATGTTTTTCTTTCAGCTGCTGTGTTTTCCATGTATATTTTGCTTATATTTTAAAATCAAAACTAACTTCAATCTTTCTCTTCTTCTAGATGCACTCGCACTGGATGGAACCGCAATACCCAACCTCCTATATGGCTATAATGTGAGAATCCGCTTCAGCAGCATTTGATGCTTATATTCTTGTATTGTATTTTGAGATGAAAAGATGAAGCAAACTAAACAAAAAAATCAATTTATAATAATGAAAGAAATCTTACTAAATATATTTGATAAACCTATGTAATTATATTGCTGTATTGTTATAGTCTTTGAATGCACCAAACGACACAACAACAACAAGAACAAGAACAACAAACACACGCCCCATTTGAGTAACTATTGTAAGAAAATTGTTTTTGTTATTGTTTCTGTTTACTAGTTGTTTCACTTGTCTATTGTTCTTACTGTACATAATTAATACAATCTTTTTTGTTGGCGCTTTTTAGCTAAAGGGGCTCTAAGTGTGCTTATAGTAATCAGCAAACGCATCAACTGCATCATGCCAATCATCCGCCTCTTCTTCATCATCATCATTATTATCATCACATCATCACATCATCATCATCATCATCGTCAAGTGCGCTCATCCATGTTTTGGGATCTCAGTCATAAGAAACCACAAACTACATCAAAAACAACCACAACAACAACAAGAACAACGCAATACTTGTATCTAGCGGTAGTTGACATAACACTAAGTACCTTTTCACTATCTTTTTATCTCTAGATATATATTAAATATATATATATATATTTTTATATATTTATAATTTGTTTAAGTTTAACTTTTCCTTTGATTAGTTTATGTTGTTTTTTTATTTTTCATGTTTTGCTTGCGTTGCCTTTAAATTAATTAATTTGTTTATTGTTATGTTTCGTTCTTTTTTATTTTTCATCGCACACACATTCGACAACGCCATCAAAATGCAGACATCTATCCCATATTGGGCAGTCTGCTGGGCGTGGACACATCGACGAATGCGAATGCCAGCAGCGGTCTAGACACGGCCATTGGCGACTTCTATGGCTACATCAGCAACAATAACAGCAGCAACAACAACAACAATAACAACAGCAACAATAATAACAACAACAACCACAGCAGCAGCAGTCACCTACATGTCACAGCATCCGCCTCCAATGCATCGGCAGCCAGCAGCAATGTCCTGCGTCCAGGACACGCCAGCAGTCAGTCGCGTGATTCGTTTATGCAATGCAAGCACTGCAATCGCTACTATAAGTCTCATCAGAAATTGCAGGAGCATGTGCGCAAATACTGCCTGAAGCAGAAGAAATACAAGTGCGTGTCCTGCGAGTATCGTTCGCGGCGCAAGGATCATGTGCTGCGGCATGCGAAGCGTAAGCATTGCATGCTCTACGAGCGACTGCGCCACGACGAGGAGAGGCTCTATATCATACGCAACGAGGACGATCAGAGCAATGATGATAACGATAACGACAATGATGGCGACAATGACAATGACAATGAGGTCGAAGATGCCGATGGCGGTGGCATGGACAGCGATGTTGCTGCCGCCCTATGCGAAATCAATTTCGATTTTGCGGGACGTGATCTGACCATAACGGCTGTGCCCATGCTGCAGGAGAGCGACGAGGACGATGATGACTATGATGAGGATGGTTAAATGCTCTGCCCCTCTCTCACGCTCTCACTCTCTTTTTACGTGTCTCTCTCTCTCTCCCTCCCTCACTCTCTCAGTGTGTGTGCGTGCCTGTTTGTGTGTGTGTGTGTGTTGAACCGTGAGGCGTAATTGTAATGTTTACCAAATGAATACACATTAGTTTTTACTGTACGGGTCGCTAGGCCTGTTGCAGTCTTAGCTACAACTACCTCCAGATATGTGTGTCTGCAGCAGCAGCAGCAGCAAATTCATAGCTTTTTTTTTAGAGTGTAGCACACCCAATTATATCCATATATTAAACATATAAATACTTATATACACAGTTATAGAAACATATATATATAGTCTATTATCATAGCCAGTTGTTGTGGCAAACTCAAGCATGTCACATTCCTGCGCACAACGCACAAATTACTTAAACAAAGCAATATTTAAATATTGGACTTTACAAGAATTTTTACTGCAAAGCTAAGTTTACACGTGACAAATGTTTGTTTGTTAAGTTTCTTTTATTAATGTTTTTTCTTGCAGAGAACAGATTGTTGAGGGTTTTTAAATAATTTTTTAAACAAATATTTTAGAATGTTTTGCATAATCTATGTAAATCAAAACTAAGGTTCAATTTGCACATCTCAAAATTTTCTTGCTCATTTGACTTTATATATTCATAGGACTTTTCTGGAATGTTATTTTTTTATGATAAGTCATCATATTTTTCATAGTTTTTAGAAAAAGAGATGCATAAAGGTTGTCTGTAAGGGCGTAGCCTATATAACTCAATTTTAAAAGCCATATAATGGCAAACGATGTATATCTATACAAAATGTACTTATCATGTATCATTTACTTTTATTTTTTTTTTTATTTGCTCAGTTGAAAATATTTTCCTGATGGGTCTATATAAATTTAAAAATTCTTTATAATAATTATAGGTGTTCAGTCATATAGAGAATATAACAGGAAGAATAGCAAAACAAAAAAATATATTAGAAAGTATAATACATACATAATACATAATATAAATATTACAGAAATATAACAGAAAATATAGTAGAATGATATTGAGAATTTAAAAGAAATTTCTATTCAAAATATAGCAGAAATTATAAGAAAAATACACTAGTATAACAGAAAATATAACAGAAAATAGTAAAATGCTATCAATTAAAATATATATAACAACAGTAATTTCTTTATTAACGTTTAAAAAGTTCTTCTTTGTATTTAACTGTCACGTGTAAACTAGAACTCAATTATTTGTGAGCATTCCGTTAATATTTTATTTCCTTTTTTTTAAAATTATTTTTATTTTTTCTTTATTAATTTTGTAGTTTTGTTAAACGTGTGCCTATCCCGTAGCCTAAGCAGATCGGTCCAAGACCAAATTTATTTATACCCAAAAGAAAACACTTAATTTGTTAATATGTCTGTGGTGGGTGTTTTTGGTGTTTAGAAACTTCCAAAACCCTCTCTCTCTATCTCTCGCTGTTTCTCAAATAAAATCTTGCCAGCATCAGTTCCAAAAAACGAAAAGGTTTATTAATTACAAATTAAATATTGTAAAGCAAACAAAGACTTAAAGCGCCATTATTTGCCACTACACATATTCCTCAGTTATACATATATATATATACACCTATATATATATATACGATACGCATATTTAAATACAGTTTGTATTTCTTGGTGTTATCAACAGATATGATTAAATAAACTGCACCATTGTAGTTGATAATTTTTAAACTTAAAAAAAAAGAAAACTAAGTGAAAGTTGTGTACATTTTTTTATATACCTAATATTACTATTAAATAAATATATATATATGTATGTAAATGAAAGCGATTAAGAATAAATGCATACTTATAATAATTATAACATCCATTAATATCTGCAATTTAGTAGCCATAAATTTTTGTTCTTTTACTTCAGTTTTTGATTTATTTATTTTGTTTTTTTAGCATACATATATTAAATGTAAAGTTTTGTTCCATTTAATATTTTCTGGCCCCCATTTACATGTTCTATACGACACCCACACACTCACACACACCAACAATTGGATGTTAATGCTGCAAGTAATTATATCAAAATATATAATCAATATCCATTTTATAAACATTCACCGATTGCCTATCTAATGTGCCGCTGGCAACTCTCTGCTCTCTTTACAGACGGTTACTGGACCATCTTGGAAACTGTGCCCTATTCCATAGCCAGCACAACGAGCCACAGTCAAACACTGAGCACGGCGCCAGCTCTGAGTTCGGCCAATGCCAGCAATTTGCTGTCGGGAGCAACTGTTGTTGTCGAGCTGCCGCACGATGATCTGGGCAATCCCGTGGGCAATATACAGTATACGATACCAAGTTTGACCAAAAATGCCACCACAAATACGAATACCACCAGTCTGCAGAAGCCACAGGCAACCACCATACAAATTGTGAAGCATCAGCATCACCAGCAGCGGCCACAAATTTCACTGCAGCAATGCATCGATGTAAGACAACAGCAACAGCAACAGCAGCAACATCAACAACAGCAGCAACAGCAACAACAGCAGCAGCAACAAACGCAAACGCGTCAAGAGTACATTAAAATAGATACATCTCGGCTAGAGGATAAGCTGCTGCTGCGTGATGTGATGCAGTATGGCGCCACCAGCATCTCCATGACGAGCAGCACGACCAACGAGGTGGTCACCAGTCACGAGTCTGAGCTGCTGCTGACCGATGCGGACGAGGCGGAACGGGAACTCGAACTGGCGGTCATCAAGAATGATCAGCATGAGGTGCTGTTGCACGGCGGCGACGACGACGACGATGATGACTATGTGGACAAGCTGCCCTGCGTGGCCGATGCTGCACAGCAGGCCGACAAACTCTATGTGAATGGTCTGAGCGAGGTGCATGCCACCATGGCACTGCATCAGGTCAGCAACGAGCTGGCCATCGATGATGCCAAATACGCGTGCAATGTGTGTGGCAAAACCTACAAGATCAAGGGCTCCCTGAAGCGCCACAAGAACTACGAGTGCGGCGTAGAGCCCACACTCAAGTGTCCACATTGTCCGCACAAATGCAAATACAAATCCGATTTGCGCAAGCACATGAATCAAAAACACTCCGAATCGGGCGATACGCTGCTACTGAGCAATTAATGCCATATTCAGATGACAACGGGTTAAGGGTTGAGCTGGACAGGCCTAGAAGTTTTCGCAAGTACATCTTTCAAAAATATTATTTGGGGTAGTAGAAGCTATCAAAATATGGGCGAAACTGTTAGGAATTATGAGAAACATATTTTTGATTTTTGTTGTTGTTTATTATTATTATTATTTCAAATAATTTATTATTTATTATTGAAAAATGCTTTTTTCATATTAAAATTGTTTATAATTATTTTATGTACAAAACATGGGGGAGAAAAGTATTTATAGGACAATAAGTCATTTTTAATTTTTATAACATTATAAACTTATAAACTTATATTATTATTTTTGTTGTCTAGAGTACACTTTAGCTTAAACTTGTTTTTTTGTTTTAATATTTCAACTACTCTGTCTACTATATATTATATTCAAGCCAAGTTTCTGCGCTCTCCAAGGGCCTGTCCTACTTTAAAAAAGTCCAAAACTACATATATATTATATAAAATTGTTGTTGTCTTACTTTTAGGTACTTATTATATATTATATATATAAACAAGTTTTTAATCTGTAACATAGCCATAGATATGATCTCAAACTTAAACTTATTAAATATTAAAAAAATTATATGCATAAGTTTTAAACGAATTTCGTTAGCCAAAAAGAAGCAAAGAAGAAATTACCATTTCATTTTAGTTCAATTGTTGCTCAACAAGTTTTGGGTATATGTAGACAGACACACAAACACGTACGTAAAATACTTCGTTAACAAATTTTCTATCTATAAGTATTTATGATAGATAAAAACTAACAACATGAAATTAAAGTATATCTAAAATTGTATATGATAATAATTAAATTAATAAATGTTTTCAATTTATGCGCGTTTGTACAATTTACTAATAATTTAAATATTTATATTTTGTTTTTAATATTTTTCTGAAAACATTTTTTTCTGTGCTTATTATTAATATGAATTTCTTTTTTGTAGGTTTGGCTGCCGCTGCTGCTGCTGCTGATTGTTGCTAACAACTGGCCCAAAAAAAATGAAAAAGGTGTTTAAAAACTCAAAGCATTTTTGTTCAAGTAGCTAATGATTAAAATGAAATCATTTAACAAATTATTTTGCTTCATCTTAGTAAAACAAAACAGACATAATAAAAGATTCGAATTGTTGATTCAAACAAATTTGTGTATTCATACAGCAAACTCTCATCTATCTACTGGTATATAGCATATGAAATCTTGAAAATCTATGTATATATATGTGTGTACGATTGCTGCCGTTTGTCATTCACATTTTACAATTGTCATTTGTTGTCATTTCTATTCATCTGTATGCTGCTTAGATTTCTTGCGACATGGCCCAAAGAATCAGCTGCTGTGCCAGTGCGGACGATACTACAACTCAATGAATCGCCTGATGCTGCATCAGAGCGAGGAGTGCCAGGACTTTAAGCGCTTCCAGTGTGACTATTGTCTCAAGTGGTTTAAGCGACGATCCCATCTGAATCGGCACAAGAAACTGCATCAGGCGGAACTGGAAGCGGAGCTGGAAGCAGAGCTGGAAGCGGAAAGCAGGCATTCCAGACGGCGACAAAATCAAAAGCAACACAAACAGTCAAAAACGACAACAACAACAACAACAACAACAACAGCATCAGGGACGACTGCATCAAGGAGAACATCGAGTCGCCTATTGAACGCCATCGATCCAATGTTTCAATATACGACTGAAATCAAAGTGGAATATGATGCATCTGATCTCGACTTAAGTTAAGCGTATTTTGTGGCCAGGCCCATATATGTTTTTGTTTTATTGTAGTTAATTATTTTCACTCTATAAGTTATAAACTGATGTAATTATATTAGCCAAGTTTCTCGTTAATGCCAAATTCTTAGTTTTTTTCTATTGTGTATGTAAATAAAATGAAGAAAGAAACTCGCATTTGGAACATGCATTTCTTATTCTTTTGTTTTGTCACTTTCTTCTAGTTCGAACAACTGTAAATACTTTGTGTATATGTGTGTGTGTGTGAATGAATCTGTGCATTTAATTAATTTATTAATTAATTTATCTACAATAATTACTGTAAAAAGTTACTTAACTTTTGGTTAGTTAGTTCGATTAGTTTGGATTTATGATTTATATTTTTATTTTGATTTGTCCACAAAAATGTTCTCTCTCTCTCTTTGCAGTCAGCGGCCCGGTGAAGAAGTACAATTTACGTGGTCAGGACAGTACCACGCCCAGCACCTCGAAGCAGCTGACCAAGGCCAAGGAGACAACGAGGAGTGAGAACGAGGAACCCTCGACAGCTCAACGCCAATCGCCCAACAATAACAACAATAGCAGCAGCAGCAGCCACAACAACAACAACAACAACAACAACAACAATGTTAAAAAACCTTTGGTTAACAATACAGACGCCTTGATAGCCCTGCAGCAATTGGCCTCCATATCGACGGCTCGTTCGCTGCAGCACCTGGTGCCGCACCTGCCACAGAACCTGCACATTGACACCAGCACCCTCGTAGCGGGTCGCAAGTTGCCCCGCCAGAGCTCCAAGCGCACACCACAATACGAATCGAATCGATGTCCGCTGTGCGCACGCGTCTATCGCTCACAGGCCTTCCTCAACGAGCATATGCGCAAGGAGCATTCGGTTTTGATATAAGAGAGCTTATAGAAATAAAAATGAGATATTGAATAGATTTATATCATTTATAGCAACATAGATGCCTTCCGCTTGAGTGAAGCGTAGAGTTTTCTAAAGATATCAGCTAAGCTAAAGATTATATACATATAAAGCATCCAAATCTATTTGCCAGACTAAACCACTTTAGTTTTCTATATAGTCTAATCATATCTATGAACAATTTTGATAATAGCGTAGATACAGCAAACGGAAATTTTGTTAAAATATTTGTAGTTTCATAACTCATTGATTATATGTATCAGAATCATCGTATTAGGAATTGATATAGTTCATTAAAGGAGCCAAGGCTGAATTTTCGAAGTGAAATTTAGATTCCAAGTTTGCGTACAGTTCAAATTGAAATAGAAAAAAAATAAATATATATATAGTGTCGTTAACACTATATATTTACCAAATTGAGACCAAAAATTATATATATAATACTGCAAAAGCTCATATAAAGTTGGTATATAACTAGTTATACTACTAAATAATATACTTCTGCTAATTATTGTTATTAATCTAGTTGGTCAAGAGGCCAAACCTCGCTTAGATCAAATATAACTACTCTAATGTATTTTTGAAAAATTGAATTCTTTTCACGCATTTTCTCGTTGACTTTTGAACAAGTTTAGTTTATTTTGTTAGCCTAGATATAAGTCACTAAATTTTAGCCGAGCTAGGCGCCTAAGTGTGGACCAATAAAGCTTTTTTATACTTGTTGCTAATTACAATTAAAATTAGATAAATGATAAAGCGCATGCCAAAAGAAAAAAGAAAACTACAAAATAAAAAATAAATTGAAAACAGCTAAAATTTGTTAAATTAAATTGTATGTAATTATATATTTTTAAAATTATGTTATTAATTATTTTGTTTTTCTCATATTTATTTTCATATGCCAGAAAATTGGAGCAATAATTTTTCTTATATTTATTTTGGTATGTATCATTTTTTTTATATTTTAATATTTTATTAAAACTTCTTTTATTTACAGATTTGTTGATTTTTTTTTAATTGGAAAGCTGGAAATCGTATTTTGTTTTATTGGAGTAACAGGTAAATATGCAATATTAAAATTAAATATTTGAAAAATTACTGAGTTCCGCAGGCAGAGCAAAGAAATAATGCATATAATTCCATTTCGTTTCACATTTCAATAGAATTGAGGCTAATCCTTTAACCAAAACAGGTTTGCAGCTATTGTTGCTGGTTCGGGGTGGTTTCTGCCCTTGAAATGGAATGCACAATATACAGATTACAAATTTGGCCAACCACACAAAGCGCAACTAACTGGACTGTACTGCCGCAGTTGCCTATCTATATCTAGTGATCTCTGTTCTCTCTTTCGCTCTCTCTGTCTCTCAAATACACCCACATAGGAAATATTTGAAAAACATTTGTGTGCAGATAAATCACGTTCGAAACTCGGCTTCACTCTAAAAATAAGTTTCACAGCCTCAACATATCTTACTCTCGCTCTCCTCTCTCTCTCTCTTGCTCTAACAGTCTGCGCTGTTTGTGTTTTATTTATATGCTGTTTTTCGGCTGCCTGTCGAGCGGCTTTTGGTTTTGTGCTTCCCACGGCGCATTTCCAAACAATTTTCCATTTGGCAATTTCGTGCCTGAATTTTATTTTTATACATTTTCATTTTCTTCGTTTCCTTTTGGGCTTTGCCTTCGCAAAGTCCAGTAAACAGGATACACACTAAACATGTATGTATGTGTCTATGTATGTACATATGTGTGTATACAGTGGCTCACAGCTTATTTCGTGCAGCGCCATAGTACAATTTTAAAGGCGTATTCCCGCTAAACCAGTAAATATATCCAGAAAATTTAAATGGGATCTTATTTATTAGTAATTCATTATATATTAACGCATTTCATTATTTTTCTGTTCCAACAAATAACATTTAAAACTAAAGAAAACTGAAACAACTGGCTATTTCCATGTCACAGCTTATTTCGTGCACTTCACTTTCAATGACTTTATTGCCCCAAAATTCTTAAATTAGGATTTTTTTTTACCTCCTTTTTGTTTAATCACCTCTTTTAAGTATGATTCCATCGAGTTTAACAATTTTCGGGTGACTTCGCTGGAGATTTTGGGCCATTCCTCCAGCAGGGACGTTTTGAGCCCATTTTGAGTGGATATTGACCTATTCCGAATGGCCACGCCCAATTTTGCCCACAAATTTTCTATAACGGTTTAGTATGACCACTGGGCTAGTGGATTGACCACATGTGGACAGTTCCAGATCAACCAGGACTGGGTAATGCCCGGTTTATGTTTTTGGTCATTAGCCTGATCAAATCGGGATCGCGCTTCTAGACCCAGCTCTTCGGCATTTTGGAGCAAATTTTCTTTTAAAAAGTATTGCTACATATTATTGTTCAAATTACCATCAATGAAAACTAAGTATCCAACTCCCGAACCCGATCTGCAGGCCCAACCATGCAACAGCCACTGCCACGTTGCATAGTTGGTTTTAGGTGGTGATCTTGGAGCTCGGTATTTGGTGATCGCCAAACATATTATATCCAAACCGATGAAAATATATACAGATGAGTCGAAATTTAATATATTTGCGTCGGATGGGTTCCAATATGACTGCCGCTAAGCAAATACCGAGCTCCAAGATCAGCACCTAAAACCGACTATGCAACGTGGCAGTGGCTGTTGCATGGTTGGGCCTGCAGATCGGGTTCGGGAGTTGGATACTTAGTTTTCATTGATGGTAATTTGAACAATAATATGTAGAAATACTTTTTAAAAGAAAATTTGCTCCAAAATGCCGAAGAGCTGGGTCTAGAAGCGCGATCCCGATTTGATCAGGCTAATGACCAAAAACATAAACCGGGCATTACCCAGTCCTGGTTGATCTGGAACTGTCCACATGTGGTCAATCCACTAGCCCAGTGGTCATACTAAACCGTTATAGAAAATTTGTGGGCAAAATTGGGCGTGGCCATTCGGAATAGGTCAATATCCACTCAAAATGGGCTCAAAACGTCCCTGCTGGAGGAATGGCCCAAAATCTCCAGCGAAGTCACCCGAAAATTGTTAAACTCGATGGAATCATACTTAAAAGAGGTGATTAAACAAAAAGGAGGTAAAAAAAAATCCTAATTTAAGAATTTTGGGGCAATAAAGTCATTGAAAGTGAAGTGCACGAAATAAGCTGTGACATGGAAATAGCCAGTTGTTTCAGTTTTCTTTAGTTTTAAATGTTATTTGTTGGAACAGAAAAATAATGAAATGCGTTAATATATAATGAATTACTAATAAATAAGATCCCATTTAAATTTTGTGGATATCTTTAGTGGTTTAGCGGGAATACGCCTTTAAAATTGTACTATGGCGCTGCACGAAATAAGCTGTGAGCCACTGTATATGGAACTTCCAAAGGTCTGCCTAGTTTCTATTGTCTTGAAGCTATTTTTATACACATGCATTTAAATTCAAAATTCCTAGAAGCTAGAGATACATTTGTTTCGCTTTCTCTGTTATTGAGAAACGTTTCTTATACAATACCTGAACGATTGTAAAATAATTTAGGCTTTAGTAATTATAGATCAATTGAGCAGAACTAAATTTAAAAGCTATATAATCAAAGTTGTTTGTTAGCCATGGAAAATAGCACTAACTACATATTTCCCTATATAAGAAATTTATATTTATATTTTTATCATTGTGCATTTCTATCATAGTTTAAACAACTCAATTATTATTCAGAACTTCTCAAGTTTCCTAAGTAAACAAAATTTCCTAAGCAAATTATTAACTGATAACTGATAACATCTATCGCTGAGGCCCTTTGCATACACATGCATACATTCACCTTAACTATTATTAAAGCTGATTATACTTTGCTTCACATTTGCCCTCCTTTATCAACTTTATTTGTTTAGCTAATGAAAACTGCGTATCAAAAGCAAAATTCCTTTAATTTGTTGTCAAGCCCTCCCTTAAGTTTATCATTCAGTGCTATACATAAGCCATATGCTGACCTTGAAATGCATATTATGTATGTATGTATGTATATGGGCATTTGCTTACAGCTGTAGGAAAGAAAACACCCGAAACACCACCGGAAGCTGCTCTTGAGCACGCTCTCACACAAATGCACACACACATATACATAAACACATATACATAAACATGCACATATAAAAACTGTGCGCCTGCGCAAATGCTTTCCATTGCTCTCACTCTCTCTCTCCCTCTCGCTTGCGCTCTCTCTCTCGAACAGCCCACACGCTCTGCTTGTAGAGAAAGTTTTGCTGGTGGGAGAGTTTTGCCTGGAATGAATATGCCAGAAATAGAAGGAATGCGAGTTAGGTAGAAAATAGAATAACACATAAATGAGAAAATGAGCAAAGAGTAAAAATAAATCAAGGACCCGAACTCCGACCCGGATCAAGCAGACCTTAAGCCTTGGGTACACTTGCTGTGCAAGCAGCAACAGATACACACATACACACACACACGCACACACGCACAGTCGCACTCACACATCCACATACAAGGGCAGGCAGGCAGACAGGCCATACGAAACTAGATTTTTCCCGATTTTTTCATTTGTTGCTGTTTGCAGTTGCAGTTGCTGCATTTGTTTGCCTGCCATTGGTTGCAGCTGCAGCGCTGCCATCGGGATTTGAGGATCTTCGCTTGCCTGCTTTGTGGTGCTTGGAAAATTGTTAAGCTGCGCTCTCGACTAGTGCAGTTTCGTTTGTGTTGCCGTGTGGACGCTTTTCCGCGCGCTTGCGCGTGGGCGTCTGCTTTTGACTGGGCAAAGTGAGCTTCAAGCAA
The DNA here is from genome assembly GCA_035045965.1 of Drosophila aldrichi. Classification (NCBI taxonomy): domain Eukaryota; kingdom Metazoa; phylum Arthropoda; class Insecta; order Diptera; family Drosophilidae; genus Drosophila; species Drosophila aldrichi. The sequence goes on from JAWNOM010000511.1 coordinate 529,526, forward strand.
GCTTTAATTGTAGTGCATATGAATAGAGTGTAAACTTTAAGCTTCTCTTAAAGCTCCGCCCACTTAAAAGCTACTGCAACACAGAACCAAACTGCACTTGAGCACCTGTTTATATAAAAGTAATTAATCAATTTTTTGTTGTATTTTTCAGCTTGGCTTGCGGACAAAATGGATCTAAAAACTTGACGAAAATACTTGGAAAATGTTTAAGAAAATTGGTATTAATCTATTTTCTTTATCTTTTTAGATATGCGGCAGGTAAAGATAACGAGTTAAAAACAATATTTTATGGTTACGGTACAAACAAATCACAGCCACCATCATGAACACCAACAAGCACCACCACCACCACAACATCAACTCAAAAAAAAAAGAAGAAAATTCACAAACATTTTCATTTTCATTTGCAAATAAACATGTCGGATTACAGAAAAGAGAATCAGCCATAAATTTTTAATTTTTATTTAATGTGTTTTTAATAAATTATTAATAAATTTTTTTAATTATGTGTACTTAGCTTTATATAATTATTTATGAACAAAAAGTTATGTTTTAATATGATTTTAAACTTATTTATATTTTTTTTAAGTTAATAATTTTGCATGCTGTTTTACGCAACTAACCTAAAATTTATTTATTTATAATTATTGACATTTAAAATTTTATTTGCTGCATCTAACCCAAGCAATCCAGGTTGTGTTTCAAATTCATCATTTGCTTTTTCATTTGTGTTATCGTGAATACATATACGTGTGTATAAATAAATATATATTTTTTGAAGCTGCCAGGAATCTGATTTGTAGCAGAAATTTGAAACTAATCGGAAATGTTTTCATCTACAGATCTCAGTCTCAAGGAGAACACGGCACCCGCCTTGGCAGCGGGCGAGATTCAACGGGGACTGCAGCGCAGCATAATCAATGTGAAGCGCGATGAGCAGAAGCTGCAGTTGCCCAGCTCGCGGCGTAAGCGTTTGTCGGTCTCCGAGGTGTCCGACATGCTCTTCGAATTCTACAAGACAAAGTCGGCCAAAGCGCCGAAGCAACAGCAGCCACAGCAGCTGCTGCCCCAGGATGCCGTCGAGCTGAGTAAGTACGGCCAGGTGTCGCCGACATCGGCGGAGACGTTGGAGCCATCGAGCATTGCTGCGATCGCTGTGTATGGTGCTGCCTCTGAGACGGCTTCAAAAAACTTGATGGCTGATGAAATGCAACAACTGAGCGCTGCCGCTGGCGCTGGACCATTTCATCCGCGCCTCAAATACTCACTGAAAACAGCGGTGCCCGCCGAGCTGAATATGCCCAGCGGCATTACGGCCATACCCACCTCCGTGCTGGTAGCCAATACAGCTGCTGCCGCAGCAGCAGCAGCAGCCACAGCACCTGTGCACAAGCCGCCAGCTGCGGCCATAGCCGAGGCCCTGATGCGCAACGGCCTGCACAGCTTCCAGCAGCAGTTGCGGGCACAAGAGATTCTGCGCCAGCAGACGCCACAGCATCGTTTGAAAGAGGAGCCGGACAGCAATGGCAATGCCAACGCCAACGAGGTGACACCCACCAAGATCCTGGAGAATTTGTTGCGTAAGCAACAGCAGCGCGACATGCGCCACTCGGAGTGCGAGAACGAACCGGGCTCCTCCACCGAGGATGAGGACGATGCACGCTACGGTGCCTTTGATGATATACAACTGATGGATCAGTCGACCGGCGCCGTCAATATTGGCGGTGGCAAATTTGGCAACTATGCTCTGAATATGTTCACCTCAAATGCGAATAGCTCAGCAGGCTCGCTGAAGGAGGCACAGGCGCAAGCCTTTCGCCAGTTGGAGTTCACGCTGAGCGACTACGGAGGCAGTAGCAGCAATGGCAGCACCACCAGCCCCAATGGCATTGGCCTGGATGGGGAGCCAGTATACGAGTGCCGTCACTGCGGCAAGAAGTACCGTTGGAAGTCGACGCTGCGTCGCCACGAGAATGTCGAATGCGGTGGCAAGGAGCCGGCTCATCAGTGTCCCTATTGTCCCTACAAGTCGAAGCAGCGCGGTAATCTGGGCGTTCATGTGCGCAAACATCATACGGATCTGCCTCAGTTGCCCAGCAAGCGGCGCTCCAAGTACTCCATGACAATGGAGGGCGGCGGCGGCGGAGTAGGCGGTGGAGGTAGTGCATTAAGCCTCAGTGGATCCATATCGGACGACTCACAGGGCAAGCTGATCATTGACTGCAATAAGTGATTGCGAATTGCAAGCTACGATTCATACCAAATAACAAACAAATACTAATGTGGGCGGGTCAACGACGGGGTCAACAATTGTAACTTCCACTTAATTTGATATTGTTCTTTGTATCCTGCGGAACAGGAGAAGCGTCTCAATGTTTCTTTTTTAATTTGTCTGTAGAGTGAACACAAATTTTTATATCAACTATTTCTTGTCATTTTGTGTCATCAGTAAAAAAAATTTTAAACAAGAAATTTAATTATTTTATGTATAATTGTAATATTTTATTAATTAATGTTTCTGTAAGCAGTGCAAACAATTCTAATCAAGCATATAATCAAAATCACAAATGAAACCAATTTAGTATTAAGTCAATGACATTTTCAAACGTATTATTTACACACAATTTTTTATAGTCTAGTGAAAATGTATTTGCAGCAAAAAAAAAAAAAAAAAAAAAAAGGAGAAAAAATTTGAGAGGGAGAGAAGACATTGATATTTTGCAAATTGATATTTTTTATTGTCTTAAGCAAATATTTTTGTATGGACTTTTAACTAAGCGATTTTTATCTCAATTTTGGACCGCGTATGGAAAGACGTTCAAAGTTAAGCCCACCTTATCTATAATAATAAAATGCCAAAAATTAAGCGTTTTATTTAACTCGACATAGGAAACAAAATACTTAAGAGAAATACCATATCAAAATCTTGACCAAGTTTTCACTATAAAAGAAAATACTATCCATGCCCAAAGATCTCTCTTATTTATATATTTGAATTTTGCCTTATCTTATTTATATAAAACTCTTCTAAGCTTATTTCTAAATACTCCACAAAACTTAAAAGAAAAAAAAAAAGAAGAGACATCCCATATCTGAATCATGTCCAACTTTTCTTGTATTAACTTTTATTTTGTAGTAATAATAATAGGTTCCATTTCCAAGTTTTACTTTAACATATCATTTAATACCTTTACCTATCCAGTATAAAAAATCCAAGGTATATCTATTCCTAGCCCTATCTATAAGTACCGAACAAGAATAAATAAGAAACTACGAGACTTATCATATCCAGATCTTGCCCAACACTCCACTATCATCACAAACCATGTCCCAAAGATCTTTTTGTTTTCTAACTGTTTATTTAGTTTATCCTTAAATTTTACCCAATCTACGATCTCCTCGATCAATGCCATATTAGGTATTTATATTATTTACAAATTTTGACTGATTAATCATTCATATATCTAAGAATAAATATTATATATAAAGAAAATATTCAATCGATTGTGGATTCAGTAAATTTATTATTTAGAAAACCAAATTCTTATATATTATAAATTGACTTTTTAAGACTGAAAGCAATTATATTTAGGTTTTTATTTTACAATGACCAAAAAAAAAAAAAAAACTAAAATTATGTGAAAATTTTAATATGATTCCCAAACCAAAAAAAAAAAAAGAGAAGAAAAAGAAATACTTTTTATACACAAATGTATTTTTATCAAGTTTTAAATATGCATATATACATATACATATTTTAACTGTCATTTTGCGTAGAAATATGATTAAAAATTTTCCAACGAATGGATTGAAATTTCTCCATGAAGACATTTTTAAGGAATTTGTTGGCAGTCAAACTGTCAGAAAAAGATACGAGAAAATCTGCTAAGACATGTATTATCATTATTCTATATACACATACACACATTTATATATATATTATCACACTTTGAATAAAACACGATCATTTTTTGCTTTTACAACTATAAATATATATTTGATTTTAATATGCTGTTTTGTACTTTATAACTGCATTAACAATACTCGATGTGTCAGAGATTACGATGTGATTGGCGAGCGGGGGAAATTAACAGTAGATTTTAAACCAAATGCACCAAAGGTAAACGGAATATTTTGTTATCTTCAAAAGGCTCTGAGAGTGCGTGTGTGCAAGAGTGGTCATAAGAGTTTCAAATAGTTCAAGTCATCTTTAATAAGAACAGCCGATGGCGACGCTCAGGAAATCCTCAAAGCCAATGGTAATTGTTCCATTCTGTTGGGTATCGCGTTGTCTGAAGGCCTCCGTAAAGCGCTGTATCTGCACGCAGAGTACTATGAACTGATCCACAGATACCTCTTTATGATTCTGCGGATCACTTTTCTTCACTAGGAAATTTATAAATTCCGGCGTAAAGCGAAAGCCCATTTGTGTGAATGCTGTAAAAGAACACAAATGACATAATATGTTATATATAGTACCTTCAAAAACTCACCTTGTGTCAGTTCGTTCTCTTCAATGTGACCGGAGCCATCCTTATCGTAGGTCTTAAACACCTGCAGCCATTGATTTATGTAATTATAGAGCTTCTCGAACTCGTAGACGTCGATGGTACCAGTAGCGTCGTTATCGAACATGCCTACAAGGAGGGTAGCACATAAAAATTGTGATAAACATTATAAACCGTTGAATAAACAAACCAAAATTGTGTGTCTAGTGCGAAACTCTATTCGTCATTCTAAACAAATATACAAGTCTTTAGATTTTGAGGGTCAGCTGCAAAATATTTTACTACCTACACACAAATGTTTATTTAGATTAAATGCGCAATTAACTAAGTCTATTTTAAAATGCCGTTACAAATGCAAAGTTACCACCCTGTGCTTAGCAACGAATATTTTCCACTACCCCATTTATTCAAATAAGAATTCCCGTCCCATTTATACACCTTTCACTGACTCATTTCCCTATTTCACATCGCTGGCCAACTTACTTATCATCAATTTGCATGCGTTGTCCGAGAAATTTTGCCCACGTCCATTAACCAAAGCTGCCTTTAATTCTGTGGAATTAATATGACCAGAACGATCCCTGTCCACCATGGCAAACCATTGATGAGCTTGTGGCGAAACTTGTGCGTTTTGGGGCGGAAATGCTCCTGGAGGTGCAGCATAGCCACCACCTTGCTGTCCATAAGGATTGTAACCACCGCCCTTTATAAAAATAATATATTTGCAGACTTTCCAATTAGAATTAGGCAAATTGATCAACTTACGTAGGACATTTTATTTGATGGAATTCGACTTTGATGTTAATTAGTTAGACCAGAAGTACAAAACACGATAGAGAAAGCACAGCTGTAAAGACATGTGCGATATATATACATATGTGCGTCAGACAGATATCGATAAAATGGTTGCGACGCAACATTACTATTCGATATACATATTTGCAAATCGCTTGTTTTCGAGAGGCCGGCATAAACAACGACCAGAATTTTGCAGCAAAAATGTCGCATTTTGTAAATATGGAAGTTTTCTCAAACTATCAAAAGTATATAGACAACGAACAGGAGTTGCGTGAGGTGGGTAGCAAAGCTAGATAATTCTAGACTGGAGCCGTATTGAATTAAATGTATTCCGCAGAATATACGCATCGTGGTGCGGGAAATTGAGCACTTGGCAAAGGACGCAACAATACAATTGCAAGTTATACACTGTGATTTAAGCAAGAGTAAGTGCTTATCATTATCATCCTGAAATATTGCTTAATATATGCGTTACTGATTTGCAGTTGATGCCGCATGCAGTTCAGCGCGCAAACAAATTGAAGCCTGTGCTGAAAAGTATGAGAAACTAGCTGCTTTGGTTCCACCTGGCCAATATTATCGGTAAGAGATTGATTCGTGCAGCCCAGTGTAGGCGTCTCTTGTGCTATTTTTTGCTTATACTTCTGCACACACACACATACACACACAGCTACTCCGATCATTGGACATACATTACGCAGCGTTTGATATTTCTGATTGCGCTTGTCATTTACCTGGAGGCGGGTTTTTTGGTCACCCGCGAAACGGCGGCGGAGATGCTTGGTTGTGAGTAATTTAAATATATACATACATTATATATTCTACTCGTTTATATATACTATTGTATTCGATTTTTATTTCTTAAATAGTAAAAACCAAACATTCGGATGGCTTTCATTTGGATATTGAGGACTATCTGCTGGGAATTTTGTTGCTTGCTTCGGAACTATCTCGCTTTGCCACAAATTCCGTTACAATGGGTGATTACGAGCGGCCTTTAAATATTTCCCATTTTATTGGAGATCTAAATACGGGCTTTCGTTTGCTCAATATGAAAAATGATGGCTTGCGCAAGCGTTTCGATGCGTTGAAATATGATGTGAAAAAGATCGAAGAGGTTGTCTATGATGTGAGCATACGCGGGCTCTCCAACTCAGCTGAAAGCAAGGAACAGCCTAAAGTGGAGTCTGCCGAATAACTTAAGCATATAAGCGTAGTCTAAGCTTCAATCAAACAAAGGACACCATAAAAGACAGTATCATATTAAGTACAACTTTAACTTTAATAGTAAGTTAACAAGTGGTCTTTCATCTTTAAATATTATGTATATCAAATGAAGTCGAATTCGAAAATAAAATTATTGCTTGCACATGGTCACCCTATTCTACCCACCCCATCATACAAATGCTCTCGCCAGTCGCGACTCGCGATCATATGGTTGCTGTTCCAATTTCAAATATTCCAATTCCTCTTTGTAATTTTCTCTGCTCGCACCAATGGTGCGCCATTTACAGCTATTCAACTCAGAGTCCGCTTGGCTTCTCAGTCTCTTTCTTGTCGTTGGCTCGGTTGCAACATTGCGCGCGCGTCTTTGCCGTTGCCGACATTTTACTTTTGTGTTTGTGTTTGCGTCTTGTGTTTTTCTTTCGTTCCGCTTTACTTTTAAGCGCAATTGGATTAAGCGCGTATATTTAACCAGCTACTGAAACGAGTTCTTTTCAATACATACATATGTAAGTAAAGGATTATTTGTACACTAGTATTTGTACACACATGTATGTATACAGAATAAAATGAAAACAAAAGACGTCTCGTCTCACGCAGGCGCCGTGCATTCACCTTTGACTTGACTGTTAACGTGAAAATTATGTTTTGGCCTAGCAACCCACTCTTAGCTGCATTGCTTAATACCAGCAATAATAACAACAACTACAACAGCTTCAACCTGTTTCTGTAATTTGGGTCACAAGCAAGCCCCTCTTTTCTATTTTCCGCTCATATGCGCAGCCGCTTGGAAACTTGTTGTGAAAAACAGAGTGAGATGCAAAGAGAGAGAGAGGGAAAAATAGATGGGCGCAAATATTATAACAATTATTACAAAAGTTGTTGTTGCTGTTGATATTTGTTTTCTTGTTTATTTGAATTTTGTTTGCTGATTCGCACGCTAAACCAGGTTCAAAGTCCAAAAACCACATATCCGTCTCGCTCTCAGTTGAGTGGGTGAGCGCGAAAGCTCGGCGAGCGACAAAGTCTCAAGCACAGCATTGTAAACATCTGTAAAATTCACACATACACACATAGAAAACAACCACACATACACAAGCATACTGGAATGCAAGCAGGTGCTATTGTATGTGTGCGTGTGCAGAGCTCAGTAAGCTAATTGAAAATACAAAAATACAACAAGTGGCTAGACCTGTAGTAAATATCATGCACAGTAATCAAAAGAAATTGTTATACTATTAAAGTTTAATTAGTTTGTATTTAATTTCTTAGACATTGAACATTTAGAAACAATTGTTTTGTGTTTATTACAATTCGTTATTTGTGCCTATTTACGCTTTGGACTCACTGCAGCAAGCACTTGTGAATGATATACGAAAGCGTGGCAGATTCGAGTTCGAAATCGGCTTAACGGGTTCACTCCCCTCAGTGGCTGACGCTGTTCTCTCGCTTCGCATTTTAAGTTGCGCTCACAGTTCAAAGTCCAAGCTCAATCGTTTTTTGCGTGGCTGTGGCTGTGGCTGTGGCTGTGCCATGTGCCAATTGTAAGACTTTAGAATGTTTACGTTCAGTCAAGGTTGAGCTATAAAAATCCCCTATAATTTGCAACATTTGCCTTTATCGTTCAACAACTTGGGGTGAAACGTAAAATAATTTATCATTATCATTGGCTCCCACGAATTTCTGATAAGGCTGAATTCGGCCAACTGGCCTGATAACCGGCTTTTGTTGTCTGCGACGAAGTTCCAACTAGACTCCTGCAGTGCGTCACATTGTTGTTGAAGTTGATTTCGTAGTACACATTTGGCAATATCTTAGAAGTAGGCATATCAAATTGCGTGCGCCGCTTATCTTCACATTTATTGCGTTCTACTTTATGGCACTTGCTAAATTTGCAAGACAACAAATATTCAATTGAACTTTAGACAGGCTGCTAATGCGATAATAACAGCACACCTAGGGGAAAAGTAATATCTTATCGCTACCTTTTTAAAAACTATTTTTAATGTTAAAAGATCAGATCACAAAAAGGGGCCTATAGCAGAGCTGAACTTTCTTATATAAGCAAACTATTGATAAACAATGCAACAAACCCCCTATCAGTGTAGGTTTCTTGAGTTACAGTTCAGAAAAAAACGAAACCTCAAGGGCGAAAGGCTTATATTTCTATAGATAATATACATATGGGTGTGTGTCTGTGGAAAAGCAAAACTCTTCAATTGGAAAGCGTTAATTGAATTGTTTACTATTCTAGAAGTAATGTAGGATAGTTAGAATAACAATTGACAATGATTGAATACCCTGTCAGCGTTGGAAAAATGTTTGCATTTATTTGATTTAGGACTTGCTAGTTTCAAAAATAAAGTGGTAGATCAATAACCCAAAATATATATATGGGGGGTATTAGGGAAATCGATATCAATTCATTTATGTTGATAATCATGCAAGGTGATATATCATAGATAATTCTCATTTTGCTTAATACCCAACTTTGTACATCTACATTATACCCTACCCTGGGTAAAGGGTATAACAATAAACTTGTATTGATGCTCTACCTGTCTGCCTTGGAAACGTTTTGCTTTCGGAATAATAAACATATACATATATGCATATATTCCACTGCATGTCTATGCTGTCCGGCGACAGTTCAAAGTGCAAAAATACTAAAAATAATCTCAACATGTATTAGTTGTAGCATTTCAATCAGTTAGTGTGATAAATGTATTATGTATGTATCGCAATAATTTCCCGGCTAGCCAGACAAACCCGGCACAAACAAGCCACATTTCAGTTCTCGCGCTATTCCATAAACCCGCAGCAGTCAGTGCTATTTTATATATTTTATTTATAGTTCAACAACACACACATACACATATGTACATTCACATAAAAATATACACGAGTGTATTTAAATGTATTTTGTAGATTCCCAGTTGCAGAAGTAGGCGTGTGTGCTTGCATGAGATTGAAATGCAAAGGGCATTACAGATCTCTATATATTTCTATATACACATATATCATGCATATATAGTATATATGTATATTGTAGGCAACTGTGTATATACTATGTAAAGTTATTGATAAATTTATATCGTTTTGCCGGTTTTCTTACGAGTCTCTCAGACATTCTCCTGCGCGCTGCGAGCCCCTCTTTTCTTATGATACCCTGTGATTAATTCACAAAACAGTATAACTTCTTTAAGAATTGGTATTAGAATAGAAGTCCAATAGTACAATAGAATAAAATTAAACTAACTAGATAATTTATTTATTTAGTGCACAGGTATTTCGATATGTTAATTTGTTAGGAAATGAGTGAGAATATATACATAAATGCTTTATTTTGCATAAATATAAATTAGTTAGTTTGATAATACTTAACGTTGCAGGATTAACAAATTCAGTTGAGTATATGTGAAATTGTAATTCATGTATTCTTTTCATAAAGAAATATGATGATAGTTATTAAAAATATATAGGTGATCATATCCTTTCCAAGTACAGGGTATCAACAGGTTGCACACTTTCCACACACACACACACAACTCTTTTTCTTTTGCTTCGCTGTGACGCAGCAGAGATACACTCTAGCAAAGTCTTATATGCCTGTCTAGCTATATCTGTATCTGTTGCTATAGATGTATATGTATATGTATATGTATCTGTAGATGTGTCTGTGACTGTATCTGTGAATGCCGGCGACGATTGTTTGCTTTTTCGAGACCCCATGCGCAGCGCTCGCCACGCAGTTGATTCAGTTGACGCTCTGTGCTCAAGCGATCAAGTTGTTTCGTTCATCTTCTCTATTTTCGTCACGCTCGAAAAGTATCTGAAAACCGAACACACAAAAACTATCCACGTAATTCACTCTTGCTGTTCGCATAGGGTATTCAATAGAAAAGTGTAATTAGTTGATTTAATTGAATTAAACCGTTTGCTAATTTATATTACAAACAACAAAAAAACACATAAAGGTTTGTTTCTGTATAAATGTTTTTCCTTTTTTCACCTCGACAAATTGAAGGTCACATAAATGCAAAAAACCACAAGAAAAACAAAAGCCCAAATGAATTTCTGCATTTCATTGCATTTTCTCGCGGCTTACGTTGCAGTCTTCAATTTTGTTCTCTGTGTCATTTCAAGAATATCTACAATGACAATGTATATACATATACAAATATACATATTCTCGCCCTTTTGAGTGTGTGTATGTGTGTTTCAACTGTCTGATAAGAGTCGACACATGGACACGACACAGAACTCTTATCAGCGCACTTTGAGATTTGTTTTAATATAGTTTGTATTTTCTTGAATTATATAAATAAAAACGCTTTACAGAGAGGCTCCTCAAAGCGAAAATAATAATAAAAAAAGATTGCAAATAAAGAAAACAAAAAATGGATAAATGAATAAAATGGCAAACGGCGCAAGACAAACAAAATTGAAAAAGCGGACTTTGTACCTTCGTGACCAGCGCAAAATAAATTAAACAGTTAAAATTAACAGCGGCAAGACATTTATACATATATCTGACTTGGCAGTGTGTGTCCCTCGGTTTCATAAACAACAACAAGTTTGCTTAAGTGTATTCATATATTATGTGCTGACATAAATATGCAAAAGCCGGTAGCGATCGCCTAGTCGAAATATTACGCATACGTAGCAGCACGCATACGCCGCGTAGACGCCTAATCAAAAGTGGGTCATATAAATAATAGTGTGTGAATGTATGTGTATGTATATGTGAGTGTGGGATCGTTGTTTTGCTGTGGCTTGTTATTATTGTTATTGTTCGTGCTGCATTGGCCTTCAGCTGCGGTCCGCTCTTTGTGTTGAGTTCAAGTCAAGGTTTACGGTTAGACAGAAAACAACTTTTTAAGCTTGCCAGTTAATATGCACAAGCAACTCATAAACTTAATGACTTATATCAGATACGCTTGAAGTTGCCTTATAAGTTTCACAATCAAATATTTTTCATCAACAATTAGTATGCACACAAAACAGTGCAAATAAAAAGCACTTGATAAATCAAGTCCACTTCTAGAACAAAATGTGATTGCGCTTTTATTTCATTTATTGCTTCAATCAAGTGCCAATGGAAGTGCTCAGCAGACTTATAGACAGACATTTAGACAACGAAACAATCAATGGCTAATGATTACGCGCCTGCTCGCTCAATGCGCCACAGACTCTTTTTTTTTTTTTTTTTTTTTGCTTTGTGGCCGCCTTGTGTGCATGTGGGGGGTTATCGCTAGTTGTGCTGTTCGTGACGTCAATCATCATTTGTTATGACATCGCAATTGCTAGTACTACGGCTGCCTACGCTCTATAATTAATAAAGAATAAGCGAGGATCGCACAACACTTGCCAAAGCCCTGTGCAGTATCAAAGTGCAGCATTCAAAGGCGAAGAACTGCGACGAAGCCGCGTTGCTTTTATCTGTTTACACGCCCTAAATCGAGGTGATTTGCTGTGCTAAACTAACAAAGCGTAGTAAATGATTTCGAAGCGCTTTGAAAAAAGTAAACAAAATCAGATAGTTTAATTTGTGGTCATTGACTTATAATAAATATTCCACAAAAATATAAGCGTAGAGATCATGCAATATGCATAAATATATCTTTTAACTAGAGTCATATACAAGAAAAAGTTTCCCTAGAAATATGTGTACAAGTATTGATATCTTTTAAGTATGTATTTCAAAAGAGAGTCAAAGCTATTCAATTTTTTTTTCAGTCGCACCTCAATTGAAGCTTTATTACTCTTCTAATTTCCTCTGCTAACATCTTTATTGCGTTTCTCTTATACCGGACGCAACTGAAATAAAGCCTTTACTTATCTCTTAATTCCTTATGCCAACATTTATATTATTTTTTATGCCATTTTCTCCGTCTTTGTAGTCAGCTCTTCTCTTGTCATCAAAGCATTCGAGCCAAATGTGATTATCTTAATAACTTCCCTGGATAATATTTCTTCTAAGCTATTAAAATCTCAAGAATCCATTTTCTTTTTCCTCACTCATCTCTTTTTACTTCTTTCTTCAAAAATATTTCTTCTATGAGCTGCCAGAGAATTGGAATAGGATGTAATTATTTTCATTTTCTCATTTTTCTTTTTCCTTTCTTTCTTCTATGCAAATCTCACTCGTCTGTTTTCTCAGTCTTTGTTTTATACTCGTCTTCTCACTTGCCTTTAAATATGTCTCATCCATTTAATATCCAATTGTTAGAGTTAGAAGTGATTGACTTTCCAACTTCCTCTACTCATTTTTGTTATTAGCCATTAAAAGTCGCCGTTCTATGCAAATCTCAGGCAAAATAAAAGTCATTGGCTCCATAAAACAAAAATGTATTACTCAACAAATTGTCATTAACTTCGTCAGTCCCAAACAGTTAATGATCAACAACAGCTTAACAGTGTTAATATATATATATTTAATATATATAAACTGATTCATATATAAAGTGTGCTGACGATTCAGTCGATTAACCCCCACTTATCAGTTTAATTAATTAACTCCGAAAGCAGGCAATAAACAAACTGGCCAAATCCGTAAGCAGAGTTAATAGCTAAATAATAATGTAGTCGATAATGCTGGCGTTTAAATATAAATGGGTACAATCAATAAGTTTTATGATTAACACTTTGTTCTATCTAATCTAATTCGTATTAATATATATATTTTGGTCTAATTTCAGCGCCATTCATTAGAGATCAGCAGCAGGTATGGCTGAAGCCCATTCGGCCGTCGCCTTCTCGTTTGCGATCACGCACGAGGGCTTCGACATCAACTATGACCACGAGGTGCTCAATCTCGTCTTTGCCTCGGGCGTACGCTCCTGGAAGAAGCGCATAGCGCGTGCCAGGGTAAGATTAACAAGAATCAAGTCTATATAAATCAATATAATATATCTCTATATATATCTATCTAGAATGGCATACGGAACGGTGTTTATCCGGCTCACATACAAAGCCTCTGGCTAATCACGGCCATTGCGCTGGGCCTGCATTTTGCCGGCTATCAGGCGCCCTTCAATCTGACCAACAAAATTCTCGTCTATTTGCCCAGCAATACAATCAACTGGCAGATCACTGCCTGCTTCCTGACCGCACTTACCGTGTGGCTCTCCATATGCTTTACGATGCGCTACACGCTCAAGCTGCTGCTCATGTACAAGGGCTGGATGTATGAGTCGAGAGCGCCGGGCAGTCGTGTCTCCATACCCACCATGCTCTGGGTGGCTGTGGTACGTGTGCTCTCCAGCTGGAACAAGCCGGGCCTCTATAGTTTTCAGGGCTCGTTGCCACGCCTACCGCTGCCGTCGGTGCACGATACGATGAAACGTTATTTGCGCTCCGTGCGCCCTCTGCTCGACGATGAGAACTATGAGCGTATGACGGCATTGGCCAACGAGTTCGAACATACAATTGGCAAGAAACTGCAGCGATATCTGCTGCTCAAGAGCTGGACGTCCACGAACTATGTTTCGGATTGGTGGGAGGAGTACGTCTACCTGCGCGGTCGCAGTCCATTGTGTGTGAACAGCAATTTCTATGGCACCGATGCCATCTTCATGAATCTCACCAACAGTCAGTCGGCCCGTGCCGCCAATGTCATCTCGCTGCTGCTCAACTTCAGGCGTCTGATCGAGCGCCAGGAGCTGCAGCCCATCATGGTGCAGGGCATGATACCGCTCTGCTCGTGGCAATATGAGCGCACATTCAACACGGTACGCGTGCCTGGACTGGAAACGGATCGCATCGTTCACTACCGCGACTCCAATCACATTGTGGTGCTGCACAAGGGCTGCTACTACAAGATGCTCATCTACTACAAGGGACGCACTCTGCGCCCCTGTGAGCTGCAACTGTAAGTCTAGCTGCGTAATCTGTTAATGCTCACCTGCAGCTATGTTTCATTCGCAGTCAAATCAAGGAAATACTCGAGTCTAAGGCCACTCCCTTGGAAGGTGAGGAGCATTTGGCTGCTCTGACGGCCTGGAATCGCTCCAAGTGGGCCGAGACACGCAACACATACTTTTCGTATGGAACCAACCACATCGCGTTGCGTACCATAGAATCGGCTGCCTTTGTACTGTCCCTGGACGATGAGCCGTTCGAGTTTGATCTCAAGCGTCCCGAACTGCTGGACTCATTCGGCAAGAAGCTGCTACATGGCAACGGCTACAATCGTTGGTTTGACAAGAGCTTCACCGTCTGCGTGGGCAATAATGGACGCGTCGGCTTCAATGCTGAACATACATGGTAAGGATTGGGATTGATTAGGATCATCATAGAAGCATCATAGTATAGTTTCCAGTTGTGTATGCATAAGTCCGTTCGATTGTTTGTCTGTTGGCTTAAATCAGAATCAGAGTTTCCAACTTAGTAGAATCCTTAAAGACATACGTCAAAACTGGGCAAATCTGATTTATTTAACTATTTTATTTATTTGTATTTATATTTCTTATTCAGTTATATATGATAAATAATGATATATGCCTTTTAGTAGAGTAGTTTCTAGAGCAAACAACTGTTTGGCTAATGCTATTGAGAAAGGCTTGAAATTGATTAACTTCGGCATGCTGAAGATAAATATATTTTGTATTTTTTAATTATTATAAATTGATGAATATTGTGTAAAAAGGTCCGACGCTGCGATCGCCTCACACATGTGGGAGAATCTGATCATTGATGATTTGGAAAGCGATGGGTAAATGCACCGACAATATATATATCTACACTGTATATACAGCATTAGCTGGTGTCGGTTGGCGCCTGTATATTATATAGAATAAAATATATATAAATATATTATATAACCTATTCCTAATTTTAGTCAATTAATTATCATTGATTACATTTTAACCTTGGTTGTGGCTTAATCAATTGAATTTATGAATTTTTTATAGGGCGGACGCACCGGTTATGGGACATCTATGGGAATATATATTTGGTGATGATATTGAAGGGTAATGCTTAATTAAAACAAAACAAAAGAAAAGCATATTAATCCAATTAGTAAAATAACTCCAAATGGTTTCTATTAAATAACCCTACACTTAGCTTGACTAACTTGTATGAGTTTATCTAACTATCTTTGATATCTAACCAATAACCTAACAAAATGCTTTACTAATTCTTTTTACACATGTATATATCTAAACCTCATTAGATATGATGAGACAGGCAATACGAAGGGCATTCCAGAGTTCACGCCGCCAACGCCCACGCGTCTGCATTGGGACTTGAAGAAATGCCTGCCACAGATTGAAGAGGCCACCATCTGTGCCACGAAGCTGTGTAATGAGGTCGATCTGCGCATTCTGGTGCACCAAGAGTATGGCAAGGGCTTCATGAAGAAGTGCCGTCTCTCGCCAGATGCCTTCATACAAATGGCTCTGCAGTTGGCCTACTATCGGGATGCGGGACGTTTCTCGCTGACCTATGAGGCGTCCATGACACGTCTGTTCCGCGAGGGACGCACTGAAACTGTGCGTCCTTGCACCATAGAATCAAGCGCGTGGGTCAAGGCCATGGAGAATCCAAGTACAACGGTATTTGCTTAATGCCACGTTATATATCTCTTATATTATATCTGTTTGCATCTCTTGCAGAACGATGAGCGCGTGGAGCTGCTAAAGAAAGCGTGCGAGCGGCATCAGTTGGCCTATCAGGATGCCATGTGCGGAAATGGTATTGATCGCCATCTGTTCTGCTTGTATGTTGTCTCAAAATACCTGGAAGTGGATTCGCCCTTCCTCAACGAGGTGCTCAGCGAACCCTGGCGCCTGTCCACTAGTCAAACGCCACATGGCCAGACGCCCAAGATGGATTTGAAGAAGCATCCAAATTGTATCAGCGCCGGCGGTGGCTTTGGACCCGTCGCCGATGATGGCTATGGTGTCTCCTATATCATAGCCGGCGAAAATTTAATATTCTTCCATATCTCAGCAAAGAACACGTGTCCACAAACGGTCTGTATGATTATCTATAATATACTGAACCAATTTAAAACTAATAATGATTTAATTGCAGGATGTGCACCGGTTCGCAAAGAATATATGCCAGGCTTTGGCCGACATTCGCAGCATGTTTGAGCAGCACATGAAGGATCATCCGAAGCCAGCCAAGTCCATCACCAATGGCGTCTCTAAATAATGATTAGTCTTATTTGTAGTGAAACTCTTGCGAGATTCTTGTTAGCATTTGTTTTTACTTCTCTAGTTACTTGTTTTACCAATCATCAAGCATATTGTCTATTCTAAGTTTTCAATTTAAGCGCAAAAGTGTTCCGAAACAAATGATAAAAAGAAAAACGTTTTAAATCAAAATTCACGCGAAATAAGCAATGCAATCATATATATATGTATACAATCAACTGATCGATTTGTGTGGCAACGTGGCTGATTTATAAGTTTTAGTTTTAGCAGCTTTTGCACAATTTGCTGTTTCTCAATTAATTAGTTTGTAAATGAATGAAAAGAACATGATCATTGTAACTTAATGCTAGTTAAAAAATATATATATATTTATATATATAAGTCTACTGGAATCTATTTTCGTATCTATCACGCTGCAAGCGGATTGGCATGGATGGTTACTCCATTGATTTTCTTATCCACATGTGGACGATAGTTTTTTGGATTGACGGGTAGTTTTTCCAGCTCATCGAGTGCGTCGAAGCCGTCGATAACACGTCCAAATAGCGTATACTTTAAATCTAGGTTGGGCTGCGCAGCGTACGTAATGAAAAACTGGCTGGCATTTGCATTGGGACCATTATTTGCCATTGAGACCATTCCTCTATCAGTGTGCTACATTTCAGAAAGAGACTATAGCATTTATGGTACATAAATTTGGTATATCTACCTTTAAAGTTTCCTTAAACTCGTCATCGAACTTGGTACCCCAGATGGACTGTCCATTTTTCCCAGTGTTTGTCGGATCGCCAGTTTGCACAATGAAGCCCTTGATGTTCCTTATAAAGCAGCAGCCGCTGTAGTAGTCACTCGCACACAAGGCGAGGAAATTCTCACAGGCTTTGGGGCATGCTTCACAAAAGAGCTCAATCTTAATGTCGCCTACGTCGGTGTGCAGGGTAACAGACTGTAAAATATTAAAGTTATCAATAAATTCAATAAAATGCGGCATTTGTTTACCATTTTAGCAGCTGATTTGTTATTCGACTTCGAAAAACATTAAGTTGGCTGCCATTCCATGCGATGTATCGTTTCGAACGATGCGGAGCTATGTCTCGATTTTGTTATCGATTAGTGTGTTGTAACAATCAATGCAACAATGTTTTTGTATTAGTTCACATCGCTGTTTTGGGCGGGAAGAATTCAGCATTCACCGCAATACAATTAAAACTAAGTAAGTTTATTAAATAAATAATAATGAGGTGCAAAATACCAGAAATCTCTTGGCACAATCGTGACCCGGTGCTAAGTGTAGATATACAATCAAATAGTCAGGGATTAACTGCACCCACAACATGCCGTCTCGCCTCGGGTGGTACCGATGCTCACGTTCTCATTTGGTACGTAAACCAAAGTATAGAGAACGAAGTCGCGGACGTTGAACTGGAATTGGCAGCGGATTTGGCGAGGCATCAGCGTGCAGTTAACGTGGTGCGCTGGTCACCCAACGGCGAACTTCTTGCATCGGGCGACGATGAAAGTGTTGTCTTCATCTGGAAACAAAAAGCAGAGCACGAAGTCGTAAACATTGTGGATGCGGATGGCAATTCTGAACAGGATCGTGAAATTTGGCTGACTTTGAAGGTGTTGCGTGGCCATCGGGAAGATGTCTACGATCTCAGCTGGGCTCCAAATTCGAAGTTTCTGATCACTGGTTCGGTGGACAATACGGCCATGATATGGGATGTGCACAAGGGCAAATCTCTGGCCATATTGGACGACCACAAGGGCTATGTGCAGGGCGTCGCCTGGGATCCATGCAATCAGTACTTGGCTACTATGAGCACAGATCGGTAAGTGATGGTCTACAATAAAATATATATTGAAATAAGTTTTTAATTCTTAATTTCTACAGGCATTTGCGGATTTTCGATGTCAACACGAGGCGCGTCTTGCATCGAGTAGGCAAATCTACGCTGCCCGTTAAGGAGGACCATGAGCTGCATGGCCGTTGTATACGCTTATATCATGATGGCACGCTGCAAACGTTTTTCAGACGCCTCTGCTTCACACCCGATGGCAAGCTGTTGTTCACGCCAGCAGGCTTGACGGACTACGATGGAGTGCTGAAACCGACGCATACAACCTATGGCTACAGCCGCTATGATCTGAGTAAACCGGCCTTTGTGCTGCCCTTTCCCAATGAGTACACCGTGGCTGTGCGTTGCTCGCCCGTGTTGTACCGTCTGCGACCGTACAATCTGGAAAAGTTTCCGCCGATGATAATGCTGCCATATCGCATGATTTACGCGGTGGCCACTAAGAACTCCGTGTTGTTCTACGATACACAGCAAGCGGTGCCGTTTGCCATTGTCTCCAACATTCATTACACTCGATTGACTGATCTGACCTGGTCGAGTGATGGCAATATATTGATAGTATCCAGCACTGATGGATTTTGTTCCTTGTTGACGTTCAGCGAGAACGAACTGGGCGAGCGGTACGAAGATATGGACGAAGTGCTGTGCGCTACGGCCAAATCATCGGAGAATCTGCTACAGCGAAATCGTAAAATCAAAAAGCAAAAGCTACGCAAAGCCTCCACAGATGAGTCGACGAAACGGCGACCGCTTCAGGACAAAACTAAGGCAAATAACATTGAAATGCAGCCGGGCGTGGATAAAGTAGACGAGTGCAATGAGAGCGGAGAGACTGATTTGGATGCGGACAATGATTCGTCTCTACAGAGCAGTAGCTCGAGTAATTTAACGAACAGTCCAAAGGCTGTGTCCAAGACAGAGGAGAAGCCAACGCCCATTGCCTTCAGACGTTCGCCACGAAAGACGATGGAGCCTCAGCCAATTGCAATACGACGAAAACCTAAAGAAGCCGCGCCCATTGCAGTCCCCACAGAGATTGCGGTGAAGCAAAAAGCCAGTGATGATGCCGAGCCTACGCAGAACATTGCCAAGCAGGCAATTGTTGTGCTAGGTAAGCCCATTGAAGCAGTGCTCGATAAGGAGATCATTAGCTCGGATGAGAAGTTCGAGTCGCCAGAGAAGAAATCCCGGCCAGCCACGCCTATTCAGGTGCGGAGATTACCGCGCACGCCAGGCAGCAGCAGCACCTCCACCCTAACGCCTCAACAAGGCTCCGCCAAACATGCCACGCCCATTGCGGTGCGACGTACGCCAAGGGTGTTAATCGATGTGCCCGTTGTGAATGCGCCCGTGGTCGTCGAGGAGGCGATGGATGCCTGGCCGATTGCAATGGAGGGTGTAACTCCGTTTCCAAAGGAAAAATCGCCTAGTAAAAAAGCGGAAGCGACTACGCAACTAACCATCAACGAGGTGACCTCTGAGCGGACCGAGGATATACGATTGGTCTACGAGGATACACAAGAGGAGGTGCCAACGCCCGTAAAGGTGACGCCTAACAAGGCGGCAGCAATTCCTGCCAAGGAAACAGCAACGCCAGCTGCAACGGCTCCTAAAACGACAGCTGCAACGCCTGCCACAACGACTGCCACGCTGGTTGCCTCGCCAAAGCCGAGCACGCCCAACACGAAGACGCCGAGACGAGTATCCTTGCGCACCATCTCGACGCCCAAGTCAAAAAAGAAAATTTTAGAATAGAATTATTTAGCGTACGACAGTTATAGACTTAGCCTTAACAAAATTCAATAGTATATGATTATATAACAATTAGGATTTAGCAACCTTTACAGTTCTTAAATCCAATATTTATATTATAATAAAAACGCACATAAATGAGAGAGAGAGCTGATGCAGCAGTTTCCTGCCTTCCAGATGAACGAGCATACCTATAGACTGGTCCATGCGCAGCTGCCGACACTTAGCAGCTCCGAAGATGTGCTGGCTAAACAAATATTTGCAGGAGCTTCAGTTGTCCTGATTGATGTCGCTAAAGCAAAGTTGGATGACTATGTGAAGCCACTGGGTCAAATGCTGGAGAAGAGCAGTGACTTCATTCTTCTGCTCGTGGCTACGCGTCAACGTTTGCAAGAGCTGCGAGGGCAGTTTGAAAAGCAGCTTGGCGGCAGGCAGGAGATCTATGGAGTCGAGCATTTGCTGGATGAAACACAGCTGCTGTCAAGGCGAAATGGACTGTGGATGCTGACTACGGCACAGCTTGCTGAATTGCTGGAACAGTCAGAGCAGCTGCTCAAAGGGGCTCACTTCCAGACTGTAGTCTTCGATGGGCTGCACAAATTGCAGGCTTATGGCGGCAGCTGCTTTCAGGCACTCAAGCTTGAGTTATGGAAGCTGTGCAGCACGCCCCAAGTGGTGGTCACCTCTAGCTTGTGGTTGGCTGCAGAGATGAGAGAACTTTTACAGCATGCTAAGCAACCCTTGATGTTGATCAGGGAGCCGCTGGAGGCAGCTGTCTATGGCGGATTGCAACTGAGAGTGGAGCTGAGCGAGACTCTTTCAAAGCAGCTGCAGCAGCTAGTGGAGTACCTGAAGCAAGAATCTTCTAAAGAGCAGCGCACGTTGATCTATTGCCCATGTGAATGCGATTTGCAAGTGCTGCAACAGCAATTGCCCAAGGATTCTTACCTATTGCATCGCGGTCGCCAGGATATGAACCGTCTGCAGCAATGGCAACAGCAGGTAAAAGTCATATATCTGTTATATTTTCTTATATCAAATTTTTTACTCTCTCAGTTGACGGGCCAAATATTATTGCTGCGGACACACTCGCCCGAGTTGCTCGTGGAGAACGTTCAGTCTCTCATACACTTCAACATGCCAGCCACTTGGAGTCAGTTTAGAAGGTCTTTCGCAGTGCTCAGAAATCAAATACAAAACATGCTGCTGGCTACCACAGAGCAGCAGCAGCAATTACATTCTCTCATACTGCTAAACAAGGAAAGTCAACGCATGTTGCCGCAATTGCTCGAGTTCATGCAACAACATGGCCAACCCGTGGCCCAAGAGCTAAGCACGGCTCATGCGCAGCTGCAAGCGACACGCCAGGCGACCCTAGTGTCGCGTCAGTGCGTCCTTTGTCCAATGTTATTGCTAGACGGACGTTGCCTTAAGCCTACCTGCCAATATCGTCACGTGCTGTCAGCTAAAGATAAGAATTGTGGGACTGTACCAAGAGCTGGATTTATACGCTTTCAGCTGCTTAAGGTGAGTTGACTGAGAATGCAAAGGGTTGAAATATTGAATATGTGCATTGACTTGACTGAAATGAAGGTATATCAATTTTATTTTAAGTTTCAGCTTAAGCTTATCTTATATTTTGTTTGGAATCAATCAAAAGAAAGTTTATACATATTTACTTATACTTATACATATGTATGTATGTGTATGATTATGTTAGTATGATAGCATATATAAACTAATGACAGTTTAGATATATTCGTTGTTATTATTATACACAATTCTTTAATATATTTTCCCTTACTAAAACACTTAATACTTGCTTACAGATCTGCACACCAACACACTTTGCGGCACGTCTGCTGGCACACAGATCCTTTATAGAAAGTTCCTGGCTGACGCTGCCTACACAGCAACAGTATACAGATTTACAGGAGAAACTAAGCACTTACTATGGCACGTCAGAGCATTGTGTTGTGCCCGCACTGCAAGAGCTTGAACAGTTTTGTGTGCGTCGAATGGGAAATAACTCTTACGAACGTGTCTGTGTGACCTTTGTGCCAGCTGCTGCTGCTGCTGCTCATTCTCCAGTTCGCGGTGATTTGACTGTGCGCATTAGGTATTTGGATTTGAGTACGGTCATCTGTCATGCAAAGCTATCAGAGCTACTTGTCTGTCCGCTGGATTGGCAGCAAATCGAGCCAATGGCTCTGGATGTGCGTCTCATTGGTTGGATGCCCTACAATGGTGAAGAGATTTGGCAGAGCAGCGATACAGCAGCAATTGCTGAGCTACTGCAGCATGAGGGCATCTTTGAAGCCAGAGTACACACGACCTTAGCCCAAACTATTTTCGTCGATGAGCTGCAATTGGAGGCAGTTTCTTATGCGGCTGCACAGGCTGCACAGGCTAAAGCTGAGCAGATTCGATGTGGAGGCAAAGAAACGTTTGGTAGAGTTGGTAAAGGCCATGGATAATTGAATCATCAACTAAACCAATCTTAAATCAATATATGTATGAGTTGTTAAATGAGGTACGTAAAAGTATATACATATGTAGTTTCTTGTTTTATACCTAATATATATTTATTATTACAGCAAGCAGAAATTAAATTTAAATCTTCGAATTCCGATTTAGTAATGGGATTACAACAAAGGAGGTTTCTATAAAAGATGTAAGTATATAAAATATATCTTTGATGCAGACTTTAGAAAAGTTAATATTTATTTTATATATATTAAATATATCTAAAGTTAAGATCGAAAAGGGTATTTTAAAAAATGAAGGCTATAGCGTAATATAAAGTAAAGTTGATATATGAAGGATAATATATAATAGATAAAAAGTCTTGCAGTTCTGCTGCACAGGCAGATCTATTGCCCCAAGAGAACCTTTAAAGGAGTAATCCCAAGCAATTCGTGCTCTCAAAAAATCAAAATATATCAATTAATGCAAATGAAAACATTTCCCAAAAGCTTCTTTGTTTTTGTTTTCTTTTTTTTTTTATTTAATTATGTAAATTTTTAGATGATCTAACATTTTGAGTTTCTTTTACATACAAACATTTTATTTTGTTTATTTTGTCATTTATTTGGTATTGGTTTTTTTTCGGTTGTATTATAATTATAATTTATATATATATATATGTGTATATATATATTAAATTTGTAATTCAACGATTCAATTTCAGTATGTTTGTCATTTTAGTAATTTGTTTATAGTTTTCCATTTTGTTTACTTGCTCGTTTCACATTTAAAAACTGCTGCTCAAGGGCTTGGTTCATACATAGTTCGTACACGAGGAATGCAAAATATAACTTTGTTTCTTTTTTTTTTTTTTTTCTTTTTTAGAAATAAGATTTGAATTTCGCATTATGTTGCTTAAACTTTTTAAATATGAGAAATTATAATTTATTTTGCATGTATTTAGAGCGCAACAACCAAATCGAATTGTACTAAAAAATTCGAATATAACATCTAAAGTTTTTCTAGCTATAAACTCTGGTTCCATATTCCATCTAGCCAATCTTTAGCACTACTCTGAACAATATATCTCTTGCTGTTGTTGCTTGTTTAATTATACAAAATTTATTATAATCGTCTTTGTTATTTATATCATAAATTATTTTTTATTCTTCGCATAAATCAAAGTTATTATTTTTGTTAAATGTTTGTATCCTAAAAATGTTTTAACTGCTATTAAAGTAATAGTTAATTTCATTCTGTGTTGTAGTGGTGCGAATTGTGTATGTGTGTGTGTGTGTAGATCGGAGCAAACACTTTGTAGTATGAGCTTGTTTTAGAAAAATATGAAATATGATTTTTGCTATGATTTGAATTTTAAATGTATGTATGTATGTAAAGTTTTCTTATGTTTTTAATTATTTTAAAATTGTATTTATGCAAAATTGTTTATTTATGGCATATGTTAATATGTATTTTGTATTTTGTATTTCTGTCTTATGTTTATTCATAAATATATGCAAAATTGTTGTTATTATTCTGTTAAGTTACAAACTTGAGCTAGACGAGTCTTGAAGTTGAGGAAATAAAAAAGAAGATATTTAAATGAATATAAATAAAATAGTTTATGGAGTTCTTTTTGTATAGTTACATTATTTACGAGAAAAATATAGTACATATGTTTATGTATGTATGTTTTGTTATTTCTATATCTCTCACTATTTATGTATATCAAGATCGTTTTGTTAGTTAAATGAATAATTTCCTGTTTTTGTTGTTGTTCCATAATATTTATAAGTTACATCAGTTGTAGTTACAAATATTTATTTGATTTGTTTTTAAGTTGCATTTTGCTTGAATTTAAACGTTCAATAAATATATTTGATTTTAGTTTAATATATATATATATATATATAATTACATACAGTTTAGTCAACTTAGCAGAGTTCACAACGGCTTGTTTTATACTCTATCTCTCTCTTTCTCTCTTTTTTGCTTGAGTGTGTGTGTGTGTCTGTGTGTTCATAAGCAGCATCCAATTAAAAATTTGTTATTTCGAATCATTTTGCAGCTCATTTAGCCAGCTGTAAGAGAAATTTTGCAAGGAATAAAGAGTTTTGCTGTTTGTTTTGTTTTTGAATAAATAGTTTTTATTTGAAAATGATTTTTTTTTATATATTTTATTTTTTTTTTGTATTTTGGTAGAATTTTACAAGTTGAATGGAAAATACATACGATAAATATTACAGTGTTTGTTGTGTTTTTTTATTTTTTATTTTGTTTTGTTTTTGTATTTGGATAGGTAGTTGTAAGGAGTGTTACGCTTAGAAAACTGCTCATAATATGGCATCCAACTACAAAAGTATCTGGCAGATACACAAGTATCTGCAACTTTTGCTTAGTCAATACATTGGTTAATTGTTTCAAGGTTTCAGTTTTTTGATTGATGAGTTATTGTTGTGAAGCAAAAATGTTTTCCAAATGTTAAATAAATGAATTTTTATTTTGCTAATAAACTTACTAAAATTGTTTTGTTTTGTTTCTTGGTTTTTGTTTAAGTTGCATGTTGCATGTGTGTTTTACATAAATAAGGCTTAAAAACTATAAAACATAAATGGATTTCGCATAGAGCAAGAGCACAAAGATTGCATAAATCATACTAGTGTATATATATATATGTATATAGTATATGAGAGGGGTGATGGGAAGGAAAAAGAAATACGGAAGGTGGAGTTAGGTTAAGTTAAGTTAAAACTGGGATAGAGAGCGACTGTATAATGTACAAAAATACTATAAATTAACAATTATAAATTCATTGTGTAAACCCAAAATGCACAATCATAGATACATCAAAGAAGTTGCATAAGCATATGCATATACATAAATACATTAATAAGTGTATATAAATAAGTCTAAACAAAATTAACAGCTGCAACTGCACAGTGTTAAATGCCATTCACTAAATACAATAAATGTTACAATTAATATTATTATTATTATTATTATTATATATAGTATGTATATGCTTTATAAATATTACATACAATGCGTTTTACAATGAACCGTTTTCTATTTCGAGATTTTTGCCTCCCGTTTCCTTGCTATTTCCCAGTTTCTATTGCGAGTTTCTCTGTATTTTTTTCATTTTGTTTTGAATTGCAAATTGCATTTTATATAAGTTACAATCGTATGTGGCTTTATAAATGCAACAAAATTATATTAATTACAATAAATTAGTGTACAAAAATTAAACTTAGTTTGTGTATGTGTGTGTGTGTGTGCGTGATGTGTGTATTTGTGTTTGTGCTTGCGATTTGTAGCTGCTTCAGCTCTTTGCTTGATTCTCGATTTTCGATTCCCGATTCCTTTTCTAAATGCATGGGCATGGCATATACGTATACGTATACGTATACGTATGCTATATATACACACACACACATGCAAAATTTTTAACAAATTACAATTTACATCGATCTATATAATCAATCGAATTATGGCTGGCTGGCTGCAACAACGAACGCAATTTTGATAGTAAATACAAATAGTTTTTTTTTTTTGAGAGTTTTTTCCTTACAGTTTTTGTCCGTTTATCAATTTCTGCTTCTTCTTTTAAATTAGGCCTTAGATATTAGATTTGTTATGTTTGTTTTTCGTTTTCAATTGTTTTTTGTTTTGGTTTGTTCACTTGCTTTATCATTACGTTATCCTTTAAATATTATTTGTAAATCTTTTTTTTTTTTTTGTATTTTTTTTCTCAATTTATTTTAATAATATTTATATGCATTCTGCTAATTCATTGCCCAAGGATTTGTATTTTGTTTCATTCTTTTTTTTTGTGTTTTTTGTTTTTGTATTTTTCAATTTGCGCTGAGAGTTTGTAAACTTTGAACTTAAGCCTAAACAAGCATGAGAAATGCAGCGTTGATGGCATGAATAATTTCAAAGATATTGCAACAGGAAACATTTAATATATATAATATAATATTTATATACTTAGATGCCGGTATACATACATATGTATATTTATATATATGCGCTATGTATATATATATTTCTGTATATATACTTCAATTCTTTACTTTTCATTTGGTTTAAGTTTTTGTGTTTGCATCATTATCATCCTCATCATCATCATCGTCCTCCACTTTCTTTGTTTAATAAATACACGAGAAACTAAACTACACATAAATTATGAAATTCTATAAAATTATTCAGACCAAACAACAACTACATATTATGCATTAATGCTTGTGTGTGTGTGTGTGTGTGTTTGTGCGTCTGTGTGTACGTTTGACTGTTTGTGTGTGCGTTTCATGTCATACATGTTGCAAATGTTATGCAAATATAGGAAATGCTTGAATATTTCTGTTCTCTTCGACAACTCTTTCTCATCATATATTAAGCATATGCGAATTCTCTCTCTCTTTCTCTCTCTGCTTGTGTTGCAACAAATAAAAGTTCTTTGGGCTTTGCTTTCTGCTTAGTACATGTGTATGTGTGTGTGTTTGTGTGTGTTGTATTGGTTCTATCATCATTTGCTTTTTTGATCAATGCTGGTGGGTTGTTGTGCTCCCGCGCTGTAATTTGTTGTTGTTGTTGTTGTTGTTTTCATATATCATTATTATTATTATTATAATTATTATTATTATTATTTTAACTGGTTTTATTTTTAACTTCTTTTTGTTTTTGTAATACCGTAACGGTTCCCGTTTAGCCCCGCCGCCATCACGTCTTAGTACAGGCCACAGCCGCGCAAATTGTTTGCTATGATGACATCGGTAACAGCATCAAATACAAACTGAATGTTGTTGGTATCTGTGGCGCACGTCATGTGGCAGTAGATTTCTTTCGAGGTTGATTTGTTTTTCGCTTCGAACTGAGCCTGAATGTAGGCAGCCGCCTCACCATACTCCTGACCGCCTGGAAGTCAAATGAAAATCATAATTAACAGATCTTATTGGCTCCCATCTCGAATACTCACCTGTGTATTCGGGAAAGCAAATTGTCAGCGGACTCTTGCGTATCTTCTCCTCGAACAGATCCTTTTTGTTCAGGAACAATATAATCGAGGTATCCGTAAACCATTTGTTGTTGCAAATCGAATCAAACAGCTTCAGCGACTCTTGCATGCGGTTCTGCAGTGAATAAGAGAATGATTTATGTAAATTATTATAGTTTTCTTCAATTTATTTGTTAGTTGTGCTCATTTGTAGTTACCGTAGTTTCGTCCTCATGCAAGACCTGATCGTATTCGGACATGGCAACGCAGAAAATAATCGCAGTCACATCCTCAAAGCAATGTATCCATTTCTTGCGCTCAGATCGCTGGCCGCCCACATCAAACAATCTAGAAAAGATTTAATGGAATTTTTTTATGAGATGTCAGAGAGTTTTACTGCTAAAATCTATACTATCGAGACTCTACTCTATTGTAATACTCAGATATTTAACTATAAAATTAGCATTTTGTTTTCCACTTACTTGAAGTTGAGATTTTTGAAGGAGAAATGAACCTCGACAATGCCGGTGGTCTTGACTCGGGTGCGCAAGATGTCCTGCTCGGTTGGCTGATAGTCCTTGGCGCCTAACCGATCCAAATCGTCCAGGAAACTGCAAAGAGCAAACAGACAGCGGTCATTAGTGAGGGCTGTTACGTTAGCTTGATGGGTAGGCAGGAGAAGGGTCAATAGGGGGGAGGGTCAAGTGTTTGACTAGCTGCAGCTGGTGGCGGAGGCAAACACACACACGCACACACACACAGAGGCAATTTGAGGGCACAGGCGAAGCGCTATGCAAACAATTAAAATGTAGCAAAAATGTAGGCGCTGCCAAGTGGTAGATACAAATGTATCTGACAGATACAAATGTTAGCACACAGATATGTATATATACATGTGTCTCGCAATCTTTGTTTGCGGCCACATAATTAGCTTGATTTGTGACTCTCAATCAGTCAAAGGTTGCTTGCGTGTTCAACAAGTGGGTCAGCTTCAAATAGAAATTAGAAAAAAAAGAGAAATAAATAAAATAAGATACAACATAAAGTGAAATGTGGCAGCAGAAGTCCGACTTCGACTAGGCCAGATCTTGGCCGTAATTTCGGCGACGCACGCAACAAATTGCCAAGCCAAAAAACAACAACAACAAAAGCAAACCTAAATGCAGGTGTTTAGCGCAGGTAAACCGAAAAGCCCAGTTGTCTAAGGTCTTTTTTTTAGATGGGTCGTAAATAAGTTTTTCATTTCTTGCTCTTGTGCGTTTCGTCTTCTATGAATCTTATTGTTATTGTGGCAATTACAACTGCTTTTGTGGCCAACTATTGTTGCTTGTGTATTTTTTGATTAACGCGACTTGCTCAACTTTGTTGAGGTTGTTTTTTTCTCCACAGTCTGGCAACGCTGTCGCAAATGCAACAGCCAAGGATGGCGGGGGAAAATTAGCCAAGTCACGCTTGCCATGCTCCAAATATATATGCCATAACCGCAACATCAGCCACACGACGACCCCATTCAAGCGGAAAACTTTACTGCATAATACTCTAAATAAACCTATATAGTATATGCATATATATGTACATATATATCATGTTTACGGTGCATGCCTAGGCGTAAGCCTTAGAGGCAGTGTAAACATTTGTTACATTTATATGGCACACGCTAATCAAAACTTATTCACAATTTTCACTCTTCGATGATCGGCGAACGCTCGAGTCTTATCTACGTAATGCCTTCGGTCTATATACTATATCATTGCATCATGCGCCATTCAGTTAGCACTTACTGTAGGTAAAGAAAAAGAGAGGGAGAGAGAGGGAGTGTGGAATTTGAGAGAAAGGGAGTAAGAGTGAGAGTGTGAGTGAAGCACATCATAAAAAGTTTCTAGCTTCACGAACCATAAAAAAAAGGCTGCGGCCAAATGTTAAAAAGGTTAAAAAAAAAAAAAAACAGCCAAGAAAAACAGGCTGTAAATAATGTTTGCATAGGTCAAAAATATATAACCATTCTAAATTTATTTAATTTATTAGCCTCGGGCTGCTTTTTAACGAGCTCCGCATAGCAGAGCAACCAAATAGTATATTTAGTTGTTGTTTTTATTCAATTACTTTTGCTTGCTTAACTTTGTAACTGTTTGTCTTCACTTTTCAATTTGAACACAATTATTTATGCAAAAAATTTAAAATTAGCTCAAATTAATTGTTGACATTTTTCTTGCATGACAAAATTATTATTATTATTATTATTTTTTTTTTTTGGAAAAGAAGAGCTAATAGTAGCTACATAATATTATTTTATTTATTTGTTTGATCATCTATTATATTTTAAATATAAAAATACGTTAAATATAAAAAAAAAATATATTTTATATCAATTTAGTTCGATTTTTTAAGATAACGAAGATTAACTAAATAATTATTAATTTAAATTACATTTTTTTGCAATTTTATTTATTTTTTTTAAATAATTATCTCTGGCTGTTTATTTGCATTAGTTTTTCTGCATTTTATATTTTTTAACTTTTAAAAATTTAGTTTAACTCGCAGCATAGTAAAAATTCTCTTCAAATATATTTTATATATATATTTTTTTTATTCACTTTAAATAACATATTCCAAGCATTTGGCAAATAAAATAAAACTTTACTATTTATGATGCTGAAATTCTCGGCTTGGCTTGACGCAAAGGCAGCCAACTGTTAAGGGTACTTAATATGCTTTATGGCTGAGTGCATTAAGTGAATTATTTCTGCAATTTCCAGAGGGAGATGGCAGACGAGACAACGACAGAGACAGATAGACTGCATAAACGCATCGTTAGTCCTCATGCAAATTTCTGTATTTGTATATTTTCTATTCATTTTAATTTTCATTTAAATTTTATTTCTCATTTTGGGCAATTGCCTAATGTCGCCGGCCATTAGGGCCTAAACGAAATGAGAGGTGAATAAAAGTTGTTAAAACACTGATCAAATTGATTAAAATGATTTAAAACGCGTAAATAACCGTTACGAACTAATGTTGAAAAAAAAAAACAACAAACTTTTGCTTTTTAGTAAGATTGATTAGCGGCTAACACTTTCAGTTTCAAATGGTCAGCGAAGAAGAAAGAGCGAAGCCGAAAGATAGAGCGCGAGAGAGGGAGAGGGCAAGAGGAAGACAGCAGGAGAGAGAGAGAGAGAGAGCGCGAGAGAGAGACATGACAATTAGCGGGCGTATCTTAACAAAAAAACCAACAGCGGAGGCCGAAAAAAAAAAAAAAAATTAAATAAGCATGAAACTGCAAAGAGTCGAGTGCTCTGATACCCTGTCTTTGAATGGCAGCCAAGAGAGTTGTTAGGCATCGCAGTTAATATGGAAAAGGTAATTATTATTATTTTAATTTTAGTAAATTTTGTAAGCTTTAAATAGAGTATAACTAAGCTAAACAAATTAACAAGTTTCTATACCAATACCGTTCAAAATAAATTATAAATAATTTATACAAAAATATGTATGTGTATATGAATATTATTATAAATAATATATTTTACTTATAGATAAATATTACTTTAAAACTTTATATATTTCATATGCCAGCTGCAACGCCCCCACTACTCTCGCCTAGGGTATTTCAACAATAGCTTGTGGATCGGCTTGGAATTGCTCACGCACACAGCTCCGATTGGCGGCGCACGTAGACCAAACTCTAACCAGTCCGCCGTGCCAGACTGGACCGGAGCGGAATTGATGCGCAGCGCTGTGCGGCGCTGTGCGGCGCGAGCTTTTCGACAATCCTATAAGTAGACTAAGAAGCGCTTCGATCGCGTTTAGTGCGTCGCGTTTGCTCTACGAGGCAGCTGGCTAAAGCGGAGCTACGACTTTCGGTTTCTATTGGCCAACGAGTTTGCAAGTTAGCGTGACGCTTTGATGTTTTAAGTGGAAGTGGAAGTGCCACACCAAGTGAGTGAAGCTACCAGCAAAATATATATATACATATCAGTTATATGTGAGTGTGCAGCTGTGTGTGTGTGTGTGTGTGGAAATGACAATAGGAAATCGCAACATCGGGTTTTAGTTTGGACTAAAGATAAATTGAAAAGAAAAGATCGTGCTGTAAGCGCTGACAAGTGAAGCCAAAATTGAATGCTGGCAAAGGCCATAAAAAGGCGGCCAGAAACTTGGCCAAATGCTGCAATAACAACAACAACGACGCTAACAAAACAAAACTAGTTAAAGTGCAATGCACTTCATTCCGTTGTGAGTTATTTGCCATTGCAAGTGAGGCGTGAAAAGGCAGCTAAAAACGCCAACATTGAAAGGCTTTTGACAAGTGCAGAGCAAACAAATGGAGGCGTGGCAGACAGCAGCTGCTGCTGTAATGCCTCACCCGCCACACCTCAATACGCATAGTTTATAGATCTCAAATTGTTGCAAAACAAAACAAAAATACAACAAAAATATCGACAAAATATTCAAATGAAAACGAAATCGCCAATACATAAAAGACTTGCTAAAATATTTGATCAAATGTCATAATTTATGCAGTCCGCAACTTTCTACAGACTCTTAGCTGTAAATACTAAATACAATACAGATATACAGATGTATATATATTTAACATTTGTGCGCTAATGAATAGAATCTTTTGTGTGTCTGTTGCATTTACAAAATGCGCAAAAAAATAAAATAAAACACAATTTCGATTTCGATTTCGGTTTCGCCTTCAGTCGTGCGCAACGTTGCCTTGAAAAGCAGCTAGAACAATGTGGCCCACAAGTGGCCGGTGGGAGTGGAGCGGCAAGGCAAACAAACTAACGTTAGACAACTCAATGGAAACTAAAAGCTTGTAGCCATTCAATGTGTGCAAAGCGAAGCCATGGAACCGTTTTCTTGCCCCAAAGCGAGAGACTTGAATAAATTATGAATAAATGAAATGAAATATACATTTTACTTATGCTTCAGCTGGCACATAAATGGCACAAATGATAAATAATAAATAAATATATATTTTAAAATGTTTATCTAAAACATAGAAGAAAATTTATAGAAATTTAATAAATTATATAATACAATAAATATATATTTTAAAATATTTATATAAATATCTATGCAAAATCTATGCAAAATGTGATAAAAAGCAACAAATTGAAGACACTTTATAGAAGTTTAAAAAAATACATAAAATAACAGATATATATTTTAAAATGTTTATATAAATATTTATGCAAAATGTGATAAAAAGCAGCAAATAGAAGAAAATTTACAGAAATTAAAAAATGATATAAAATATAATATAATAAAAAAATATAAAATGCGATAAAAAGCAACAAATAGAAGCAAACTTATAGAAGTTTAAAAAATTACATAAAATAATAGATATATATTTTAAAATGTTTCTATAAATATCTATGAAAAATAGAAGAAAATTTATAGAAATTTAACAACTTAACAAAAAAAAAGAAAACAATAAATATAGATTTTGTTAAATATTTATATAAATATCTATGCAAAAAAATGTCAGTATAAATTTTCAGTGATAAATTTATATATTATATTATAGACAAATGGCTTTTATAAATTCTAAAAAATTATATAAAATGTCTATATATATTTTCAATTATCATACATATTTCACATATGCATATACACATAAATAACCGCTCTAAAGCTGCCCGACAAGACTGTCACTAAAATTGTTTAATTAGTCAAAGTTAATTGAAGTTGCATTAAATCGTGAATGAATGCTTTATCTAATTTAAATGATACTCCTATTACATAAAACACGCAATTATATATAGAAAATAATTGTTACATACATAAGTAAAACTCTCTCAACTTAAGTCATTTGCTTTTACTCACACTCTTCACAAAGAAACACTTCCTATAATTTCAACTATCATAGTTTGCCAATTCAACCACAATTTCTTGCAGTGCATAGTCGTCGTTGTTTATTCTTTTAATAATAAAGACGCGACAATTGAAATTGCTGGCGCATTGGCTAAGCAAAGTCAAAGTCAAGCAGCGGCCTGGCCTGGCGAGAAGACAAAGCACTTAAACAGCTGTGAGAATAAGAAGAAGCAGCAGAGGCTGCTTGACATTTTGGTTTTCTTTTCTTATATGCTTGAGTGTGTGTATGTGTGTGTGTGTGTTTTTTTTTTTGGGGGGCAAGCGCAAGGATTATCACTCAAGTTCATTATGAGGCATGCCCCGATAAGATGTATGTGTGGTTGACTAGCTCAAGTGCTGGACGGCTGAGCTGAAGGTCGTCGTTTGTCAAGGCAAGGGCAAGGATATAAGCTCTGAAGCATAATGCCAAGATTGTGTGTATACACACACACACACACACATAGAGATTGAGCTATAAAAATTGTGTGCGGCAAATGGGATTTAAATTACCAGCGCACAGAAGTTGCAAGTTAGGAGCAGGCGCAGAGAGCGAGAGAAAGAGAAAGAGAGCGAGCATAAGTAAGAAAGAGAGAGGGAGAGAGAGAGGGCGCGCGACAGTGGCAGCTAAACGCGGCGTATGAGCAATATCTCAATATTGCTCATACGCAGCGTGCCACCAAATCACGCTTTGAAGTGTACAGACGCATATATATATGAGCAAATATCTGTAT
Source organism: Drosophila aldrichi (assembly GCA_035045965.1). Lineage (NCBI taxonomy): Eukaryota > Metazoa > Arthropoda > Insecta > Diptera > Drosophilidae > Drosophila > Drosophila aldrichi. Next base: position 563,888 of record JAWNOM010000511.1, read on the forward strand.
GTATGTATGCATATATATAATATATGTATGTATATACATACATTTATATTGAATGCCTTTTGTTAGCCACTTGAATTTTATTGGCCCCACACACACACACACACACACATACACTTTAACAATGCTGCTGCTCTGTGTTGAGTTAGGTCTTTGAGTTTTGGGCTAAAATCAAATGTAAACTGCTCGAGCGTTTAGCTTTTGGGCTTTTATTTGCCCGCTTTTTAGGCCGCATATTAAGTTCGTTTGTTGTTGTTGTTGTTGTTGCCCTATTGCATAGGCATTTTGGTAAATTGTTCATTGTTTGCCTGCTCCCGTTGAGTGCACTGCATTTGGCAGTCAGTCTCTCATGGGACATTGGGTCGCGCGTCTGGGCCACAAACTTGTAGTTGACATCCACACATTTATGGCCACATACAGTATTTATGTTCGTGCATAAATATTGTATTTACCGAGCCCTAACCTTCTATTATTTAAATATTGACAGCTAACTTTATTGTTTGCCTGTTGAGACAAAGCAGCGAGAAAGAGAGAGAGAGAGTGAGACTGCTATATAGGCACAGCATCTTCATAAATAATCGAATAATACATGTTCTCAGCGCTTCTTTATTTAACTTGACAATTGCCGTTTGCCCAAGCAATTCGCATCGCTAAGCTACCTTATTTGCACTCAGTTATATAACACTATGAACAGCTACAGCATAGTTGGATTGTGTTTATAGTAATTGAAAAAAAAAAAGCAGTAAGAAAGAGAGAACAACTTTTTGCTAAAGTTTTTCATAAAGTGCATGGAAATTATAATGCCAACTCATCTGGAATAAGTGACAGCCGCAACAACTTTCGTAAGTTTTGCGCAACAAACAACTTGAAATACATTTCATCTCATCTTTTTAGTTTTTGTTTTGTTTTTGTTTTTATTTTTGCTAGTTTTTCTCCAGTTCTCAACTCAAGTGGGCGGCTCAAGTGGCGACGGCGTTGCCTGAGAAACTTGTTCAAGTTTTTGCTTAACATTTTCCAACCATTTACAGTCGTAATCTCTCAGTGCTCTAGGGTTTTAGGGTCCGTTTCTATATGCCATTTTATTTTTATATAGTTATATAATGAGTTGAGTTGATAAAATCTTTGATTGTGCCCATTCCATTGAGGCTGCAGACAATCGCAATTCTCTGTCTCAATTGCCACATTTTAAGCTAACATCAATTTTAATGGCTTTAATATTATTACAAACTGTTTTCAGCACAAACAAGTTCTAGCTAAATAGGTAATATTTTGCGCAAGCCAACCCTAATTGCGTTTTTCTGTGCAATTTTCACAACTTAAAGTTGGCTTATTAGAGTTGGAATGTTAATTGAACTACTGAAATATGGCATATATTATTTTGCTGCAGCTTACTATTATTAATTATATAGTTAAATATTATAGTATATTTTAAAATATGTCGATTAAAATTTTATATTCATTTAAAATTATAAATTTGTTATTTAAATCATATTTATTTTTAAATTTATATTTTTTATCTTTTATATTAATTACAAATTGTACATTTTATATGAAATTTAATTTTAAATCTTAAAAACTTTTTTTTTACAAATTTTTTATATGTGTTTATATTATAATTATTCATTTTTTTGTTTTTAAATTTTATTTTATATATTTTAAATATAATTTTTATTATTATTTATAATTACAATTTGTTATTGCCTTAGTTAATCCATTTTTCTTAAAGAATATTCTACTGAACAAAGTAAAAGAAATATGCTTTCATTTCAATGCTCATGAGTTCATCTAAAGCAAGCATATATAAAGAGTTTCCAATCATCTCTAAACAGTTTAAATATTTACAATTCTAATGATGTCTAGGTGATTGTGCGCTCACACCTCTCTCTCTCTCACTCCACTCTGCGCAAGCCCATTATATCACCGCTCTATGCGATTTTCCTAAAATGCAAATGAGACTCGCTCCCACCTGTTACTGCATGATTCCACATACTTCTCGTAACTACTTTCATAACGAACTTCCACTGCTCTCTGCCTTTCAGCACAGCCGAACAACGACAGAGAATTGAACAACAACAGCAACAACAACAACAACAACAACAACAACAGAAAAGATGTCTAGCTTGAGAAAGACCACAGCGGCGCTGATAAGGCGCACCAACTACTCCGCAACATCGACGCTGTTGCCCCGAGCCGGTGGCGGTGCGGCCGATGCAGCAGCTGCACCACATGACGGCGTGGGCGTGGCAACGGAAATTGAAAAATCTTTGGCGTCTGGAGCGATGCAGCGACAGCGACAACAGCGAATCGATTCGACAATCAGCAGGTGAGTGTTGACAGCTAGCAATACCTGATGCATACTGTGACGTATATACAATTTGCAGCAGCAACACAACAACAACAACAACAGCGACAGCAGCAGTTACAGCTACAACAACAACAACAACAACAACAGCTACACCTGCTGTGCGTCCCTATGAGGAGGTGCCTGGGCCTTATCCATTGCCATTGATTGGCAATTCCTGGCGCTTTGCGCCGCTAATTGGTTAGTTAAACAAGCGACTTAACACACACACACACACATACATATAGAGAGTATCGCTTAACACGTATACAAACGATTTCCATAGGCACGTACAAAATTAGCGACCTCGACAAGGTAATGCACGAGCTGCATGTGAACTACGGCAAAATGGCCAAAGTGGGCGGACTTATTGGACATCCGGATTTGCTGTTTGTGTTCGATGGCGATGAAATACGCAACATATTCAAAAAGGAGGAGGCCATGCCGCACAGGTAAGCATGATGCCATGCCCACTCAATGTGTATGGGCGTAAAGCCCACACAGAGCAAACAAACATATCCGCATGCATATTTGAAAATCCGTAGCAGGAACTTTAAGCGTGTAGCCCTATTATTAAATTATTAGTTTGCAACGAGCACGGCAATTTCAGACAGTGCTGAGAGTGTGTGTGTCTATCTATATATAGAATCATAGTTTGGGCTAAAGCGAAGCTTATTTGTGTATAGGAAATTGGGTAGAACGAAAGCAAATGGCTATAAATGAAATGTTTGCCAAGTTAGTTTTGTGTTGAAACTAATATGGCTAACAGATGAAAGAGACTAAAAATATTAGAGTTTAAATAATATTATTTAAGGATAAGAATTTCCATTTATAGAATAGATTTGCATTTCAATTGAATTGAGTTTCTATTAAAAATATTTTTATTTTCTTTTTTTTTTTTAATATAAATAAATAAATATATCATTTATTTATATATTAATTGAGTTGAGTTTCTATATTTATTTATTTTTTTTAATATAAATAAATAAATATATCATTTATTTATATATTAATTGAGTTGAGTTTCTATATATACTATATTTATATATATTTTTTTATATGAATAAATTAATATATAAGTTTTGTATGTTATATATTAACTTTTAATTAACTTTTATATATTTAACTTTTTATTTGTATTATTTATTCAATTTCAATCAAGCAAGTTGACAGCTAAAATAATTAAAAAACTAAGCACAGAGACTAAAATAATCAATATATGTATATGAATATATAAATCTCTAACTGCATATATTCACAATATATGTATGTGCATTAGGTTTCAGCTTCAGGGCCCAAACATAAATGTAGTATTACGTAAAGCGAGAAATTACGGCACAGCAATTGCAGCTTAAGTTGACTCGAATAACTGCAGCCTAATTGACATATATGTAATTTAATGCATGGCTGCATACAAGCAGACGTCACTGTAATATAATACAGTCCACACACACACACGCACACATACGATATCCTTTTACACGGCATCGATTTAATACCGCCTATGGAGAAATGTGTTTGTATTATTTATGCGCATATTGCATTAAATTCATAATTAAATTATTTCAGTGTGCATGGAAGCAAAGGATTTGCCTCCTGTTTGCCATTCTGCTTAATAATTAGTTGTAATTATAATGCCATTTGGCCAAATTACGTGCACAATTTGGCCAATTAGAATGTGCGTGTGTGTGTATGTGTGTGTGTGTGGCAGAAGATTGAGAGTTGCTTGAAATATTTGAGCAGAAATCAAAACCACAAAAAGAAAAAAACTTTCACTAGGCCTACAAAGAAACCGCAAAGAAATGCACAAAAAAATATGAAAAAAAAAAAAAAAAATAAAATAAAATATGAAAAAAAAATATATATAAATATTTAAAAATTAAAAAAAAAGTTACATAAATACATATATATGTATATATAAATAAAATTGTAAGAGAAATATTTGAATGCGAGTAAGCTGGGCATATAGAAACAAATATTTTTTTTTTCTCTGTTTTTTAATTATGAATTCGTAAATATATAAATTTGTTTTTCATATGTAAATACATTTGTTTTTTGTCTCTCTTTAAATATGAATTTATATATGTATATACAAATTTGTTTTTCATAACAAGAAAGCCAGCTCTTGGGGCTAGCTTGTTAAACTTTCTTTTATTTAACGCGTAGGTTGTCTTTTTCTTTCTATTTTTTTTCTATTTTTTTTGCGTGTTCATTTGGCCATGAACCAATTTCTGTGCAGAGCGCAAAAAAAAGATAAATATAAAATAATAAGCATCCAATAGACGCGTCAAAAACAAACTGAAAAAAAAAAAAAAATGTAGTTGACTTTTAAAGCTTATATTTAGCAAGTCATCATGGGAGGGAAGAGCGCAATAGAGAGAGAGAGAGAGAGAGCGAGAGAGAGAGAGAGAGAGAGAGATGTGCACATACAAAGTATAGATAATGAATTGACATAAAACTTAAATGCGCTAAGGTGAGCAAATGTTTAAAGATTGAAAGATTGATGAATGCGGCGTCGCTAATTGATTGATATATGTGCAGAAAACAAACAAAAATATATATACACATAGACAAATATATATATATATATGTGACTGACTGATTGATGAAGACATTCAAAGTAAAACTTTACGCCTCGCGTGTGGCCCCAAACAGCAGTAGAAAACGTAGAAAGAAGCTAAAAAATCTTTGTTTTATCTTTTTTTATGTCTCATATAACTTTAGAGAGCAAATGTGTGTGTGCGAGTGTGAGTGTGTGTGAAAGATATATAAAATACACATAAACTTGAGATTAGATGCACAGTTGTTATTGTTACTCTTATTGTTGTTGACAGTCGTTAAAGACACAAAACGCAGACACATTGTCTAGCCAATTGTGGCCAGCACAATTCAGTTGTTCAACCGGCTGACGCTTATTGGCCTACAATTTCGAAATCTATCTGAGCTGCAGCTCACGTCGGCGTCTTGTAGAGCAAAAGAAAACACGAAACATAAAAAAATATGCATAAATATATAAATTTGATTAAATTTATATCAGCGCAGCTCTTTGATAATTTTTTCTTTTTCTTTTATTTATTTCTTACGCCCAACTCTGGCATTTGACCTTTGAGTGAACTGGTCGATGAGCTCAGCTGTCAGCGTTGCATTAATGTAAATTAAATGCACATTATAAATTATTAATACAAATATTTTAAATGCCGAAGTAGACGACTAGACAGCATTAATGTAAATTAAATGCATACTGATATTTGAAATACCACTCCAATGGAAGGTAGACGACTTGAAGCTACTGTGAGATGTCAGTCAAACCTTACTAATGAAATTTTATAAAGGGGGTTCATAAATTTCTTCTGTTTAAACTCAATGAGTGCATACAAGCTTTGCTAAGCTGTCTCATTAGCAGCAATAATGAACATGAGAACGAATATGATATGATAATAATCATAATGAGCATTATGATGAATTATTGTCATGATTGATTAAAATTATGCATTGATGGATGAGTTGTCTATTGAAGATCATCAGGCGATTAACACGCCTCATCTTGGCTTTCTTTTAAATCTAAATTTCAGCTAATGAAACAACTGTTAACTATACTCCTCTGAAGATATACTAAATACTATATGATATGCAGATATGCCATCTAGAACATAGAACAGATAAATTCTATAAATAATAATTATAATATACTTAAACTATCGAACGAATATAGACGATAGTTCCATCAGTTTATCGTAAGAGTATTATAACAATATTTTTTATTTTAGTTATACCCTCTATAACAAAACTCTCTAAATTCCACTAATTTCATCTCTTCTTCGCTGGACAGCAGAGATTTAATTGATCTATGAGCTCATTCCAAGACAGAACAGGTTTACTGCATGAATAAAAATAAATTTCAGGAGCAATCAAAAACAGGTTTAGACCAAAGAAAGAAGAATGATATGCTTAGCCAAGCAAAAAAAAAAAAAACAAAATTCTATTCTTTTGTGTGAGCAGAATATTTAAGAATTGAATTCGCAGACTCTAAATTGCATTTAAACAAGTTTTAACTTGTTTATAAATGATTTTTATTATGCTTTCAAGTAAATTATATGTATAATCTTTGGAAAGACTCTTTTAGTGTATAGCTAGAGATAGATAAATATAAATGTAGCTAAGTAACTCTAAATGAATGTAGTAGATCTTGAAAAAAAAAAATTATTATAATTCATTAGCTTTAAATGAAACATGTTTAGAGTTCTCCAGTTTTAAATAGAGACTTCATTTAAAAGATTTCAATTATGTTCAGATTTTGCTATCTTCGAGCCACACAATAAAAGAGAATGAATTTCAAAAGAAAGTTGATTTGCAAACAAAATCTCAACAATTTCTAAGTAAAGTCTTAACGAGCTGCTATAAAACGCAATTTTGCAAGAAAAACCATTAAAAAACATTGTTGAAATGAAAGGCAGCCGCAATCTCTAGCCTGAATACCCCTATTGTGTGAGTGTCGAAATAAAGTCATATGACTTTTGTTTTATGCCATTTAATTGAATATTGTTGCCTGGGGCAACGAGCACAGCAAATAGACAAACAAACATGTGTGTGAGTGTGTGTGAGTGTATGAGTGTGAGTGTGTGTAATAGAACCTACCCTAACCCAACAGCCTATACTTGACTATAAAATGCCAAGTCGTAAAACAAAATAAAATGCGACTATTTATATAGCGACATGCGAATTTATACAAGATACACAAATGTATCTGTAGCTTGTATCTCTCGTTGTTGTTGTTGTTGTTGTTGTAGTTGTTGTTGCTTGTTTGTCTCACGCGAGCATTTGGTAACTGAATAATGTAAGACACAAGCCATGTTTTGAGAGAGTCAAACAACTTGAGCCCATTTGACATCATGTTCCTTAAAAAGCATCAAATTGCGCATACGCCGCATTGCCGGCTCATCAAATATACATACATACATGTATATATATATGTCTCTCTGTGTATGTGTGTGTGTTTGTCACTTTATATATGTATATATTTTGCTTCTTGGCAGACCCTCGATGCCTTCGCTGCGACATTATAAGGGTGAACTGCGACGCGACTTCTTTGGCGATGTGGCTGGTCTAATTGGCGTGTAAGTATTACGTTGCGCTCAACCATACCAACACTCACCTGCACCTCACCTGCACACAATTAGGCACGGTCCCAAGTGGGAGGCATTTCGCCAGGAGGTGCAACAAATTTTGCTGCAACCGCAAACGGCCAAGAAGTACATACCCCCGCTGAATGATATAGCCAGCGAGTTTATGGTGCGGTAAGTTGGCAACCCCTTTGGCACCCCCTTGGCACCCACCTGCTGCGGCTCAGCTCACATTTTCACATTTTCTGTTTTATAGCATAGACGAGATGCGCAACGAGCAGCAGGAGCTGCCTGACAATTTTCTGCACGAACTGTACAAATGGGCGCTCGAATGTAAGCCACGATGATGTTTATAGGCGCAAATAGTTGGCCAGATAAAAAAGGATTTTTCTTTCTTCTTTGCTTCGTCCTTGCAGCGGTCGGCCGTGTTTCGCTGGACACACGATTGGGCTGTTTGTCACCGGAGGGCAGCGTTGAGGCACAGCAAATTATTGAGGCCATCAATACGTTCTTCTGGGCGGTGCCAGAGCTGGAGCTTCGCATGCCCCTCTGGCGTCTCTATCCGACCAAGGCCTATCGTAGTTTTGTCCGCGCCCTGGATCAATTTTCTGCGTAGGTTGCGACACAAACCCCTCTCCCCCCATTTCACATCACATTTATATCTTGTATTTGAATTGATGGATTTAGCATTTGCATGAAGAACATCAGCCAGACGATGGACAAGGCCGACGCGGACCAGGCCAGCGCGATAGCCAAAAGCGAGGCCGACATCTCCATTGTGGAGCGCATCGTTCGCAAAACAGGCAATCGAAAGTTGGCAGCTGTCTTGGCCCTGGATCTCTTTCTCGTGGGCGTCGATACGGTGAGTAATTGTTGCCAATAGTTGCATAAACTCGAAAGCTTTCGCGAAATTGCACTACTTGAAAAGAGTATATATATATATATATATATATATATATATATATATATATACATATATAGTATGTAGCATAGCTTAAGGGTATTCGAAGCGCATTTGCATTCTGATTGGAATGGCGTAGCTATCTGATTTGCATTCCAATTCGAATGCCTTAAAGTGCTTTTGTTTGCACAAGTCGAGCTAAAGTTCTGTTATGCCATTTGCCTGATTGATTTGTAATTCCTGAAGCAGGATTATAGGCTATGATTTTATATACTATTTAATTTCATTTAAATTCTAATGTAATTTAAATATTTTGTACAATATAAAATAAAGATCATTTATTTTTAATATTTTTAAAAAATCTAATGTAATTTAAATATTTTTTATATCACTAAATTTATTGTTGTTTTTTTTTTAAATATTTTTTTTCTTTTCATATATGTAGTATTATTTCTTGTTTCCCCTTCTAAATATATCTTTCTGATATACAATAACTTCTAACACAATTCTAGCCATGAATATATTATATATAAAATATTTAAATTAAATTCTAGATCCGATTACAAAGAACTTTGAATATTTATTCATCACTTTGTTCTCCCTTTCTATTCTAAGAAATTTGAACATTTTTTTATCACTTTGTTTTCCCTTTCTATTCTAAAATGTTGTTTTGCATTTTTACAAGGTCTATCAGCATATAATTCCCCTTTAATTTATGCATATATGTATCTATACACAAACACGCCGACTAAATGGCAAATGAATAGATTATCAATAGATAGGCTCGTTTTTTCCATTTACATTTTCGCTTCATATCCATGGCATTAAAAATGAATGACAAATAATGGCTGATTGTGCTGTGTATATTTGCTGTAATCTAAAAAAGATAATCGAATGACACAATCATTATTGCCATTACGCCGGGCTATAAATAAAGCTCATTAAGTAATTAACGCGCAAGTGAAGTGAAATATATACATATATAAGTGTATATATATTTTTTCCTCGTTTTTGCAGACCTCGGTTGCCGCCTCCTCGACCATTTATCAGTTGGCCAAGAATCCGGATAAGCAGCAACGCTTGTTCGAGGAATTGAAACGTGTGTTTCCCACGCGCGATGCTCAAATCAATCAGCATGTCCTCGAGCAGATGCCCTATATGAGAGCGTGCGTCAAGGAGACGCTGCGGTAGGTCCACTAGTGATATAAACCCACACACAGATACTCTATATAGATGCTCTCTCTCTGTCTCTCTACCTTTACAGTATGAAACCGGTGGTCATTGCAAATGGACGCAATTTGCAGGCAGATGCTGTTATCAATGGCTATCATGTGCCAAAGGGAGTAAGTGCGCGTGGTTGCCATCATAGAAACATTGTCACTCTCTCTCTCTCTTTCTCTCTCTACTCTGCAGACGCACGTCATCTTTCCACATTTGGTGGTCTCAAATGATCCCACATATTTCCCGGAACCCAAACGTTTTCTGCCCGAGCGTTGGCTCAAACAAGCTGCAGGTATGCGCGAAAAGTGGGCGTGGAAATAGTTTTCTTCTATTCTATTTTTCATTCATAACTTTTTCATTTCAGCTGAAGGCTGTCCGCATGCCGGCCAGAAGATACATCCCTTCGTTAGTCTGCCCTTTGGCTATGGACGTCGCATGTGCGTGGGTCGGCGTTTCGCTGAAATCGAGTTGCATACGCTGTTGGCTAAGGTAAGGACACAGAGAGAGAGAGAGAGAGAGTGTGTGTGTGTGGTATGAAATTTTAATTGTCTCTTGTTATGGCAGATCTTTCGCAAATACCACGTATCCTATAATTCCGACGAATTCGTTTACCGCGTCAATTCCACGTATATACCTGAATCGCCGTTAAATTTCAAATTGACGCCACGCGAAGAGTGAGGCAAGAAGGAGGAGGAGGAGGAGCAGCAGCAGCAGTAGCCGTTGAGGATTTGCAGCTGTCGCACAACGTGGCGGCTGTGTGATATTTTTAGCAGCACGCATATTTGTTATTGTTGTTGTTGCTGTTGTTGCTGCTGTTGCTTTTGCTGTTTGGTTTCCATTTGCTTGACTGTCACGCGTTTTTCTTTTTTTCTTAATTAAGCAAATGTATCTGAGCCGGGTCACTGACAGCAGCGGCAACAGTAGCTTTGTACATATATCTCTATATCTCTACATCTATATATCTTTGTTTATATGTATATTCGTGTTAGTCATCAATTCTAGTTTTACTGTACGCAGCCAAAAGTCGTAGTCAATAAAGAGCCTAAAAGTATGCAATGTGTTTATGTTTTTGGTCTACATTAATCATGCAAGCGCGCGGAATGCAATGGAAGTGGAACACAGAGACACATTAGCGTATGTGAAACATTGAAACGATTATTCATGGGGATTAGGTCTCTGTAAATGTTGAATTTCACATATACCATTATTTATATATATATATATATATATATATATACATATATCATATGTGTGACATATGCTGTGCATGTAATGCCTTTGATGAATATGTGATTAATTGAGGCTGCAGCATTCATGTGAATCTCGTTTATACGAGTATTCAAGGTCATGAGAATTAGCAGTAAGCCTTTGATTCATGACTAAATATAATAAATTAGTATATAAATGTTTATACAAGAATTTGCATAAAGAATTGCCTGTGCTTATTGTGACTTGCATAAATCATTGGGATTATAGCGCTCTATATTGATTGGACATTTTCTATTTTATAATTTATTATTTAAATGTTGGATTTATATTTACTTTTTATACTTTCTATGAATTATATATTATATATTATCACAATATTTCTTTTTTGTGAAAGTGAATTAAAAATATATATATATATATATATATATATATATATATATATATATATATATATATATATATATATATATATATATTTTTTTTTAATTTTTAAATAATATTATATTATAATTATTAATAATATATTAGCTGTTGCTAACTATACCATAAGCTTCCTCTGAACCTTATTTGATTTATAAAAAAATTCATAAATAGGCATTTCTTGCAAAGCTCAAATATGTTTGTAATAAAAGTAAAAGGCTCCAAGTTTTCATATCTTTTATAAGCAGAATTCTATAACTACAGTAAGTTATGAAATATAGAGCAACCGGAAATATACCCCAAGAGCTGTGAAGTCTGCTCAATTCGTAGCCCTTATCAAAGCAATCACTAGTAAATTTCTATGAAACGTGGAAAATGAAATGTTACTCACTATTTAGCGGAATCATTCAATTGATATTCGTTGCTGCGCGAGAAGCATTCCTGTACGCCGGCGTCCAGCCATAGCCGCTTCATGGCAGCCAGCAGCTCCTCTGAGAAGGGTTCGGTGTCGTGCATGCGTTGGCACACATCGAACACCATTTTCGCATCGCTCTAAAGAAAGCAACAGAGAGATAGAGAGAGAGAGAGAGAGAGAGAGAGATAAGTTAGTTAAATGGAATGCATTAGAATTGGAATTACGTTCGACTCACCTCCCGTTCATTATTGCTATACTGAATACTAAGATTTGGCATGGCTCGCAATATTGCAACTAATGATTGTATTGTGTTGCTGTAGACAACCGGTCGATATTGTTTAAAGTCCTCCGCAGTGAACCCGCTCTCGTGAATGATTTTCATTTGTTTGACTATTGTGCTTTTGCCCGATTCACCGGCGCCTGTAAATAAAGAAGCAACAAATATACAGAAATTAGATAAGATGCACATGTTACAAAGATATCAGATAGCTTGGCGAAAGTTTTCCTAACTGTTGGCACATGGCACCAACAAATACCCTTGGGTTAAGGTAAATAGAAAACGTAAGAAGAGTCATATAATGGGTTATAGGGTTTCGCCTTAAATGGAATGTATAAATATTTTTGTTAGTTTTAATAATAACAACAATAAGTAGCGCTTGGTATGGCGTAAATAGAAATTGTGGAAGTGTCATTCGGCATAAGAAATAGTAGAGGAATACCTCTCAGCATAATATTTGAGATTTTTTTATATATACATATATAATGAATAGTAGATAGAGTAATTGTAGTATGTGTGGAATTTGATTTGCTATTTTTAATAAATAATAATACAGCCTAAAATCCTAAATTATGTAAAATACCATTCACAGAACAATACAGATTTTATAACAAAAAATACTTAAAAAACTTTTCAACTTTACAAAAAAGAGACAACGACTACAAATAAAACAGCCCAACTACCCCACACAGCACTGGCATAGGGTATCTTTTCGCTATAGCAAATCGCCCCAAGCCAGTGTATGTGTGTGTGTGTGTGCGTGGCAAAGATGTAAAGTGCAAAATACAGAAGGCGTCTGATTATGTGCAGTGACGCAAAACGCACTCGGGGCATTTTTTCACTGTGGGCGTTACAGGGGCGGTCAATGGGGCGGGCCAGGGCAGGGCAGGGCAGGGCGGGGGAGGTTATAAATATTTATGCACAGATTACAAGTGCATAGTTCGTAGCTGTTGAGCTAAATGTGTGCGCTTTGTATTATACAAGTAGAGCTTAATGGCCTTTAGCACACACATACACACACATACGGAGAACGTTATCGTGATTATCATTATCATGATCATCATTATGATTGCCATCATCATAATGGTCATCAGCATCTTATGCTCTTGGCTCGGACTTGTCCGCCGGCTGTAGCACAGCTCTGAACATAACAAAGGCTTAATTGTTGGATTTAAGTTTTTTCTCGTTCTCTATTTTGGATTTTTCTTCTTTTTTTTCGTTTTCTGTTTAACTTAGGTGGTCTACGCCCGAAATTGCTCTATTTGGGTCTCAATTGGTGCCTTGTGCCTGGCTTCACTTGCATTAACTAGCCCACTTCGCCTTTGTCTACTGCATTTGCCGTCTAATTTTAGCCGCTTTCATTTTACACAATTTTCTGTGCAATTTTCCCCCCCAGTTTTTCATTCTAATTTTCTTTCGTTCTTCACCATAATTGAGTGCGCTTCTGGCTGTGTGTGAGTGTGTGTGTGTTTTTGTGTATTTGTGTTTAGCATGCACTTGTTGATAATCTGTGCATTTAAGTCAGCTGGAAAATTATTGCTAAAGTGCTTCACCAATTATCTTTGTTAACGACTTTCCGAGAATTTCTATAATTTATGGTACGAATTTTCATTGAAATTCGTTTACTTAATCTGGGGAACTTTTTGCACTAGAATATTTATTATTTATGTTTATTTTTATTTACAAAAAATGGGAATTTTAGTTAAGGATTTTTAGATTAGTCAAAGTATTGTTTGTGTATGATTGTACAGCAAAATTAGATAATATATAGTATCTAATATCTAGCATCTACTATCTAGTATCTAGTATCTTGTATCTTGTATCTTGTATCTTGTATCTTGTATCTTGTATCTTGTATCTTGTATCTTGTATCTTGTATCTTGTATCTCGTATCTTGTATCTTGTATCTTGTATCTTGTATCTTGTATCTTGTATCTTGTATCTTGTATCTTGTATCTTGTATCTTGTATCTTGTATCTTGTATCTTGTATCTTGTATCTTGCTTGACGAAGTCACATCTCTATATATCCATAGTTATCTCTACATATCAAGCTGATATCATATAGTTTCCCTTCTTCGTCATTTGTCAATCTATAAAAAAATGTCCCAAAGATCATAAATATTTCCATAATAAACAACTACTATAAGGAAAGAGTTTAATAATATAAAAACTATTTGATAGGACCTTAAGGGATACATTTTTAATCGCCCAGCTATTTATGGCAAACAAAAGAGTATTTCCGTTTTTAAACATTCCGTTCTATATATATAGACTAGCTAGACGTTGCCCAGAGAAAGGGTCTTTATAGCACACGCAGCACAAGCTTAACGTGTTGCGGCTCGTTTACATGCTGGACTGTGTCCATAAATTAAGAATGCGCCTGGGAAATTTGTTTAGGTTCCGTTGTTCACTTGAAGAAAACAGTTCAATGCGCTCAAAACGTAATTGTTAAGAAAATTTCTCGATTATAAATATCTATAGGTGTGAGTGAGTGTGGGTGTGTGTGTGTGTGTGTCTGTGTGAATGCATCCATTCAAAAACTATTAAATACAACAATCAACTTGGGAGTTGAGGAACGGAGAACCGAACAAGAAATGTTTTGGCATCAAGCGCAAAGTTTATCTAGCTCGGCTAGTGGAAGACGTTGTTTATGACTGCCGGCACGTGAAATTAATGAGATGTTTGTATTGGGGAAGTGAAGGCGAGCGCTTAAAATTTAATGCCTACGTAAATTGCATAAATAGCCAAAGAAAGACGGAGCCAGAGCAAGAGCAAGAGCAAGAGAAAGAGCAGGAGAAATAGAGATGAGGTCGAGGTGAGAGTTTAGTTTTTGTTTGATTATTATTTTGCTCGATTTTTGAACAACTCGCACGCACACTGAAGCTTCTTTTAAATAAACACTGTGAGAAATGTAAGCATAACACAAACACACAAACACACACACACCCACCCACTTATACATATTTATAAAGAAATGCTGAGCAGCATTTTAACATTTTGTACAAACACGCAAAACTGTCAGAAATTAAATCTTTTGCCCAGGAGACGGACGCTAATATTTGCAAGAGGAAATTAAATGAAACACAAAAATACATACATATGTAAACATCAGCAAAATTGCAAATGAAAATGAAATAAAAATTGGAGAGGGAAATGGAAAATTAAATACACACGTACATACATATGTAGCTGCAAAATGAGAGCAGCAACTGCACAGAGGACCAACTCTTCAAATTACGAACATTATTCATTTTGTGAAAGTTACTAAAAAAAAAGTTAAGACTAACAAATGCCCTATAAATGGAAAGCGGAATGAGCTGAGTGTCACTTAGACAAGGCCAATCAATACAAATAACTATTAAATATATCTTTACTCACATTTAATTTATTTAAATGCTAATAATTTGTTCCTAAGATTAAAAAAAAAAACTCTAGCACCAAAAGGTTTCTTTTGTTATTTTTAAATATTTTTATCCTCATTTTATATTTTAATTTATTTATTTTTATAGAATTTTAAGCTGCCTAGAGTTCATAGAAAATATAATATAATAATAAAAATTAAGTAATAATAACAAATCGTTTTTTAACTGTGAAAATGATTTAGATTTATCTTTCTTTTTTTATGTTGAAGTAAAAGTAGAGTCTCATAGTAAATATTTTATATATTTTTAGTTATTAAGTTAACATTTATCCAGCTGCGACAATAATCTCCCTTTAAGCTGAGTTGGCAAAGCGATTTGACTGTCCCAGAGATGTTCAACTTTAATTGCTAATAGAATTAGAAATTCCATTTCCATTTCATTTTCATTTAAGCTAATCAAAACTCAACTTGTTAAGGCGTTTAACTAGAAAAACAATCTAAAGTAAAATGAGATAGTTAAGGTAGCAGAGACCAGCTCAGGTGTAAAATCGATAAGAGAGGGAACTATTTCAATGTTATGCAGTATCTGCTGAGTTCTGCACAAGTCATGCTTGAGTCATTACGTTTATAGTTAGTTGGACATAATATAATTGCAGTTTGCAATCAACTATTACCGGTGCACACACACACACGCCCAGTGAGAGGGAGGCCAGTGTGTGTGTGTGTGAGAGAGAGTGGGAGATCTGCACACCCACGCTGGTTGGCTGACCTTGAACTTTCGCCAAGCGTCTGAGTATGAAATGTATATTATTGCTGATTATTAAATTTATTGCATTTACATACGGCAACAGCCGAAAAATGTTGATGTGTGCTGCGTCGTGTGTGCGATGCAAAGCAGACAATAAAAAAAAAACAACAAGAGAGAGTAACAAAAAAAAACAATATATATTTGCGAGCCAGATTAGTCATAGATGTGGCAAGTCAGCTCGTTAAGGGCCCAGGAGGCAGATCAACTTGATATGCATAGACGAGCAGCCGCTAAGTATGCTATGGTAATTACGCGGCGGCAAACTTAACGAGCGATAAACCGGAGAAAGACAGCGAGGGAGATAAAGAGAGAGAGAGAGAGAGAGAGAGAGAGAGAGTGTGGCAGAGGGGGCTGGTAACCATTATAACTCACCCAAGAGCAGCAGCTTAATCTCTTTGGCAGCCTGGATGCCATCCTCTTTGAGATTACGCTCGATCAGGCGACTTCTGGCGGCTGCGGCTCGCTCCTCGGCAGACTGTGCGCAGCCCATGGTGCGTATTGCCTCGACGCAAAACGTTTTGAAGGTCGTTTGATATCGGCCAAATCAATGGCCGAATACGCGGGGGATGCAGAAGTCTAACGGAAATTAACCAACAACAAACAAAGCCCCCACAACGGCAGCAACGGCAGCAACTCTGTTGTGCCTTAACTTTACAGTTTTGTTTACGAAATTATTTGTTTAAGAAATTCTTAGAAATATTTGTTTTCTTTTTTTTTTTGCCTTCAGTTACACTTTCGGCTTGTGCGCGTTACACTGCAAGAAATTGTTCGATTTGTTTTCAATTGAGAATTTATTTATTGAATTGATTTGCATTTGTATTTGAATTTGCACTTGTCAGCCAGCGGGTGACATAACCGTAACAACAATTGAATTTATGCGCATTTGTTGACAAACAGGGCGCTCGATGCCAGGATAACAGCCGAGACACATTCGTCTGCCACGCGGATGCTGCACGAAATGAATGCGATGCCGTTTCGAATGATTAACTTTGCGCCTCGTGCTTTCTTGGCCAGCAACCACCCCGAGATAAGCACAAAACCAGCTGGCCAAATTAAATGCTCACCAGAGAGCACATATGAGAGAGAGAGAATGAGAGAGTGAGAGAGCAAAAGCTTTTTGTGCTTTCTGATTTCTAGCCAAAAAGAAGAAATATTAAGAAATAAAAGTTGTAATAGAAAATAATACAATTAGCTTATATATATAAAAGATTTTTGGCTTGATTAGAGGCTAAAGGAGTTGGGCGAACAGGTGTTACACTTTATATATGTATATATACATATATATAATGAGTGCAGCTAGAGCCTTGACAAACACACACACACACACACACGCACAACACGCATACGCAGCGTGTGACAAGCAAAGCAAAAACAACAAAAAAATCAATAAAACACGCTAGCAAAAAAAAAAAGGTTATTTTATAGTCAACGATATTGCATAGCGGATAAGCTCACACACGCACACACACACACATACATATATAAATCTATATATATGCATAGTCGATTATTGTACGTGGCCATAAATAATATTGATAGACAAATTAATAGCGAGCCATATTATTTGCAAATGCCCATGGACATGACCAAGAGTTTTTCCCGAATAGCTGGCGCTGCGCTGGTCTTACAAGTGGCCATAAACACATTCACACACACGCACACATCCAGAGAGAGAGAGAGAGAGAGGTGGTGGGGTGGTTGATTGGGCGGCCAAGGGGGTGGCTTGATCTGACGCAAAGCAAACAGCAAGTGCGATAGCGAGTGCGAGCGCGAAGTACTTTTGCTGTTGTTCTTTTTTCTTTTTTGTTGCTACAGTTTTTCTTTTGTGAAAAGCACGAAATATTCAATTTTCTTTGGTTTTGATTTTTTTCTCTATATATATATAAATTTGTTCTGCTTTTGTTTATTGTTATTGCACGCTTCCAGCAGCGCAAAGACAGCAGCAGAGAAAAAAAAAATGATTCATATGAAAGAAAATTTCGGGGCGAAGCTGCTAAAAATATTCCTTTTCATTTTCATTTTAATTTCAATTTTCATTTATAATTAACGCAGCAATTATCGAGCACTTGTCGCGCCTGTATCTAACGAGCGCGCAAAATTCAATTGTTGTTTTATTAATCAAGTTGAACAATTTTAATACAATTTTGTTTTTTTTTTTTTTTAATATATTTTTACGAATTATTTTTTATATTTTCTTTACGTTGTGAAAATACGCGTGCTTTTTATACATATAATTTTTTTTTGCTTTTTGGTTTTGGTTGAACGATTCGCTTTGCTCTTTAACTAACCAACTGACTGAGTTGGCTGGAGCTGTCGCTGGACTCGCTGGACTAAACGAACAACTGGCAAACGGAGCCGCCCTAAATGCGCCTGCACGTACTCACTCTCAATCAATCACTCAAGCTCTCGCTCTCTCGCTATCTCTCCTGCTTACACACGCACACGCGTACTCACAATTACAGCTGAAGCAAAAGCTCTTACGAAATACACATACACATTAGTGAATGGGCTGACAGAGCTTTACGTTGTGCGCGTGGGAGAGCAGGAGAGCGCGCAAGCACATCATAGACGCGCGCATGACAAGGAGCTAGCGCGAGAGTGAGAGTAAGTGAGCTGACAGCCTGGAATGTTTGTTGAAAAAAAAAGAGCGCTGGAGAGAGAGGGAACAGCAGAGTGAAGTAGGCAAGTGAGCGCGCGCTGCAATTGGCTTGGTGCTCGTTCAGCGAGTAGCGAAGCAGCGAGTGTGACAAGGCAAGGACAACAACAGTAGCGAGTAGCACACACACGCACACACAAGCCCATAGACAAGCCAGCATTTTAAAGTCACTTTTAGGCAGCTTAGCTTTTAAACGGCTAACTATTAGGCGCCTTAGCTAGAATACGGCTTGAAAGCAACGAGAGCTGACCTTTTCCATCAAATGACGAGCGTTGACAGCCGACAGGATGAGTATATTTTCATTCTATTTTTCGCCCCCTTACCGGAAAACTATATATATATTTATATATATTGAATGCCGCCGCCGGCAGATTAGATAAAAAATGGAGGAAAATCGAACCCCAATTGATGATGGCTGCCCAATTGTGTTCAGTCATTGTCATCGGCTTTTTGATTGAATGTTCAGACTGGCAGCGTTAATTGACCAAAAAGCTTTTTGCCCAGCTCTCCAAGCACACATATCACATTTCAAATTGCGAATCGCCATCGAGCAAATCAATGCCCAGGTAGGGTCCAGACGCGCGCTCTCAACAGTCAACTGCACGCCACATAAGTCAATTAATCTTATTGCACGGCTCATAAAGGCGGAGGCAAAACGTCAAAGGCTCATCGAACAATTATGGCCAGCATTCGGTTGGCCATGCAAAGTGTGCCCCTAGTTTAGCTAATTATGGTGACCCGAGCATTCACAATGGGCATTAAGAATATAGCTTTTTATTGGCTATTAATTAAGGGTTATGCCTTATGGAAGTTGTTCAAGTCATTTGTGAAAAATGTTATTTGATCTAATTCCAATTAATGGTTTTTTTCGTCGACTATTATTATACCTATGTATATTTCTTAAACTAAAATATTATATTATGTGATCATACAATTAATTCATTGTATTAATTCATAAGATTTCAACTTGCCTCAACTCAAAAGCTAATTAAAATCGCAATTACCCATTATCTCTGATTATTCAGATTTGATAAGTGCATTAGCTTAACTGCTCTTAGTTAATATTTTGAGCACTCTAATTGAAAAGTTGATATTATTAAGGGAAATCGCAGTCAACCTTCAACCTTTTATTTCAGTTTTAATTAGACCATTCTGGGAATTGCAATTCGGATAATGCCAAACCGAGAGAGATTTCCAAGAACTGTTGCAACCACTCAGCCAAAACTACACCACAATATCTTCAACCCACTCCTCGTGCCCACCTCTGTGGAGCAGTTAAATGTGGCGATAATTGGCGTCGATGTCAGAGACCGCAAGGTAATTGCATTCCATGGCAAAACGAACAAATGGCGTGTTAAAGCAAGAGACCTAGTCCGAATGGCTGCCCTGCTTTAACAGGGCAACTGTCGAGAGGGGTTGAAGCTGGGTTTGGGGTTGGCTACGCAAAACAACCAAATTCAATTGAATCATCATTTGCAAGCGGCGGACAGTGGCGAAAAAAAAAAAATGAAAACAATGAACGAGTAGCAAATGAAATTATTGAATGAATTGGGTTAGGCCAGAGGCGTCACGAAAGGGTCTAAGAGAGGGGGGGCAGCGGGCAGCGGGGGAATTAGCGCGACAACAACCGCAGCCAATGACAACGACAAACAGCAAATTGAGTGCTTCTATAAAACTATGGTGCTCTGTGCTTCATTTTCATTTTTTTTATTATCACGCGAACTCTTTTAAATGACAAAACTAGAAAAGGAGACAAGACAATATACCTCTCTCTGTCTCCCTCTCTCTTGAAAGGGGGGGCACACTCGTTGGCTTCTGACTTTCTTTTGCGACATTTGACTCGAGTCAATTAAATTCGATTTGTATTGTATTTGGCATGTTTTCCATAGTTTATTTAATGAATCTTGTTTATTTGCATGGAGCAGGCGACTGCAGAAGGGCAGGGGGATTTACACTTCCCCATGGCAGTTGCAGCTCGTAAAATGCACTCATTGCTCGACTTTATACAAGTGCAGCCAACAAGATTCACTTCAGCCCTGTCAAGCAGCAATTTCGGCGAATCATTTTTAGCTGGAAAATCAATTTTACGCTTTCCTCAAATCAAGTGATTACCTTCGTACCATCATTTCTGGGTATTACTATTGTGAAACCATTTTTCATAGTCCTTTCATATTTTCCTTGAACTTTCCATTTATATTTTATTTGTTTTGATGATTGAATCTTTGAGTAGTGTAAAAGAAGGAGTTCAGTCAGCAAATTTTTTTTCGTGCTGAAGCGAGATAAGTCAGCTAGAAAAGTCATCTTCAGGCGAAGAAAAATTAAGCAGAGAAGAGGAAAAGTTAAAGAAAATGATGTGACAGAATTACACAAAATATTACAGGGAAGAAATTTAAAAATTCTTTAAATAAAAAGTAGAGATTTCAGATAGACTGATTCTATAATAACTATGATTCTTGACTATATAATATCCCATTTTTTTCAGGTAAATACTCTACACATTATCTCAGTCTTATAGTTTATATAATATAAGCCCGCTTTCAATCCAAATTCCTTGGCATTTCCATTCATTTCCTTTTGTTCTAACAACATTTACTAACGCCAACAATATTGCCAGGCCATGCTTTACGTTTAGGTCAAAACACATCACTTGCTGCACTTTGGGCCATAAAACACAAGCAGCAAATGTTTCCTCAATAGGCACTTTTGGCCTGCAAAATTATGTTAAAGTGTTTAAGCATCCGTTACGAGAGGGCGGCCAAAGGTGCAGCAGAGGAGTGGGCGGGGCAGCTGCAGCTGGCAAAAGGACCAGTTGGCACTTGTGTATCGATGTTTTGTCCACAGAGCGAAAAGCTAACCACACCCATGACAAAGCAGTTCAGCACGGCCAGGGCGTTGCAGTGAGGGGCGGGGCGGGACAGGTCGAGGCATAGCTAATGTACTCTCAGCTGGCAACAGTTGCAGTCGAGTTGTCGTGTTGTCGTTCATTGTTTGTTGTTCGGCTTCCTGCCGCCATTTGAGGCTTCCGGCCTGCCATTCGTCTCCCGGCTCACCAAAAAGTGCAGTGCCCACAACAACAACAACAATAACAGTAATGGAACATGAACTATATTGGCCTCATTGCAATTACCAGTTACCTGTAGTTATATCAAATATGCACTCAACAAGCGATGGTCGTTGAAGGAGAAATAAAGAGAGAGAGAGAGAGAGAGAGAGAGTGAGAAAGTGAGGGCAAAAGAGGGCGAATTCTTTAGAGAAGTGAAACATGAAGTACTACTAGCGCCATCTAGAGTAGATTTCTAACAGCTTGAGCTGAGTTAATTTAATGAATTACTAAATCAGTGAATTGATAAGGAAAGTGAATATGTAGATATATAAAGAAAGGAAGAGATTCAACTACATCTTGAATAGTTTAGGAGTTAGACTTCAAAGACAGTGAGTAACGTATGTTAAGTTAGACTCTATCTCTTCTATCTACATATCTATCTTCTCTGCTAACATTTACAAATGTGTCTGTCTATATATCAACATCGTCGAGCACTAAGCACTGTGCGCATAGCAAGTCGTAAAAACGAAGCAAGGGCTTTAGTTGTGGCCATAAAATTCATGGAAATCTGTTGACAAGCAATTTCGATGCAATAATAATAAAAGAAATAATGAAATGAATACAACCAACTACAGCAAATTTCTTCTATAATATTGCAGCTTGTGTTAAGTAAAAACTAAACTCTTTTCAGATATATCCGATTTTGGCTTAATAATAGACGTAAACTTTATAGTTAACTCTTGCTTAAGGAACTCTGTCTAGAGTCTGCTATCACTCTTAAGAAAACTCCATTCAAGTTTAAGGTTTATTGAACTCTACAGAGAACTTAAAAATACATTACTCCAAAAAGTCAGATTCCCAATAAAAATCAGCTTTGTTCTTACAGCATTTTAAGTACTTAAAAATTGATTTTATACTTCCAACTAAATTTCAATATCTATAAAATCCAATTTCGCAGCACCTACTCCAGTTGATTGTTATATATGTACATATATATATTCATTTCCATTTTCTTTATTTTCAGCTGTGTGTGGGATCTGGCGCGTGGCATTCAGGTAAACGGGATTAGCGCGCGACACCAATGTCAATGTCAATGGGTTGCAAAACTGCTTAAGTGCTTAGCTGCCAGCCGGGTAAGTTGTCCGTTTAAAAGAACCCGTTGTCATGTAGCCACCACAACAGCACCGCACCACAGCTCCGCAGCACCACACTTGAACCTCTCCCTGGTTTGGTGTCATGGCGCATGGCTTGCGGTTCCATGTCAATCACCAGGTTGAGCTACACGTGCAAGCGCTTGAGTGTCAAGTGACGTTTTGGCGGATGCAGGCGCGACAGCCAAGACACTGAGAGAAATACAGTGAATATACGATATGGAAGTGAAGTAGGAAGTGAGATAAAGAAATGAGTGGGAGTTAACAGATGTAGCAAGAATTAAGTAAAGGTCACTTTAAAAAAATATATCTATAAATATTTTTAATATTTAAATTTTTAAGTGTTTTTATTTGTATATAAATTTTAAAAAATAAAATAAAATAAAATAAAAAACAATTTAAGTTAGTATATCACTTTTATAAAATGCCAATTCGATTTAAAATTAAAAAAAATATATATATTCTTTCTCTTAACACTGAAAACCCCCTCTATTCTCTCAGTGTACCTGTTGTTTATAAGCAAAGGCGCGTACTTGAGCCTGCTGCATCTTTCACAGCGATGCGTCTGTTGCATAGACAAATACATACACACACCAGCACACATACGCACACACACACACTGGCTCTGCTCTGCTGTAGTTGCAACTGTTGCACCGTGGTCTAAGTGCACTTAAAAATGCATTGCGCTAAATGCCCGTCGATTTGTCAGCTGTCATTAGTCGAAAACTTGACTGCAGCAATGCATAATGTATGAGCACTTGAATCTGGCCAGAAAACATGAGCAAGAAGAATCACAACAACAACAACAACAACAACAAATACAATAACAACAAGCAGCAACAACAAACAACTCGAGCGAAAATGAGCAAAGAAAATGGGAATGCTGAGTTTTTGGAGCTGAGAGTGAGAAACGAAAACGAGAGCCGGACGGACAATGGGATGACATGCAAGCATCGCATTTGACCCAATTGTTGTTTCTTTTTTTTTCTTTTCATACTAAATATTTTTTTTTTTTGGTCGCTTTTGTTGCGTGGCCAAGGCAACAACAACAACAACACACGCTAAGAATAAATTATCATGCCACTGAATGATGATGCATCAGCCTTGAGTTACGTTTAACTTTTCCTGCTGTTTTTTTGTTATTTATTATTATTTCTTTTTCTTTGGCTTAGTTTCTTGTCATTGACAGTTCCGAAGTTTATTGGTCAAGAATAAAGCCAGCCAATTGAAAGAAAAAGTATTTGAAATATTTAATTTGGCAAAAGAAAAAGAATTTTAAATATTTAGTTTGAGTAAATAGAGGGAATAACAAAACATTTAGCAATAATCTGAATTTTAGCAATCCATAAAAAAAAACCTTATCGAAAATACATATATAAAATATGTATATTTCTTTCGCCTGCTCCAAATATATATTTAGAGTAAAGGTAAAGCAATGAAATTAATATTTATCAAAAAAAGGGCCTTTTCCGTTTACATTCATTTAATAATAAAACATATGCTATCTCTCAGCCATAAAACCTTCACGGCCGACACACACACACACACAGACACACACACACCACTGTGCCTGTGCATGGGCCTGAAAGCAATTGAGCCTGCAGTAGTGCGAGTGAGAGAGGGGAGATATAGAGAGAGGGGGAACAGCAGCAGCAGAGGAAGAGGAACTTTAAACAACTCAAGTGCACTTTGCAACTCGCAACTGATAAAGAAATTCCATTTATGTAGGTATCAAAGAGAAGAAGAAGAAGATGATGATATTGTTTGCTTTTGCATTCTATTTTTTTTTTCTGTCTTTTATTTTGTTTGGGTGAAAAAAAAGGAGGGAAACGACGCACAGCGACGACTTCCTAATCGAAAGTTGTGAGTGGAAATATGATTGCATTATTTTTCTTATATTATATTATTGTTATAAATTGTTGTAAATTGCACTTACCGAGTAGCAAAAGTTTAATGTCCTTTGCCGCTTGAATGCCATCCTCTTTCAGATTCTTCTCGATTTGTTTGGAACGTTGTATGGCAGCGCGCTCTTCAGCCGATGTAGTGCAGCCCATTTTGTTAGACTTTGTTGCGTTTAGCTTATATTATTTGATTATTAGTTGATTTTGTGTTGTTTCTTCCTTTTTGTTGTTGTGGCTTTGGCAGCACTTGTCAGTTAAGTTAAGGGGATTTCTTCTTATTGGGTGGACAGCAAGTGCGCAGCTTTTATTTTACTTTTCCCTTTTTATTTTTTTTTGTCTTATTTACAAAATGCTTAAAATTACAAATATACACACTGCAAACGGAGGTATTATTTATTTATTATATATTTGAATTCGTTAAGGGAAATGGTGCGCAGCATCCAATTGGATTTTTTTCTGCATAAACAATAACAACTGAGCGTTCAATCGTTCGGCCACGGGAAGTGACAGCAGCAACAAAAACAACACCAACTCAATGAGCAATGAGTCACACACACAGACACACGCACACATATACACAGACACAGCTACGCACCGGCATTGAGATAACTACTTGACAAGTGCGCCTAATTTTATGGCCGCCACTGTCTGTCTGTCCAATAGGGCGCGTGCAGCTATAATTGAACTGCTCTCTTGTTGTTGTTGTAATACGCTGTTATCAGCGGACGACAACAACAACAACAACAACAGCAATGAGAGCAAGCAGCAGGCACTGCTCTAGCCAATTTACATATGGCTTGAATGGAAAATATGTAATATACTAAATATATATACATATATACTAGTATCTATATATGTATATAGATGTTCATCAATTCCATTTATCTAATCAGAAAATGCTATCGAAAATTACTACGAAAAAAATAGACATACGAAATGCAGAGTGAAAAAATTTCCGCATTTTGGCAATTTATCATGTTTTTGGGAAATATTGTGCATGGTGTGGCCAGGTCCTGCTTTTTTCTGTACATGTATATATCTTATATATGTATGCGTATGTGTGTGTCTGCAAGATGTGGGCGTGGGCGCAACAAAAAAATGTGTTAAACGGCTGGCTATAGCCGGCTAAGACGACGCGTGGTCACACTGGAGACGATCTGCCAGTCGCCGCGCCTCCTTTGGACCATTTGATGATGATGCTGCGTTTTGTTGCGACTCGATGGGGAAACGTTTAGTTTTTTTATGCGGCTTTTGCGTGGGTGCGTCGCGTTTTTCGGTTTTTATAGTTGGGTGGTTGCTTGGGGGTGGTGTTTTAGGCGCTTGTATAAATTTCCATTTAGTAGCTTCGTGCCGCGCTGCTCACACGCTCGCGCTCTCACGCACACGCACACGCACTCTTCACACACACACAGAGGCGAACACACATACACTTTCACACGCATACACACATTCTCCCACCCACCGCCAGGGCGAGCAGCGTGAGCGCAATTTTCTTCGTTTCGTTCTTTTTTTTTCGGCTTTACATTTTACCACCGCCTAGTTTCCAGCGCCAGCGTATACACACAACACTTGCACACACGAACTGAGCAGAGCAGAGCAGAACTGAGCAAAGCAGAACTGAGCAGAGCAGAGCAGAGCAGCGCAGCACGGAGGCCACCCTCTTGTTCCGCCCGTTTGCTTGTTGGCTTTTCAGTTTATTATAGATTTAATTGGATTGCATTTTTGAGAATTGATAACACATTAGATTTCACAATTACCCGTTGCACAATGTTCAGCACTAGCACTTTGCTTTCAAATTGCATTAATTCTAATTTAATTGGAATATTTCGGGTGTGCAAAAACTTGTAACACACTTTTGCTGCCTCTCGCTGTCTCTTTCAAACTGAATCTGGCATTGCCAGACCACTTGCTCTATGCACTTTGTTTACATTTCGCGCGCTGTATGTGGCAGCACTCTGCTAATTAGCAGCACTGTTAACTTTCTTATTAGCATTACAGTTGGAATTCAAACGAGACCAATAGTGCGTAGTTTACACAAGTTGGATAGCCACTGAATGCTGTAAGTAAATTTTAAAAATGTCATAAAGTGGTATAAATAAGAGCTTATAAGTAGTTCTTATATACATATATTTGAAGCAAATTTAAAGATGACATTAATAACAGTTTGTCTTCGCTGCCAATTCGCTGTTAACACGAGAGTTGCATGCATTGCTGCAGCCCTGGTACCAAACAGCTGATCGCAATTGCGTGTTTGTGAAACTAAGAAAAACAATCAAAATGTTACGTCAAGTTTTGGTAAGTTATAAGCTCATTTAACGAAAAAAAAGAGATAATTAAAGTCTTTTTAGAGCTCAGCATCTGTGCGCCGCTTACTCATCTCACCCACCCGCTGTATGAGCGGCAAACAAAATGTGCCCGACAAGATCGAGTACTCAACTCCGCCAGAAATAATTGATTACGAAGAATCGCCCCATTTACCAGTGCCGGAGTATCCAATCAGACCAGATGAGCCGCTCGAGACTCGCAAGCAAAGGTGTGTAGACTATACTATAATTATAGTTCACTAAATTAATCAATTTGCATCTGGTAGACTCCTGTATCAATCGCGCAAACGCGGAATGCTGGAGAACGATTTGCTCCTGAGCACTTTCGTGGCCAAATACCTGAAGGATTTCGATGCCGAGGAAACGGCTCAATACGATCAGCTCATCAACGGTGTGAGCAACGATTGGGATATCTATTATTGGGCAACAAATACGAAGCCAACGCCGCCGGAATACGATACGGATGTCATGAAGTTGTTGAAGCAACATGTCAAAAATACTGAACGTGTGCAGCGCATTAGGCAGCCGGACTTGTAAATTCGTATTATATAATCAAATATATATAGGCTATTAAGCAATGCTGCATATTATCAATGTTCTTAAATTAATTCTGTGTTAAAGCAAAAACTAATGGAAAATTCAATTTCTTGTCTTTTCTTTATAATTTTCATGTAATACAGATATGATAATATATATATGTCTGTATATATATATACTATTATATTATATATATATAAACGATGTCTGAATGTATATGCTTATCGAATAAGTTTCACTTTAGTTGCGAATTATTACAGTTAAAACTTGCACTTTTGGAAAAATTGCTCGAAATTTAAATTTGTTTGCTATTGCGCCCCAAATATTTTCGTACATACAATATATAGAAATCGGGTTAATTCGATCTGTTAAATCGATCACACATTAAGTTAATGAATTCTATTTTATTTGAATTGTTCACAATTGTTTAGCTTTATATATATATATATCGTTAATATTAGCAGTTGATTCAAGCGATTAAATTTCTTTAAACTCTAGTTTTAAATTTAAATGAACAGGTTTTATTATTTGTTTTAAATATTTTAAAAAGAGCTCCTTTTAAATTAAATAATAATAAAGAAGTAAACATTATTTTGGTTTTAAACAATACAAACACAATCGACTTTTGCCAGTTAATTTCCGATTAAGGGATTTCAATTATAAATTTTAATTATACATAAGATTAATATTACACATAATTTTTGTTGTTGTTTTTGCGGTATTCATTTTTTGCTTATATCCGAAAGGCTAATTTATATAAAAAATATGTTGTAAAACGTTTGTTTTTTTGTTTTTAGTTTTGTTTTGTTTTGCATTTAAAAATCTCGCTAAATCAGAAACACAATCATCGCATGAATTATCGCGGCATCAGTTAAAAGAAGGACTTAAATAGGCGCACAGTTGATGCGGGTAAAAAAAGTGGTGAAGTAACAACAGAATTAACCTACTACAGATACAGATAGAGATGCAGATTACACAGATCGTTTTCGTTAATCTTTATCCTAATCTAGTCGAGCGTCTCGAAGAAGTCGTGCGGATCCACAAATAGCGCCGGGCTGCTGCCACCGCTCATGGCCGATGATGATGCTGCCGAACCCGCTGCCGATGCTGATGCCGATGCTGCTGCTGCTGCTGCTGATGCGGAACTGCTGACGCCTCGATGGCGACCACGACGTGCTGTACCGCCAACGCTAACACCAACAACAACACCACCACCACCACCTCCACCAGCTGAATTACCACCGCGTATGCTGGTCGCTGTCATGACGGGATCGTAGGTTCGGGTTGAGGTCGCCTCGCTGCTCGACATGGACGATTTGCGACGACGCTTGTTGCGACGCCGTCGCCGCCGTTTGGTGGTTTGCACAGCGGCCGTCGATGTGGTTGGCACGCTGCCCAGCGGTTCGGTTAGCACGCTGGTGCGCGGCAAGGTCAGCGTGGTCTCGAACATCTTCAGCAGCGTCGGCGAACTGGGTCAATTTTGCGGGAACACATCGTCGATGGTAATGAAAGCATCCTCGCCCAGCGAATTCTGTCCGATGAGCTTCAATAGCTCAGCCGCATGCGCCACCAAATACTCCAACGGTGGCCTACGCTCAAAATTGAGCGATTCTACAAAGAGATAAAACTTAAATTAGTTAACCAACTAGAGATAGTAGCTAGAGTTTACTCACCTAATATGGCTGAGTTGAGCGTGGTGGAGACGTTTTCACGTCGCGAGGGACACAATAGCCAGCCCATGGGACTGGACCAAGGATTTGAGTAGGCAATCAAGCTAAATGCATCCTTAATAAATTAGAAAATACAAATTAGCAATCATTTCATTCTTGGCTACAATTAAACTTCTCTATCACCTCCAACATTTGACGCTCCTCTTCAGTCATGAGGTTCTCCTTCTCCAGCTGTTGGCCCATGCTAGACAGTTCCTTGCCAAATTCTAATATCTTCTCAATGACACGCCCATAATTGCGCGATGAGGGCGATACATCTACATCTGGGAAAATGAATTATATATGATTTATTCAATTTTATATGATATATATGTATTCATACCCATTTCCTCATCGATGGCATCTAGAGAGTTACGAGCTACACTGGCATTGCCATTTGAACAGGAGTCGCCTGGATAGATGGATGAAGAGATTATTAATTTGAGTTGAAATATAGTCAAGTTGAAATATATATATATATATCTACGCTCATTATCAAATTGAACATGTTTTGATATCTTCAGTCTACATTTGGCCAAATTACAATCGTATGAGCTTTTCTTACCAGTCCATATTTCGTCTTCTTCTTTGATTAGTAAACACAATTTCATTGATATTTCTTGTATGGAAATTCAATTTCTTAACCATCTTTGCCTAAGTTTGTTAGTACCCAATTTTAGTCTTCTTCTTGAATTCTTGCATTTTATAACTTCCAGATGTAATACAGTTTTGTACGGTGCCATGTCTTCTTGAATTTACAGTTTTGTTTGCATTTCTTGAATCTATGTTATACATAAATATGCATACAGCTTTGCTTTTCTTTGAACAAGAATCTGCTTAAAAATTATAATATACAATTAATTAACAATTATAATATTGTTAAATATATTTGCCCAGCTCAGAAATAGATGGAATTAATGCTGAACACTTAAATTTAAAACTGAATCAGTCTGCCTTTTTATACCCTTAATTTCCATTGAAAATGGGAAATTAGGGTATAATGGCTCTGTTTTAAATACCCCATTCAACAATTCTTAACTAGTTTTAAATAGCATTTGAATCATTTTACAGTTCAATGCCAATTTAAAATTCGTTTGTTTGGCTTATTTCGCTCAGGCTCATAAATTCAAATATTAGAGCCTAAATTGCGGTAAGCCTTAGTTAAATAATTTACAGTATTGTTTCATATACTCCATAAAATATATGGATTTTACAGAAGTATATGCTCATCATCAGCTAAACACTTTGACTAGCCGTGACTCTCTATTATCTAAACTTATTCCATGTTAACACTTAATTGAAACGCACCATTGGAGTGACTGTTGCAAGGCTCCATTTCCACATCCATGCTATTTGAATCATGCTCCGGACACTTGTTGGAGTTGTCATCAATAATCATGCTGCAAATGCCAAGCAAATTATATAGCATTAACAGAATTTTTTTTAGTTATTTCGTTTTAGCTGCAATACATACATTTTGGGATCTGTTTTATCGCCTGGTTTTATCACAGCTGAGTTCGCAGTGTTGTTTTGTGGCTGGTTGGTGTTGGTGCTGGCGCTGCCGTTGCCGCTGCCGCTAATATTGCCGCCGGATTTGCTGTGCTTGAACGCCTTGGTCGACTGTATGACTGACGTTTGATTTGTGGGCATGGTCTGTGTGGTGGCGGTCACTTTGTTATTGGCGTGCTAGAAAAATTCAAATTGATTTAGTATATATGTATATATATTGCATACATGTCAGTATTTAGTGACCCACCTCAATATCAGCGCCATTGATCATCTCAATGAATTGGCGACATTTGAGAGCAAACCAAAGATTTTTATTGTTCTCGAGGAGGCCCGGATATGCGCGTAGCGTATTCTCAATGGCCTGACTCATTTTGCCTGTCTGTATGAGCTTGATTATCTCTGTAAGAGAACATTTGTGAATTAACTATACGTTAAGATCAAGTATACATAAATATGCATAAGCTAAGTAAGCTTTTGTCTTCTAATTCTGCTCTATAAAATCCTAATTCTAGCATCTATTACTAAAAACTTTCTACACACTTTGACGTGTCTTGATTGAGGCCTCGTCCTCCTCGTCGAAGGGCTGATGTGTGTAGGCATTAAAGGCCTGAGCTGTCTTGCAGTAACCACTATGCACCAAATATGTGGAGACCAGCCTGAAAATACAAAATACCAATCACTTATTTGATTCTTAATCAATATTAATAATTGCATGCTCGCCTGTTCATTAGATTTTCGGGAGTTTCCAGACGATGCGGATATCTGTCGATTTTGCGCAAGATAGTGGCACGCATCTCTCGCATCATTTCCTCAATTTTATCAAATTTGAAAGGCTCTTGGCCAAAATTGGCATCCACTTCCTCGCCGGGCGTTTGCAGGCCCACCGTCGGATAGAGTTTGGTCTGCATTGGGCAATAATTAATGTCATATAATACTTAATTAGGGTCAATTTATATTTACGCACCGGCAAGTCTCTAAATGCGATACCCAGATCGAAGCCGTTCTTGGTGTAGAAACAAGTGTTGTTCAGAAAATTAACACAACAGCCAATTATATCGCCGGTGGTGAAAGTGGGTCCATACGACTGCCCATTGCACGAAGAGCTGAACGAGTTGCCATCGTAGCCATGATAGCCATACGACTGTTTATCCCCACCTGTTCAGACAAATCAAATGGTGATGAGCATGTCAGCTTTATGAATTTGCTATCTGTATTTCCTACAATACGCACCTGGCAGTCGATTCATGCGAAACTGCTGAGCGGTCAGTCCGATGCCCATGTAACCATTACGACCCTTGGAAATGATGCGCACCTCAAAGTAATATAGGCCACAGGACGGTGGTATTGGGTATGCGGTGCGCACAGAGCCAGCTGCCTCGCTGTGCTGTTTGCCCACGCCTGCAATGAAATATATGTGAGTACAGTGAATACAAGATAAACTGCACAACTCTACCTAAAACTCTTATAAAAATAAACTAAATATTACTGTAAACCACATCTGCTATTTCCTCTTGCAAATATTTTACATTTCCATTTATGTATACAAATTTTTGCTCAGTTTCTCACAGCGAATGCCCACTGTAATTGCTTCAACTCACAGCGCGTGGCTTGTGTATGCAGCCAATCAGCTGTTTACCAATCACTCACACAAGCGTCTGCCAGAACGCGAATAAGCGTGTGAGAAGTGGGCGCCGAAAAACAAAAACAGTAGCTACCACACTCGCACAAGTGCAAGCGAGACAACTGGTGTGTGTGCGCGCGCCTAGCATGCAGTGGGGTCGCCACTGAAAGCAGCGCGTTGGCGTTTTCACTTGCTTTGCCCAAAAATGGCAGCTTGAGCAGCTGTTATTGCTGTTGTCTACTATACAAAAGCAAGAGGAAGAGGAAGATGTCTGATGAAACAGCAGCAAATACAATAATAAACTGTATTTTGAAGTTGTATCAACCAATTAAGCTTAATTTGTATGCACTGGTTGAATTGTTTTTAAATACATAAAAGTGTATATACATATGTATGTATGTACATATCAAATTTTATGTACATATGTATATATCAAATTTTATCAGTATAAAATGTTCAACAAATATATATGACTCACTGCAGTCACGCTTATTAATCGACAATTAAAAACAATTGAATTGTTTAACACGTATATGTTATGTTAATAACATAAGAGGACTTGCACATGAGATCAGCGCTGAAATAACATCCTGCTGCAACTGTTAAAAGATGTAAATAACATACATACATACATAGCTGTGGTCATGAAAATAGGAATGCAATTAACATATTTTAAGTTCCAGCAGCTAATAAACAAAATTTTATGCATGTTAATTATGGAGCCTTTCTCGTAAATAAAATGAATATATTTTAGCAGTGTTAATTCAAACTAACAACTTTATACGCCGGGTGTAAATTCAGAAGCTGTTTTCATATATGTTTCTAATTAACATATTTTAACAGTTCCCATAATGTTATGCTCTGTCTGTAAATTATAAGTTCTCTTGAGCACTCACCTTTGTAGGTGACACGCAGATTGTTGTGCGACAGTCCGATGTTGAGGCACTTGTCATGTGGATTCCAGCAGCGTGGCAGCGGCGTCTCGGCCTCATTCACATTCGGATAGAGCAGACGCAAGGGATCGACGCCCTGATGACCCGATTGATTTGCATTCCGTGTGCCGCTCCCACCACCACCTCCGGCCAGTCGAGATGAACTGTGGCTCTGGCTGTGCCCATCTCTCTGGCTGCTCGATTTGTGGCCCCCGGCGTACATATCGTTGCTGAAGTGGCTGCCGTTGTTGCTGTAGAAGTGACGCGTGCGTCGTGAACTCGATGCGGCGCTGCTGCTATTGTTGCTGCTGCTGCTGCTGGTATTGTTGTTATTATTGTTGTTACTGGTATTATTGTTGTTGTTGTTATTGCTGGTGCTGCTGTTGTTGTTGTGATTGCTGCGCGGCGCACGCAGTAATGGTGGCAGTGGGGCACGCGCCGTGGAATAGCTGGGCAAAACGGCAACAGAATGAAGTCGCTGCTGGCCACTGGCTGATCCGGATCCTGATGCTGATGCTGCTGCTACTACAGCTCCAGCTCCCGTTCCTGCTACGGCAGCGCTTGCTGCTGGTGGCGGTGCTGAACCGGCTGCCTGCTGTTGTGCAGCAACGACAGCGTCAACGTCAACTTCAACGGCGGCCTCCTCCTCCTCCAGCACCTCCTCCTCCTCCGCTTCGAGGTCGTCGTCACCGCCT
The DNA here is from genome assembly GCA_035045965.1 of Drosophila aldrichi. NCBI lineage: Eukaryota > Metazoa > Arthropoda > Insecta > Diptera > Drosophilidae > Drosophila > Drosophila aldrichi. The sequence goes on from JAWNOM010000511.1 coordinate 598,037, forward strand.
TCGTCCTCCTCGTCGTCGTAATCGTCAATGCGCTCCACGACGGCGTCGTTATCGTTATCAATGGTGCCCGCGTCAATCGTATCGGCAATGGTGTCCGCCTCGATTATCTCCGGCTGCGGTTGCTCCTGTTGCTCGACCTGCTCCTGGTGCTGCTGCGCCTGCTCCTGCTGCTCAGCCTCGACACGTGATTCGTCTGCCTGTGGTAATTCCTGTTGAATAGGAGTGGGTGAATGCTCATGTTCATCAGCCTCAATTTGTTGCTGCTGTTGTTGTTGCTGCTGCTGCTGCTGCTGCTGCTGTTCTTGTTCAGTGTCTGTTAAGAGCCTTTGCTCAGCCTCTATGTTAAATAACAGCGCTGCAGCTGTGCTACTGCCACTGACTGCAGCTGCATTAACAGTGGCTGCGGTTAAATTGCTGTTGTTGCTGCTGCTGCTGTTGCTGGCGCTGCTGTTTTCCATGGACAAATTCGGATTATGCTCATTATCATTATCGTTATCGTTATCGGCATGCTCAAAATCCATATTTCGCTTTAACTGATTGTTCTTTATTATTGTATTCTATATTTCTGTTTATTTGCTATTATTGTTGCTTGTTTCTGTTTGTTTGCTTGTTGTTGCTCTTGTTGTAGTTGTACTCTGAGAGAGATTTGAAGCAATTAAAAGCGACGAACAGAAAAACAGATGAAAGTGTGCTGACTATGGGCAGGCATGAGATATGTGTGAGTGTGTGTGTGAGCTGGATGGAGCATCATGAAGTGGAAGGCAAATAGGTGCAGGTGCAAAGCAGCAAAACACAACAGCATCAGACATGTGTGTGCGTGCGTGTGTGTGTGTGTATACACAAGTATAACAAACAAAATGTCCTTTGGCCATGCCTCTGCCCTGCCCCCACACAAACAGCAACAATATTATGCACAACAGCAACGGTAAATAGCAATAGCAAAATAACAGCAGATTACAGTTTTTTCTTCGACGCACACAATAACAACAAATGCAGCAGCAACAGCAGCTGCAGCCACAACAACAATTAAACTACAACTACATGCAGCGATTGCAATAAAAACTCAATAACCAAATTGCAGCACTATTGGGTTATTAGCCAAATGCTCACTTCACGTTTTCGTTTACAGTTAATAAAATGCGTTTCAACTGCGTTTTTACGTCGTTCTTTTTTGAAGTTTTCTTTGTTTTCCCCCTAGTAGCAGCAGCAGCAGCAGCCAGTCACAGTTCACACAAACACACACACATCGGCACACAGTTCACACATACACTAATCACACTCATACCAATAGACGCACACACACACACACCGTCGTCTACACACACGCACACACACACTCATGCATACAGAAAAAATTTGCTGGTGGCCAAATAAATGCATTGCAAATGGTTGGGTCTGGTGTTTCTTTGGTCTGCTTGTGATATTGTTTTGTTAATATGCCATTTTGGTTAACTGACTGCGAGTATTAAACATTGAATTTGCGTTACCTTTACGAAAGTTCAGTGCACTTTAAAAATCACACGAATGACTTTTGTTTAAGATTTTTACCTCGAATTGAGCGCAGTGTGACCGACTCTGACAATTGTAGCCAACTGTATGTTAATAATGCTAATGTCGATTGACATTGAACTGTAACGCGTGCTGCGTGGAATAAGAGTGACCATTTTAGCTGTGTTCAATAACATAAATGTTATCGATAAAGCGCGTTGATTTAAATTTTGGCGAAGTTAGAAGTTATCTTGAAAAACTGTCGCTGGAGAAAGCTGTTTTATAAATATTTGGAGTATATAAATAAATTTTACTATAAATTGTAAACTTTTAAATAGATTCAGTCTGTTTACGTGTTACGTATTGCTTGTTTTCTCTCTATTGGCTAAAAATCCGGTTCTTATCTACGGGTACGCTTGACAAATAACTTCATGAAGCGCTATGCATACAAATATGACTATGACTCGTTTTGTTGTTGTTGACGAACACATTTGCTAATCAACAATGTGATGGAAAATTACCAGAGAAATGCAAATTACTCTGAAACTATTGCGTTTTAAATTTATAAATATTGTAGAATAGGGAAAGGTCTCAGATATGCGTGTATACAAGTTGATTATATTTGTACATATACTTAGGTACATATATAAAATTATATTTAAAATCGGTTATGTTTAGCTATTTATTCATATATGTATGTAGTTTGCTGCATTATTGGGGAACACGTTTAAACACCAGTATAACACAGTTCAAATATGTATATTTATTTTAAGTTCTTTCGCATTGCTTCATATGATTTCATTCTTACTGTTTAACGGTTTGGAACTATCTAAAAAAGTCTGCAGCTTTGGGCTACTGCCGTGATCCGAATGATTCTACACGTATAGAAGATCATCTCAAAATTGAGCGTAACTTTGCTATAGTATTGGTATTTTCTATGGGATACTCTAATACAGCTAAACATTTTGTTGCGCTCATCGCCATTCACTCAACTTAACGAAGTTCCAATTAGCTCTCTCATACGAACTCACACAGTTAGCCCCGGCTGAGCGTCAGTGCTTCTTAGTATTTGTAAATCTATACAGCGCACCAACACATCCAAAGCCAGCGACGCTCTCTTCACACAGTTCGTATAGTAAGCGAGAGAAGAGCGTAAATTGTGTGATTGTATTGTAAATCGTAGGCCACTCACCAATACTACCAAAGAAACTTTGTATATTATCTACAAATATATTTTAGTTTTTATTTTTGATCAACTTGCAACTATTTTATGTATTTTACAATAATTAATTATGATGAAACTTAATTCCAAAATCTAATTAAATCGTCCGAACTGCCAATAGCTGGATTCATGCACCACCATTGAGGGCTGTATGTGGCTCAATGAGGCGCAGCCAGTTAGTTTCATTGTAGTGTCAAAGTCGTGTCGCAAGATCTTCAGGAGTTGTTCGACGCCACGTTGCCCGTTGGCCGCCAGGCCCCACAGAGCGGGGCGGCCAATGAACACGGTCCGGGCGCCCAGGGCCAGAGCCTTGAATATATCGATGCCCTGCATAATGCCGCCATCGAGCATGACCACCAAATCCTTGCCGACGGCAGCAGCAATCTCAGGCAGTGCCTCGATGGTGGCCGGTACTGTGTCCAGCTGTCGTCCGCCATGATTGGAGACAATGATGCCAGCACAGCCTGCATCACGGGCCAATTGGGCATCCTCTGCGGTCAGGATGCCCTTCAGCACGATGGGCAGCTGGGTGAGCTGTTGCAGCCACTTGATATCCTGCCACGTGATGCTCGAATCGTACTGACTAGTCACATACGCATTCAGACCAGAGCCAGCGTACTTCGATGCGAATCTCTGGGTGAACTCATCCTGGAAATTGGCCAAATTCAAATGCGACGGAAATCTGAATTGATTGCGTGCATCTGCGCGACGATCACCACTGGTGGGCATGTCCACGGTCAGGACGAACGCCTTGAAGCCGGCCTGCTCGGCGCGCCTCATCAGTTGTTGGGTGAGGGAGCTAGAGATTAGAGGTTATAAGGATTACATTCATTCATATCCATTCACAACTATTCACTCACCGTTCCTTGTAGATGTAGAGCTGAAACCATTTGCAAGTGTCTGGCGCAGCTTCTGCCACTTCCTCAATGGAGCAAGTGGACAACGTGCTCAGAATAAAGATGGAGCCAGCTTGTCCAGCGGCGCGTGCGGTGCCGATTTCTCCATCTGGATGAGCCAGCTTCTGCATAGCCGTGGGTGCAATGCCCAAGGGCCAAGCGAGCTGCGCCCCCAAAATCTCGCAGCTGATGTCCAGGTGGGAAACATCGCGCAAACAGCGCGGACGCAAACGTAATCTGAAATGGAATGTGAATATATATTGAGTATATAATAACATTGCGTATATTCTATCTAGTTTTACCTCTTGTACGCCTCATGGTTCAGACCGCATGTTATCTGCTCCCCGGCGCCACTTTTATAATAATCCAGAACATTTTGGTCCAGCTGCTCCTTGGCGTTTTGCTCAAAGTCGGCAACGGAAACGAGAGACATGATTTGATTTTATATTTATTTGGATATTTTATATATGTATGTATAAAGATATTTATTCATTTAGCTTTGCTTTGTCTCTAAACGAAAGAGGCGTCAATCGTTCACTTTTATACACTTTGCAGTTGAGAAAGAGAGCGTCAAAAAGATATGGAAGATGACAAACAATATTTATCGATGTAAACGTGGCAATATTTATAAAATTATTAAAAAATATATTAGCACTTTTTTGGTAAATATAAAAAAAATCTTAAAATAAAACTAAAAATAGATAGACAGAAGTTCTGTAAAACCTGTTAGCTTATTATTTAAGCTAAAACTAAATTGCAAAAAATCTGGTATACTTAAAACAAAACGTAAACAGAGAACTAAATGGAAGAGCGTTAAAGCTTCTTTGTTAGTATTGGTAAGTGGCGTACGATTTACAATACAAGCACACAATTTACGCTCTTCTCCCGCTCGCTACGCTACGTGTGAAGAGAGTGTCGCTGGCATTGAGTGTATTGGTGAGCTGCATATATTTACCAATACTAAGAAACAGTTACGTTTCACTTGGGGCTAACTGTGTCAGTACGTTTGGGTGATCTGATTGGAACATCGTGAAATTGAGAGAATGGCGAAGAGCGCAACAAGTTGTTTAACTGTATTAGTGTAGGCTATAGAAAAAACCAATACAAAGGCAATTTGACGCTCAGCTGGGCTCATGGACAAATAGCTGTGATAACACTAGGCCGGCCTAGCTGCTAGCCGGCATTTGTGCAAGCTGAATGAAGTTGGAGTTTGCTAAAACTTAGTTTTACCATATGCATGGCCTTCATTTGAGCTGCAACGAACAGCTGAGACACCCTGTATGAATATCATTAGATTTGACAGGCCTTCAGTTGAATGCTTAGCTCTACACGTGGCCCATTCCCCTGCAGCTCTATCTGCTCCCCGACTCCTAACTACGGGTTTCTTATCGTCCGGCATACAAATGCGATTGCTTGTTGTTGATTGTTTTTGGATTTGCCTTTTATAGAAAAACAAATGTGGAATGGAAAATTACCAGCGAGAATTTCAAGTAGAAGCAAGATTATTGCGTTGTAGAAAGACTGTACTAGTGATGTAATAATGAACTGTATATCACTTTTAAATGACATTTACTTGATTTCAAATAATTGTTAGAGTTAATTTTATTTTCTATGATCTTTAAGTATTATTTCTGCTTCTTGATGATCTTGACTGCATGACAGCCTGAAGGCATCTGCTTGGCTTTATTTTGACTGCGACCCGAATGTGCGTATACCTATAGAAAAACACTTCAAAACTGAGCGTAAAATTACGTTAGTATTGGTATTTTATATGGGCGGTACTAACACAGCTAAGCAACTTGTTGCGCTCTTTCACGAAGTTACCCGACGAGCTCACACAGTTAGCCCCGGCTGAGCGTCAGTGCTTCTTAGTATTTGTAAATCTATGCAGCTCACCAACACATCTAAAGCCAGCGACGCTCTCTTCACACAGTTCGTATAGCAAGCGAGAGAAGAGCGTAAATTGTGAGATTGTATTGTAAATCGTAGGCCACTCACCAATACTACCAAAGAAACTTTTACGCTCTTCCATTTAGTTCTCTGTTTACGTTTTGTTGCTATATTTGTTTTCAGTTTTGCGGTCTACGTATCGAATTATCCAGTTGGACATTAAGAGTTAGCTTGGCAACAGTGTTGTCCAATTGGGCAATTTCATCAGCTAAACCTAAAACCGAATTGTGTATTTATTTATTATAAAGTGTACATTTGTATATATTATATTCATATAATGTATGCAGCTGCATTTGTGATTATTATTTTAAATTGCTTGGGTTGTAAATAAACAAGTGTTTAGCTGTATAACAGAGCTCTGTAATGCTGTAAAGTGAATAACAATCAAGTCTATGTATGTATGCATATGCTTGTGCATAACAACTACACACACACACACGCGCGTGAATATCACAGTTGTATGCCAGCTTAGGTTTTGCTTTTGTGAGCTGTTGATCCGCTCTCTTGCTCCTCATTCTTCTTCTCTTCTGCTTAAGTTGTTTGTATGTGTGCTTGGCGTGTATAAAAGGCAGCCGCGCAGTCGAGTTGTCATTCAGTTGACTTCAATAGTTCAGCGACAAACAAGTGAAGTGAATTTTCGCTCTTCTTTGAAATATTAAATAATAAAACAAGAAAGTAACCAAAATGCGTCTGGGTGCAACTATTCCAAACTTCAAGGCGGAGACCACAAAGGGTCCCATTAGCTTCTACGAATGGCAGGGCAACTCGTAAGTAAACGCACACACACATAGACATAAAGTCGAGAAAATAAGTTTAGGTATACTCATAAATACCCTCTAAATTATATGAATTAGTTTACTCCACTGTATATTTATAAGTGTCATATCTTCTTCTTTAGCTGGGTTGTGCTCTTCTCTCATCCATCTGACTTTACGCCCGTGTGCACCACAGAGCTGGGTCGCATCGCTGTCCATCAGCCGGAGTTTGCCAAGCGCAATACCAAGTGCTTGGCCCACTCGGTGGATGCTTTGGACTCGCATGTCGATTGGGTGAATGACATTAAGTCCTATTGCTTGGATATTCCCGGCGATTTTCCGTATCCCATCATTGCCGATCCCACGCGCGATTTGGCCGTGTCGCTGGGCATGCTCGATGAGGAACAAAAGCAGGATCCCGAGGTGGGCAAGACCATACGGGCGCTCTTCATCATCAGTCCGGATCATAAGGTGCGCCTGTCCATGTTCTATCCCATGTCGACGGGACGCAATGTTGAGTGAGTAGCTTGTAATGATTTGATTGAACTTACGCATACTTATCTAATATCCTGTAATTTATTTAGTGAGATCTTGCGTACCATTGACTCGCTGCAGCTGACTGATCGCCTAAAGGTGGTTGCCACGCCCGCCAATTGGACTGTAAGTTTCTAACTCTTAGACTATCTATATAGAATTTCGTATTTAATTATTTATGCTTACCATCACTGTAGCCGGGCACCAAGGTCATGATCTTGCCCTCCGTCACCGACGAAGACGCCCACAAGCTATTCCCCAAGGGCTTCGACAAGGTCTCCATGCCATCGGGCGTCAACTATGTGCGCACCACTGAGAATTATTAGAGGGCTCTAAATATCTAACAATTATGGACCAAAAACAATACACACTATCGAGAACTAAATAGAAATATTAATATTTTTATATTTACAATTTTAATATATGTATATCAGAGCTTTATAATATTTCTCACATATGAATAAATTAGTTAACATTTTATATACGTATATGGAAATACCTGCCTTCCTTATTTTCTCGATATGATATTAGCATATTGATTGACAGTTGAGCTGCAAAGTGCATTCAAATTGAATTTGACTTTGAATTTTGTATGGAATGTATTGCGTGACAGAGCTGCCAGTTTAGCTTTTTAGCTATTAAAAGTAGACTTTTATTTATTTAAATTTACATAAGCTAGATCATTAACAATTTGTTTGCATCCACCTTTGAGGCTTTGATTTAACAGAACATTATTTAAGCTGGTTTATTTATTTTGGACATCACTGTAAGCGTTTATATATAGTTTATTTATAGGATGGCGATTATCATAAGATATTAAAAATAGAATAATATATTTTTTTTTAAGTTGCTGAATGAATTATTTACTTTTTTACATAAATTTAAAAAAATATATAAAATATATAAAACTTTACAAATTTTATTAATAATTCAACAATTTTTTTTTTAATTTAAACACTTTTAAAATTTAGTCTGAAACATCTAAACATTAACAAGTCATTCATTGAATTACCTCACATACTCCTACCAATCTCAATATATGTGAGCGCACTGTAAAGCTTTTTGGCAAAAGCTTGACGCTTCAACTAACTGCTGTGCCGTTTGGCGCGCAGCTGTTTCTGATAAGCACTACAGGCACAGCAACAACAAGTACCAGCCTGAAAGACAACCGCAACAACAACGCCAGCCGTTTACCGTTCTTCACCTACGCCGCTTGACGCTGGCTTTCGCTCCTGTCTCAGTTCTTATTGAGCCTCGCGCGCGTTCGGTTCGCAAACGCAGTCGAACGAGAAATAAGAATAACTACTATAATAATAACGGCAACGGTTGCGTTAACGGTAACGGCCACGGACTTCGTTGTATTGGTTTTGTGTAACTTTACGCTATTTGCATTTGACGAAAACTTTTTTTGCCGTCTCTCCGTCACTGCTGCTGGCCACCCACAAATTATTTATTGTCCGCGTCGTGTGTGTTGTGTGAGAGAGATAGCAACAACAGCAAAGGGAGGGAGGCACACACATCGAATGCCTTGCTAAGTGATCTGATCGTTTGTGCGTGTATCTCGTTTAGGTGTGAGTGTGTGTATGTGTGAGTGATTTTTGCTCTTATTCTCTATTGATGCCAAAAAAAAAAGAAAGCACTGTGTAATTTAATACTAAGCGTGCCGCATAAAAGTTTTGTGTCCATGCAGTGAATGCAACAACAACAACAACAACAACGAAAGAAACAACAACAACAAGAATAATCAGCTAAAAAGTTTGGTGTTGTCAAAAGTTTTGATGACTTTTCGCATAAAATATGCTGGAAAACATTTACATCTCGGGCAGTAAAGTGTTAAAGAGCCTTAAAGGTAAGAGATTTTATGCTCAACTTCACTATCTGTCTCCCTCACTCTTTCTGATGCGCTCTGAGTAATGCATTCAATTATCGCACTAGAATAAAACAAGCTGCCAAACTCGAGGCCCATTCGCCGATTGAAACGACGTCACTTCCAGAATCTCATCGTCACTTGAAGCAAACTTACTCAATAATTTATGTTTAATGTAAACCTGTGATTGTAAAACTTGATACAAGGGAGATAATAGGGCAAACAGATGCCCTGGCGCTTCCTCAATAAAAATTAGTTAAAAAAAAAAAAAGAATAAAACAAAAACTAGAAGCAAAAGTTAAACAGAGAAATAAATATATTCAGCTGCTGAGTTTTTCTTTTTTTCTGCAGTTTTTTTTTGTTCTTCTGGTTTTTTTTTTTGGACATTCGACCTTTGCCCCACGTTTGTCTCTAGGGGATTGGAGACCATTTATTTGGCATGCAGATGGCGACAATATTTGATTGGTTTCTGCATTTACCGTTAAGGTAAATGAAAGTTTATTGATTAACCGAAAGCTGAAGCACGTGAAGAGCACTTCATAAACATAATGAAATTTGGGTTTGAGAGAAAAAAATCAATTAAAACTAAAACAAAGTGAATCCTTTTATTGCTTGATTGAGAGTTTTTAATTAATAAATTTGAGATTTTATAATTTAATCAGATTTCAATTGTGAGAAATATTTTAAATGTTGTTTTAATTTTTAATTTACTTAAAAAAAAAGTAAACAGATAAGAAAATATAATTTAAAATAAAATAAAAAAATTAGCTTTGTTTTAAAAATATTTTATTATTTTTATTATTACTATTATTATTATTTTTTCATTTACATACAGTTAAAATTCCAACCTAAAAAATAATTAAAATTTTCAATGCTCAACATTATTAAATTTAGTTCCCATCACTTTCAATCTTATTTTCCGCTTTAAATTGTTGAAGCTATTAATTTACCACAATCCTAAAACTATGCAACAACAAAATATTATTAGGCAACTCTCCCATGTTGTATTCAATTTTTAATCTGTTTGCCCTCAACTAAATTGAATTGAAATATATGAGTTAACTTTTGCAGAATTATGTGGAAATTAGTTTTTCAGTTTGTGTGTGTGTGTTTGTATTAAGGCTAAATGATTTATTATGCTTGATTAAAATATAAGCCAGAGGTATGTAATTTTAATCTCGGCCAACGTTTCAACAATGAGCGGGGACCGCAAATGCGAAGACCTTTCTCATATTTAATGTCTCAATTAAATTGGCAGACAAAAAGGTTAAACTATTTGACCTTTTTATGCTGTTCCTGTTACAAAAAATACCAACAAAAATACCAAAACACAGGCACAGGCACAGAAAAGCTAAATAAATAAATATTTAAATATAATTTAAAGCTTATCGAGGATAATTCGAAAAGCAGTCACAAAAGTTGAGAAAGTCAAGCCGACGGCAAATTGTGAGTGAGAAGGAGAGAGTGTGAAAGTAAAAAAGAGAGAGAGAGAGAGGGAGAGAGAGAGAAGGCATGGAGTGAGAGCGACACTTGGACTAAGAACTGTAAACAGCTTTAGTCTTAAATATTTATAAACTTATTTTTAATGCTGACTTTCTTTTTCTTTTCATTTTTTTTTTTTTTTGTAATTATGCCGTCTAAAGTGGGATTTATAAAATGTTAATTTTAATTAAGAGTCGGAATGAGGGCCACAAAAAGAAAACATTGCGAGAGCAAAGAGATGAGCAGCCCCAAACGGGCAACAATGATAAAAAGATAAAAACAATGCGAAACGTTGGCGGCCAAAGGGGGCAACAGCAGCTGAACAAGATGAAGAGCTTAAGAGGGACAACTGAATGTGGTTGAGAGGAAATACAGGTGTGCTCTGTGGATGGGCAACAAGCGAGCAGAGCAGAGAGATGTGTGTGTGTGTGTGTGTGTGTGTGGGTGTCTGGTTGTGTTGGGGCATGTTATACGTACATATATACTACATAGAATTTTTTTTTTTTTGTTTTTTTTGCGGAAGTGTGGGTGGGATGGCGCGAATTTTGCGCGTCCATTGTTTTGGCTGTTGTTGCATAAAGCGGGTCAAGTTTTTCTTATAAAATATTCCAAGTGCTTGACAAGTCACCAAAAAAAAAATGAAAATAAAAACAACAACAACAACAGTAGCAGCCGCAGCATCCGCATCAGCTGCAGCGCTATGCGTGGCAACCTTTGCGGTTCAGAGGCATCAGGCCGACGGGGGAGGCCGTTGGATAATCTAACCAAACAACATGCTGCTCAAAGGCACACAAAAACAGTCACAACTGACGACTTCTTATGGGACATTGTCAGCCAAAGAATAATAAAGCCCCGAGCGCTGTCTGAAAGTAAAACAAAAAGTCGCAGCCAAAGGCAAAGCAACTGGGGAAATTGTGTATACGCTATCTAAATTAAATAGGAAATTAATGTTGAGAGCTGAAAGCTAGTTATTTATATAATGTTAATTAATAATAAATAATAATAAAGCATTATAGTTTAATTTTCTTAAACTCATTTTAAATATTATTTATTTTGTTCTTAGAGAAAAACATAAAGCATTATTTTATATAACTATTTGTAGTTTTAGTAAAAAAAAAAAAACAACTTAAAACTACTGCAAAAATAAAAAAAAAATTTTTTTTTTACTTATTTCAGTTAATATGAATTAATTTAAATATTATTTATTTTGTTCTTAGAGAAAAACATAATAATGTATTATTTTATATTTTGCATTATTTGTATTTTTAGTGAAAAAAAAAAAATTAAAATTATTACAATAATATTTTATATACATATTTTTTTGTTTTATTTATTTCAGTTAATATGAATTAATTTATTTTAATAATATTATTTTTTTATTAGTTATTTATATATAAGTTTTCAATTCGTTATATATAATTTTAAATTTTAAAACAATATGAGGATATTATTGCTTATTAATTTTATTGATTAATCATTGTTAACTTTAAGAAGAGAGAGTTTTTAATTTGAAAATTATATACATATCTAATTTTTTTGTCATATAAATAAAGAAATATAAACTGCCTTTGAAAGCGTCAAATATATCCTACTCACTTACATCTTTACAAATACTTGAAGTAATTTTAATTTATGAAAAAATATATAAATATGTAAGCTTAGAATTGATATAATATACAATTTATAATAACATCAATGATGCTGACTGATTCAGAGAATTTTACTTGAATTTATTTACAAATATTTATTTTATTATTTAATTTAATAAATCTTATGACTAGATTTCAATATTTGAGCACGATTAAAATCTTCTCTTATAGCATCAATAGCTTTGGCAGCAAATCCCTTTGGCGTGAGTCAGAGCACTTAACACACGCTTTATGCTCAGCTAACGAGCAGAGAGTAGGGCATGTGGCAAGAGTTAGGCAGAAGATGGGTACAGGTTGTCTCACAATGAACTGGGTGTTGATGAGGAGGAAGAAGAAGAAGCTCAAGCTCGAGCTCAAGCAGAAGCAGAAGCTAAAGAGATGATGATGAAGTGTCAGTGGCCAAAAGGGATACGCGGCTTGTGGCTTGTGGCAGAGAAAACAAAAACTCAGCTAGGCAATTATTGTTGATGAATATGGTAGGAAATGTGAACAGAAGAGAGAAAAGTATTTGCTACCCTAAGCTAAGCTAAGCGCCTAGCACGCCACAGCACGCGAAACTTTTGCTTCAACATCAAATAGCAGGTTGAATATACAATGCAAGTAAACGTCTGGGTTGAGGATAGTAAAAGGTATTATTTTCGAAATGTTCGCGCCGCATGAAATACAATAATTTGTTATCTGTCCCAGGCGCCGTCTTTTGTCCTCCTCTGGCGGCAGCGTAGTAGTCTATAAATCAAAATTTCTCTGTGTGTGTGTTTAGACCACATAATTAAGGCCTTAGATAGATGACCAAATGATGGCCTAAAAACACATTTACTCACATATTTTGCGGGGTCAACCGCATTTTCCCTTTCACATTTGCTTTTCGTTCTTTTTTTTTTTTTTTTTGTATTTTTCATATTTTGCCATCGTAAATAATGTTTAGAAATTAAATTCATGTGTTGCTCATTTGGTCACGTATTGATGGCAGTTCATTGTTTTTGTTGTCTTTTTCATTTTTTTTTATTTACAATGAATATTGGGAAAAATATAATTAAAATATGTGTTTAAATTTGAGTTCATTAAATCGATGCACGGTGTTGAAATTTATATAACAAAAAAAAAAATACTATATGCAAATATTTTTATATATAAAAAATACTATATGCAAAAAAATTTAAATAAAAATTTAATTTATTGTTTACGTTTGATGTTGCTGCAAATATTTGTCGATTTCCTGAAATGAATTTATAATAGGAAGGCATTTTTTTTTTTCATTTAATTGGATGATATTTATTTGATTAAGAATTACGTTTTCATTATTATTTATGTTTATTTTAGTATAGTATTTTTTGCTTATATTTTATTTTTTATGTGTTTTGCTTCGTAATAGCAAAATACATATTTCTTTAATTTATATTTATACTTGCAAGATTTTTGCCAGTTGCTATGTTTTATTTGTTTGTCAAATAACAAAATTTTAGCTCACATTTATTATTTATAGTATTTAATAAAATTTAACTCCAAGTATACTATATACTAAAAATATATATTAATATTTATAATTATATTAAATATAAATAAAAATATTTAGATACTTGTCAAGCCGCGCATAGTTTTTTTTTCTCCATATTAAATTGCTTAAGTGTGAGAATTTAATAAATAAAACAGCTTACATATTTAAATTCCCTAGGCAGGCCATAAACATGTAAATTTTCTTTCTATAAATAAAATTTCTATTCCTGGTATTTATGCAAAATTTTTCCCAATTCAGTTTACTTGGCATAAATTGTAAAGATTGTCGGCTTGCTGCGGCTGTGCCAACAAATTAACGTAGACAACAAGAAAATTGTGCCCAGAGATTTGCTTGTGAATTAATGCCACGCGTCAAACTATAAATATAATTGAAAAACTTATTTGAAAATTTGCTGCGGCGTAAGCCAATTATAAACTAGGCACAATTTGCACAGACAGAGAGAGAGAGAGGGATAGAGAACGAGACAAATGGCCTGGTGAGTGGGCGAGCAGCAAATTTGCTGTAACTAATTAAAAACGCTTTAGGCACCAAATATTTTATGGCCGAAATGCAATGAGGGAAAACGTTTGAAACTGGAAAGGCGACAATCTAATTAATGAGCAGGACGCAAAAATTTATATTGGCCAAGAACAAAGCAGGCACCTGGCTGGGATAGAAACAGCTGTCTCTCTCTGTGTGTGTGTGTGTGTGTAATTGCTTAAATTTTTCACAACAAGTGGGCGTGGCAGTGCGATTTATGTGCCACAGCCGGTCTAAGACTAAGCTGTGGCAGCTGATTTGATTACGCAGACAGCAAACAATCAGAGGAGCAGCAAAGATGTGTGAGAGAGAGAGAGGGAGAGAGAGAGGGAGAATGGGTGAGTGGGACAGGGAATTTATTGAAGAAAACAGTTCTTGGTCAGATGCTGAGCTGTGCTGTGCTGTGCTCTATCTTTATCTGTGTCTCACTCACTCACTCTCTCTCTCTCTCTCTCTCTCTCTTCTTCTCTGTCTAGCTGTCAGTCTGTCTGTCTGTCTGGCCATTCATATGAGAGTTTGCTTTGTCTGCATTGTTGAGCAAGAAAAACTTGATTTGACATTGATTTGTTTGGCAGCTTCAATTTGCTGCCGTTGTTGTTGTTGTTGTTATTGTTGCTTTTTATAATCAAGATTTGCTTTACACAAAAATAAATGGATTTTTTGCTTAGCCATAGAATCAAGTATTAACAAGTAAGAAAGCTTTAGTCGAGACTACTCGACTAGTAAATCCCCTGAACCCTTCGGTGAACTGATATTTCCATAATTTCTACTTACACACACACACACACACACATCCATATAAAATGAAATTTGAGAACCGAATGCATTGAAGTTTGTTTCCACGGATTACCCAATTTTCCGCGCCCAAAAAACTCAAGTCATGGCTAATTAAAATTGTGAAATGGAAACAAACGCATTTATTTATGGAAATAAGTTTACGTGCCCCATAAAAGAATGGATCTATGATTAAATAATAATCTAGATTGGTTAGCTATCAGTGTCCAGAGTAGAGCTGTCCGTTGGTGCCGTTGAGCTTTCTGGCTCAGGTGTGGAAAGTGATACTTCATTATCAGGCGAATCTGATGACCGTTTACAGTTGTACATCCTTTTAATTTTCTGTAAGTCCTTAGGAGAAAATCCCGAACGTTGGCCCAATCGAGGGGTATCCCTCGGATTCTAGAAATTAAGGATTTTTAAATGACAAAATTATATTTTCGATCACAGTAGAACCTCAATTAAATATATTCTTATTATCATCAGTCTATATTCTTTCGTCCAACTCACCTTGGCCTCTATTGTATTTTTGTGATTCCGTGAACCGGCTTTCGCTGAGTAGTGCAGAATGCTGTCGTAATCGTAGGACACTCCGAAACTCACAGTATTTTTCCTCTTTTCAAAGTTATCAATATATTTAGGAATTATATTTCTGAAAAAAATCGTTATATAGCTATCTCGATCTCTCCGGGTTTGCTCATGATGAAATCCAATTGTATGCATCAGCTCGTGCATCGCTGTTCCATAGCCTCTCAGACATCTGGACTGTAGATTGATGGTCTGCTTCCCACCTTTACGACCGACAGAAGACCAACAGCCCGTCCTACTGTTGCTTATGGAAACGTAGTCCTTATGGCCTTTACGTGGCACAAATTTGATGCAGGTGTGTTTGTGGTACTCGTTTATGGCAGCTTTAATTGTGGACACCTCCCATTTACTGAAACCACGCTCGATCACAAAAGGCACCACGCCCCTTTTCCAACGACGGCTTATGAGAGGCTCACCATTTAGCGTAACGATGTCAGATGATAATGGCACTAGAATATCACCCTCGAGGTAGCTGCCCAGCTCCTCGGGATTAACATTGCTGTCAGCACTTAAGTTGGCTACCCTATCACCTGTTAGCGGATCCGGCACGCCAAACATCGCTTTTCCATAATCACTCAAGTCTATGATATCGTTGATAGAATCCGTTGTATCTGCCCAGGACACTTCCTCCTGGGATACCAATGGCAGCGCCCAGCTAAGTGTGTACATGGAAACGAAGGTGAAAATTAATCTCTGCATAGCTCACCGGTTACTAAAAAACTTTGCTTAAATTGTATTGAAATCTAGCGGCTTTTATATCTGAATTGAGGCAGGAATTTATCAGCTTTAATATGATTATGGACATGCGTAACCAGAAAATATGACGCCTATTTAACTCTGATAATTTAGATTAATAATGTATTATATAATACCACGTAATCATTTTTTTTTTCTCAAGTGACGGGTTATATTATATAACAAGTAAGAAAATGTGACGCCTAATTAACTCTGAAAATTTAGATTAATAATGTATTATATAATCACACTCGATATGCGCGCGGTATATATGGACATTTGAAAATAAAATTCAAGTGTCTAGCTCTTATATCTTCTGAAATCAACGCGTTCAAACATACGGACGGATGGACAGACGGACGGGGCCAAATCGACTCAGCTCGTCGCCCTGATCAAGAATATACATATATACTTTATGGGGTCTGCCACGCCTCCTTTTGCCTGTTACATACATTTTAACAAAACCTTTATACCCTGATTTCCCATTTTCAATGGGTTCAGGGTATAAAAATGATAAAATCCCATTGTGTTCATATCGATGGGTTCATATGAGCGTTTGCATTTGGAACTTCTTTCGCTGGCAATTAAATGATTATGTTTTGATGAGCTTGTGTTTCTAATAAGTGTACTATAGACATAGACTGCTCAAGAGCTTGCAAAACTAAATGCTATTAGCTAAAGCCCACTCAAGCTAATGCCACCTATTATATATCACCTCTCTATGTAATTCTCAACATATTCACATTAAATGCAGTACGATACTCAATAATTAGATATATTTAATTAAATGATGTGATTTCAATTAACTTTTATGTTTGCCCAACTTACAGGACTCACGTCGAAGTGCTGCGACGGTAGCTACCGAATCTGACATGGCAATTGCAATAAATTGCAATTGAAATTGAAATTGCCATATTGATAGATTGGAGGCGATTGGGAGTGGGGACGACGCGCATACGCCAAGGCGCCAAGGTGTAAGCCTGGTGCAAGATATTCGCCAATCTGTGGACGCGCCTACGTTCGCCACGGCCCAATCGGGCCAGTGGTGGCGGCTATCTGCTGACGGGGACAAGTGCGGCGCGCGAGGATGAGCTGCTGGGCGTGACAGGTGGACGTAGGAAGCGGCTTGACATAGTGCCCGATGATTGGAGGCATAGTGATGATGCTAGAGCGGCAGCGGCAGCTGCTGCCACTGCTACACCTGCCGCTGTTGCTTCAGTCCCAGCTGCTGCTGGCAACGAGTGTTTAATTAATGTGACGGACTTTAGTGATTGTCAAGAGGCAACTGAAACTGAGCGGCAGATCGAGCAGCCGGTCGCTGTATTGCAAGTGCCAAGCATAACGACCACAAACATCAACAACAACAACTTGAACAACAATAATAACAACAACAACAACAGCAGCAACACCAACAACATGTCACGCATTTTACAGCCTCGTTATCGTTTCCGTGATCTACTGCTGGGCGATTTCTCATTCAACGATGATGGCGAAAGGTAAGTCTCTATCTACTAATTGAGCCAACTTGATGGTTTACTTTTATAATATTACACACACACACATATAGTCAGTGACAGCTGTGTGCACTTCTGCTAAAGCTTAACTACACGCCAAAACATCGTAATTACAAATATATTGCGTATACGCCTAGTCGTCGCCTGGCAGCAAACAGCAATAGCAGCAGCTGCAGTCGACGACTTTTTATGCGCTTGTCGAGAGCCCCATGGCTAGCACTTGAAGTGTGTAACACATTTAGAGACTGTTGTATGAATAATATATTTATCTTTATGGCAATATGTATATTTACGGTCAGTTCTATGGCCAAGTTTCTTGAAGTGTTTGTTGCCTATGGCAGCTAGTCGCCTGCATCAATTACTGAAGATAAACTGTTGTGAAAAAATGAAAATGTGAAAAAATAAATATTAATATAATTTCATGGTCTTTTTATTATTAAATATTAATAAAACATTGAAAAATATATATATTAACACAACGGAATCAGAATTTTTTTCATTTCAAAAGTATTTTTACTATAATACTATAATATTTTTCTTTTCTAACAAAACTTAATTTTAGGGTACATGGATTGCGGTTTTGATAAATGTTTAACTACGATTGCTTTGCGTCTTTTTCGTTCTACTTAATTGCAATTAAATGCGGACTAAAAATAATGTTAATTGCATTTGCTAACTGCACAAACAGGCTGGGCGTAGCCTAAGTATTCATATACATAATTTATGACACTTTTGCCTCAGATCGATTTATCGATTCTCACTTGACATGCTTACAGGGCGGGGACAACATTGAGGTATTAACTGTCTGTGCCTGTGTATGCATGTATGTGTGTGTGTGCCTGTGTGTGCCTGTGTGTCCGTGTCTGTGTCTGTATGGGTGAAATATGTGGACGCGCCTTGGTTCAATAATCGCGCACTTTTGTCATCAATTATTTACCAACTGCAAATGGCAAAAAGTGTCGGTGCCGTGTTCGGGCCTGATATGTTTTAAAACGCGTTACCCGTAGCGATGACCCTCAGCGATGACGGACCAAACACGCACCGACGGACAGGCGAATTGAACAATAGAAATCGAAATGAATGAGCGAAAGAGAACAATTGAATTTGTAATGGCAAACGATTTGTTGATATCCAATCAAGAGCTTTCCTTTAATTCTGAAAATAAATAAATTGTTTACATAAAATTAGATAAATATAAATACTGGAAAAAATTGTAGAATATTTTATTAAAAAAGAAAAAAATTGATATTCGGCTAAGAAAAATGTCAATAAAGTATCTCTATATATAATTGAAATAGTTTGTCTAACATAGTTAATCTAACCTTTTAAGTTCTAATCAACAAAAAATATATAAAATGTCGTTGCCCCTACACAGCCACTGTCATTTGATACAAGTTTGCTTAGTCTCTTTAGCGTATGTTTTGGAACTGCAAACAGAACCCAAATATATATGCTTCGTACTAAACTTCCCATGCCAATCCCATCCTCCATTCCGGCCAAGTGACAGCTCAACGAATTTGAATCCGTGTGCATAAAACAAATCGATATTCACAGATTTTATTTGGATTCTATGCCAAAGTGCAATCGATGTCACCAGAAATAACACAAAACGAAAAAAAAGCTAAAAAACAATTAGAAGTGCAATGGGAAAACCCGAAAAAAAAAATCCAATTCATTTTCATTCATTTTTCCTCTTTCCTATTGTTATATTTTCGCATATGTGTTGGCTACATTGTTGACTGGGTCAATCCAGCTGCGGTGGTCAAGATTAGAGTGGCTTTGCTTAAAAATCTATTTGTGGGGGGAAAAAATAAAATACTTTCCGCTAAGCTGTCCTATTTTGAATATACAATTTAAAATTTCCAGTGATTGAGTGGGATAATATAAACGAATATTAAAACAATAAATAAGAATTCAATTTATTACTATTCAGAGTATGTTATTGAAGAGCAGAGATGTAAAAATCAATAGCATATATAAATATGATCATTATAATTCTTGTGCAGACAATTTTCCCTATGATTATCTCTTTTATCATAACAAACATTGAACTGATAAAAAATTAACGCGATCTGTACATGCGCCTAACATGCTCTGCTTAACACAACTTTAACATGCTGTTAACCTGCTTTTAATATATTTTTAGCATACTCCGCATTCGCACACCAAGGTGTGATCTATCAAATAAATTCTCAGAAAAATTTTAATAACTTTCAGGAAATTTATACATTTAATCAAATTAATCAACTTAATCAACACCTTTACGTGTCAACAAACTCAAAATTTAGCTCAACTTTAGACAAGGCTATGAGTTGAGCTGCCTGTCAAATAGTTGACAGCACTCTTACCACTCCAGAAGAACTAGAACTTTAACTGTTGTTTTGTATATAAATTAGATATTTAATATACAATTCCTGGTATTACTATCTGCTGAAGGCCTACACGCCTGCTAAGCTACCTTGTTATAGTTAAACCCAAAAAAATGTTGTATAACAACTTACGTCATTTGCGTGGCGGCCCTCAACTAATCCGACAATTATTTGGCCATTAACGGAACAGCAAAAATGTGTATCTTCCGCATGTGTGCATCATTTTAATGTGAATACATTTTAATTAGTTTATAAATGCTCCAATTCCATTTTGACAGGCGGTTGATAAGCGGCTGAATGGAGGGCAGCCGAACTAAGAGAATGGTTAACCGTTAAAAGGTGTGTTCAGGTACCTGGAAAAAATATTATTGTAGCTGACTGTATATTTATATATAATCTAGTATCTGTATCTTTACCTGTATCTCATCTTTAGATAGATTTACTTACACCATATCCCTATAGTTTAAAATGTCCAATCCCCAGACAGACAATTGACTTAGATTTACTTCTTTATATCTCACATCTTTCCAACATCTACTATGATACTCCTTAGGGAAATATGTGTTTGCCGGTTCGTTTTCAATCTCAGGGATTTCAATTTTCCAGCTCAGAACTGAACTTGAATTGTCTGGAGATTGTGACAATAATAAATTTATTGACATCCTTTTCATTTGGGTTGGACAGCTGGAGGTGGGCTTGCAGCTGGGACCAGGAACCAGGTTCTGGACATTCGGTCCAAGGAGTTGGAATAGGAGAGCTTAAGGCACGTGTAAATTGTTTAAGCTGTTTAAATATTGCAAATATTAGTTGCGCATACGCCCCCTTGTGTGCTCCCAGCGGGGCCATAAGGAAGCATTCGCTGCGTATGTGCTGGCCATAAAATTCCTGTGTGCGTGTGTGCGTGTCGTGGCACACAAAATCATATTTTGTTGCCATTGCTCGCCCTTTTGCATTTAATGTGGCGTAAATATTTTAATTTTTTATAAGCCCCGAATTGCTCAGCTGACTGCGACGTGCGTAAGTGGCCGTGGCAGTTGCCATTCTAATGCCACGTCGTGACCCCAACCACTCCGTGCTGCCAGCCTGCCTGCCGCAAAACTAAAAGCTGCTCGCCGCGCTGTTGTGCCCCACTTGCCTTATAGCAGGCTCACTGAATGCCTGCACGTCCATTGTGCGCTAATGATACCTTGTCCCAATCTGATCACATTTTGTTTCTTGAGAACTTGGTGAAAATTTGACAATGCTTCCTAAAAATACAGAGTGGAATATGAAAAGTGGAATATTATTATTATTACTAAGTCAAGATTTCTTTATGATACTAAAATTATAATATATAAAATTGGGATAATCCTAATTTTTACTTTTTCAAGCTTTAACCAACTTCTATATAATAATGCTCTCGAATCTAATTTCTTTATCAAGGAATTTCCTTTTATAATTTTAAAATATATTATAAATGCAATTTTTGTCGTATTATAAATTTTACTTAAGCTGAATAATTTATACCTTATATCTCTATACCATTCATTTACTTTAATTTGTTTCAACATTAATTTGTAAAAAGTTTCTTTATCCCTTACATTTCATATGGGTCTATAGTAATTTTCCACACTCTCCTTTGCAATCGAGCATAGAGTATACACAGTTTCCCCTTAAGCAGTTGTCACACATCTGTAAGCCGTGTTCCTTGTGGGCTTAAAGGCTTTGTGGCACCTTTTGCGGCCACCCTTTTTGGGCTTTGTCTGTCGCGCATTGTTTTTTGGGACACGTTAAGAAAAGAAGGCAAAGAAGAAGCCGTAGCAGCAGCAGCAGAAAAAAATAAAGTATATATTTAATTTATATACTCGAAACGCGCTGCTTTGTGTCGTCGATGCTGCTGACGACAGCGCAAAAGATTTATGTGCATGGAGAATGCAAAATTTTATGGCTTTAATCCTAACACATAAACTATGCACAAAATGAGCCCACTCGTCCGGCATTTAATTGCCCCTCCAACTGACTGAAAGGTTGCTCGGGCCGTTAAATTATGAAATGTTATAAAATGTGTTGCTTGTTAAATCTGACGATAAGTGCCTAATTAATCTCCACAGACCTTTTGCGCGCCTTAAAGGTCAATCCTAATTTTCCCAATTTTCTGATGCTTCAACACAAAATTCTTATAAATTATATATATATATATATATATATATATATATATACATTGAAATATTTTCACTTGGGCTTCATTAGCAGCCAACAAATTGTGGCACAAGAGATTTTTCACGGCCAAGTGCGCACTTGAAATGATTTGGAAAATATGTTTATGCTCACAATGGAAAATTGCTGGCGAGATAAGTGAAAATGTTCAATTAAGGTTTATACAAGAGAGATGAAGGAAAAAAAAAAAAGAAAAATAAATAAATAAACGAAGAAGAAAATATAAGAAAATGCTTTTATACGGAGATCAACAGTATGGAAAAAAGGGTTCCCAACACAAGACACTGCTTAATACAGCGAAAAGTTTCCTCATTATAACTAAGTAAGGGTTGGTAATATATAAGTATGTATATCCAGCCAGACAAAAGCCAGCAGAAATCGCCGTCAAGGTAAACGGTAGCGTTTCCAGGTAAAAGATGCTGCGGCTGAGTAATGGCAAATTACTTACTTGTTTTTCCTCTTCTTCTTTCAGTTTTTCGCACGTTTAACACAATTTTGTGTAAACAAGCGCGTGGCAGCAAAAACAAAGTAGAAAAAACAAATTGAAAGGGGAAAAACAAACAGAGCGAACGGAAAGCAAAGCGAATGTTGGCGAATATTAAATGCTCTAGCTTTAAAATAAAAAGTGATTGTGGTAAATGATATTATAGGATATTCAAAATAAGATTTTTGTTATTGTGTCTTAAATAAATACAACGCTAAATACTTTTTAATACAAGCATTAATATTTCCTTAAATAATTTGCCAACCAACAAGACTGTTAGTTAACATAACGTAAGCAATGTACTGCTGTTAAGCTTCGTCGTAATCTTACAGCGCTAAGCTGTCAGCGTTTCATTTTCAGCGTTGTTAAGCCGCAGGGTTAATGTTAAGCTATTAATTGTGCTTTAGACATGTTTTTGATTGCGATTATATTATGCCTTTAGAAGTTTTAAAAGCTTAAGGCATTTTTTAAGATTATAATTTTACAGCCGCAACATTAAAAAAACAACTTAAAAATGGAGATATGAAAAGTATAGCATTGTTATAGAGACTTAATTAACCTTACTCACTTAACACTCAATTTATAAATTAACTTAGCCCATTAAACAATTAGTGAACTTTCTCAACTTTCTCAACTTTTGCAGCAGCAGCCAATTTGCATTTTGACACCAACAATGACGAAACTATCGACTTCCTCGATCGCTGTTATGCTCAACAGGTGCTGTGAGAAATGCAGTCCCTGTTAAAATATACATTGCAAGACTGTTAAGTTCAGACTTAGCAGAGGTCTTTTTTAAATGTTATACCTGTTAAGTTTTATTGTTCAGCAGCGCAGCGTTCACTGTTAATATTTCCTCTTTGATGCTCAGCTGACGATCACACACTTCACTTTACTTTACTGCACTGCACGACTGACCGGGAAGACTGACTGAAGAAATGCTGCAGCTGCTGCCTTTATATAGGGCGACCTTCACTCGAACACTGGCACTCTCATATGTTGAGTCCGACGCCAGGTAGAGACGATTGCAGTTGAGCTTTAAGTGACCAGTGGGAGCGCTCTCTTCTGCTGCGAGCATTCTAGCGTCGTTTTACTTGAATATAAATACCGAATTAATTCTGCTGCATACATAGACAACTTAAATGATCTTTCTGTTGCTCTTCGTCTCTTACGCTTGCTAGGCAGACAGAGAGTCAAACGGGGAGACAGATTATGAAATATACAGAGAGGCAGACAGTGAGCGAGAGAGGGAGAGGGATATGCATACATAGACACACATATACATAGACAGGGAGACAGACTGAGAGACAGATGTACAGAATAGGCTAGATCTAGCCTAAAATAGGTTAAACTGACAGCACTGCAGCATAGTAATGTAATGTTAAGCAGCTTTGCTGTCTGTTAAGATATGTGTATGTTAACATACATAAATAATGCCAATGCTTACATTATTAAAATAACTTTGTAATGTTTAGTAATAAAATATCTAAAGTAAATTTTATTATAAATTATTTTATTATATATTATGTTAGAGCAGCGACTTTTATATTTCGAACTTAGAGTATTTACAAGGGCTGTAAAGATAAGCACTTGACACCACTAAACAGCAATTTGCTTGTAATCCTGTTTGATTTTATGGGACTTGGCCATAAGCGTGTCTTAAAGTGGCTTTAAGTTTGGCCACTGTGCATCCGACAAAACTGAAACTTAGCTCATATAAATTCTGAATTTTATATATGCGATGCAAGCCAAAAACTACCAACTTTTGACAGTTATTTTGTTGTTGTTTTTGTTAGTGGGATACTCCTAGCCATATGGGCTTGTGTGTGTCTGTGTGTGTTTGTGTTTGAGCCAGACATTCGCAGTTAATTTCACAAATCCACAGAGCACTCGTGTAATCATAAAACTTTGAACACTTCGGGGCTGCGTCAATCATTTGCATAGCTCTCGACCCCTCGACCCCTTGTTTTACCCCTACGGCGAGACAATATGCAGCGTAATCCCTTCCGTAATACCCGCTGTCTATTCATAATGAATGCATTTCTGTTGCCCTAACTAGAGGTAGTGTAGAAGAGCTGGTTATACAATATTTTTAGGTAGTATATATGTAAAATAAACAATAATAAAATAAATCATATGTATAAAATATTAGCTGCTTACTCTTAAAGGCCTGAAATAATATATTTTTTAAATTGAAATTTGTAGACGTTTTACACAAAAACAAAAAA
Organism: Drosophila aldrichi; assembly: GCA_035045965.1. NCBI lineage: Eukaryota > Metazoa > Arthropoda > Insecta > Diptera > Drosophilidae > Drosophila > Drosophila aldrichi. Next base: position 622,800 of record JAWNOM010000511.1, read on the forward strand.
AACCCCACATTTTCCCCAATCTCCAATATTTATTACGTTAATTTTCCTTTGATGTGCCCAGAACACGCTTAAGTTGCGAATCCCAAGTACGTCCAAGGCTATAATTATAAAGTAATAATAAATAAAATACAAATTTCACACACACTCACACACATTCCCTTTGAAGATATAGCTTGAAGTGGGCAATGCTAATGGAGATGGGAAGTTAAAACTACACTATCGCTATCTCGCTCGCACGTACGCGCCTCTTAAGCGCTGCATTTGGCATGTGTTCGTCTGTGTGTGTGTGGGCGTTCACATGCGTAAGTCTAAGTGTGTGTGCGTGTGTACTTTCATGAGGAAGCGGGCAAAATGTTGTATTATGCATAGATTAAATTCTATTTATAACTGATACATACAGCGTTTTGCAGCTCAACCCCAAACTATGGGTAGATGGTATATAATTACAGAATATATAGTTGTTGGGGGGTCAGCAATGCGAATTAACAGCTGTAAAGTTGCTGCAGTTGGTTTTTCATCGATCCAGTTGAATGAATTTTATATTTTTGCCTTAATTAACTTCTTACCTTTTTCCCCTCTGGCATTCTGGCATTGAACAATGTGTGTTAAATTGACTGATGATGAATTTTTGATGGAATTACGCAGCTATGCAGTCAATATATTTCTCTGGCTATTTTTATACACAGATAGATTATCGTATATGTATGTATGTCAGCAAAATAATACTCGCTTGAACAGCTGCTGTTAACATAACATAACATTAAGGCGCATTTCAACTTAATATAAACTTTATCTGTGCGGGCCGCTCCTAAAGCTGAGCTTCACAATCTTGACTGCAATTTCTCACAGCACCTTTTGAGCATAACATGGATCGCGCATATCGATATTTGAGCAATTATCGGCGAGTAAAATATCTGTGCAAGCCGCTCCTAAAACTGAGCTTCACAATCTTGACTGCAATTTCTCACAGCACCTTTTGAGCATAACATGGATCGCGCATATCGATAGTTGAGCAATTATCGGCAAGTAAAATACGCAGCTGGCGCGACAAAATTAATTAATTTTCGGTAATTTGGTCAAGCGAAAGCACAGCCATGGCTTATAACACAGCTGGAATTATCTACAATAAGGAATTTCGGCTGCCCTCAGGTGTGCACGCGCCATTTTAACAACATTTGCGGCGGACATTTCTGTTGAGCCATCAAATCTTCGCTTTGGTATAATGAAATTTTCTATTTGCGGACTAAAGAGTTTTAGCGGTGCGCATAAAATTTACATAAATCGTGCCCGCATCAAGTGCGGCGTTTATGTTTACTGCACGCCACAGTCGCTACAATAAGTCTGCACAGAGGCAAAGTTAGCGATCCATTTCAGTCAGTCACTCAGTCCGGCTCTCCCTCCGTCAGTCACGCACTCAGTCAGGCAGTCAATCAGCTAGTCAGTTAGTCAGTCAGTCTGGCAGTGTGGCAGCCTAGCAAGCAGCCACAGTATCCTTCAGTTCCACTTGGCTTGGCCTGATTCGGTTTGATTCGGTTTGATTTCGAATTCAAAAGGATATCCGCTTCGCTGGGCTGCCGTGTGCCTAGCTACCCGAAGATGTACACATACAAAAAATAAAACAAATATTGTGCAGGAGAGTGTGGAAAACAGACGACTAGCTCATACCACGTACATAGCCTTGCGTTGCTGTATAATCAGTAGTTGTGTTATTTTCTTTGCAGTATGAGAGCTGCGTTCTTAATTAATTTACGTGTCGATAATCTATAATATATATTTATTCTATATTGCTGGGTCATAGAAAATATATATTTTATTTTGTATTTCACTTCGAAATACCTCTTAACTACTTATAGTTATAAAAGATTGATAAGAAATGTACATCCTAAAAAGTATGCTATATTAAAATATATTATCCATGTATAAAGTAACCTGGAAAAAAGAGGATTGCTAATAAATGTTAAATATATTATTAAGCATATTTACCTCTGACTTCATTTTTCCAAAAAACTCTACAGGGTATCCAATGTCAAACGAAAACCGTAAATCAAACTTACAAACGTCGACGTTCGTTCCGAATTGAATAGTCGAATAGCCATAGCCCTGTTATGACTGCGGTCTCTGTTCCGAGTAGGCGTATCCGTGACAGACCGTTTCCATCGAAATTTCCCACGTAATTGATAAATTTGTGAAAATGAGGCTCGAGTGTCGTTCATGCGTGCGACAATAATTAAATATTTAACTGCCAAATCATTTCGTTTTTGGCTTGGCTTTCGCCAAATGACAATTTCCAAATGTTGCTCAGCTAATTTGCGCATCTTCTACTTCTTTTATTTATTTATTTTTATATATTTTCTCATACTCTTCGCCGGCCACACACAATGAGAATTTGTCAGAATATTGAAAGGAGCGCGTCCTACACACAATAAACTGGCAAAAGCAAAGCTATTAAATGCGTCATTGAGCAGAATTCCATGGAGAATGACGAAAAAACTGACGAAGAAAACAAAAATTAAATGAAAAAAGAAAAGAAGACTCAACTTTAATATTATATTTTGATTTTTCCTTTTTCATCTTTTTTTCACTTTTCACTTTTTGTTTTTTTTTTTACTTTTTTCCTGTTGCCCCCTTTTTATCGCCTCGGTTCGTTCATGTTTCATGCTACGTTTGGCGTTTGCCAAAAAACAGCAACAACAACAACAACGGCAACAAAAAAGTTGTCAGCTCGCTAAGGTGCTCCATACGTACACAAGAGCGAACACTCAGACACACATACATATATACATATCCGTACATATACATTCATATAATACACACCTATGCCTTTGTGCAATGCTGCACTGTGGGCGACTGATAAATATTTTACGGCATAAATTTGGCAGACAATATAATAAATTCTTTCAGTTGAGGAGGTTTTCATCAACTTTTCTTCTCTTTTCTTAATAATGAAGTAATTTAAAATAACATTTTTGTATATATTTAATAACATAACAAATTAATGATTAAAATTGAAATTGGTATATATGTATATATAAAATAATAATATAACATAAAATTATTATTTAAAAATTTTTAATAAATAATTTAATTTGTATTTCTTAATATATAAAGAGTAGTGGGGTTTTTTTTATTTAATTTATTATTTTAATTTATTAATTTTAATTTTTTTATTTTTAACTAGCTGAATTTAATTTTCAAAGTTAGTCTCTATTTAACAGCTGTTAGCTTAACAGTGCATTTAGCTACACTTTGTTAACAGTTAAATTAGTAATCTATTATCATAGGTCTAGCTCTACTTTGTTGCATTTATAGCACATAAATATTGCCCATGGTGCCCACATAAGTTCCGGAACTTTGCTCATAATAGAATTTTCAAGCATTTGTTGTTGTTGTTGCTCTTTTTGCCGGCAACCACAAATTGCCTTTTTCGCACGTTGATTGATTTTTGAACTTTTTTTTTTTTTTTACTTTATTTTATTTTATTTTTATTTATTTATTTTTTTTTTGTTACTGCATTGGACTCAGGCACATGCCAACGCACACTCAGACACTCATAGCCACGCTCAAGCACTCAATGTACTCGAAATCAAATCCCCAAATACAAAAAAAAAAAAGAAAACATTTCTTATAAAATTGCTACGGTAACGGCAATTTCCAATAGTTTCAAGCACATAATTATTTATTTATGACCATGTTTTGTATGCCCTTCCATTCAGGCCGTTACTGTTGCTGTTCCTGTTGCAAATGTAATAGGTCAGTGAGAAGGCCAAGAGTCCTGTTGCTAGCCGCCGTTGGTTATAAATATAAATAGCAATAGCGTATGACGTCGAACGGTTCATAAAAATAGAAGGCATCAGGTCTAAGGCATACAAAAGCCGTGCTCAACGTGTATGGAAATACGATAAATCATAAGCTCCATTTGGGGGCAATTTGTTGTCCCATTGAGTTAAAGCTAATGCGACATTTGGGTATTCGCCTAGTGTGAGTGTTATGAAAAGGGTTTCGGTACATATATTTACATATGGTATATATGTGCTCTCATTAATTGTTCAGTTCAATAATTGAATGATGAATAAGCTATATATTTCGAGTGCTACACTCATTGATGAGGTAATACAAACATTTATAAAATCCTCATTCTTTGCATAAATTTATTATGCGGGGTATAATGAGGGGATTCCTTTTTGCAAGATGATTATTTATGCGCTTTGTTTCAAATTGTAATCTTTTTTTATAGTAATATAAAATATTTATCAATCAGAGATGAGATATATATTTATAGGAAAATATTTTTTATAAACTATTTGAGTGAACCTTTTAAAACTAATCTTATTTAAAATTAAATTCAACTTTGATAAAATTGTTTAAATTATTCAATTTATTATATTTATTATAATTTTAATTTATATAATTTTTATTTATTTATTTGTTTGCTTTTTAAGTACTGCCCACAATTTATATTATATTTTATAGTCCTTACAAACTTTTTCTATATTAATATCTCTATAATGTATATACTTATATTGTATATATGTATTCCCTGGTTAAATACTCTACTCTGAAGCGTAATGCTAATGGAAATGCAACTACAACTCATATAAAAGAGAGATTAAAATCAAATAATAAAATTGCTTTTAGTATAATGCGCAAGATAAGAGTATTCAGATACTGAACACTCTTTACGGCTCGCATACTTTCAAGCGGCAGTGTTGCGTTTTTTTACACTTCGAATTACGTCTTTCGACCGCGCGAAGATTAACTAGTCTTTGGCCAGTTTCTATTGGTGTGTTGACAACATTTGTGACGCTTCAGTGGGGCTCAGTTAATGGCCAGAACAATTGTCTTTCAGCATAATTAGCTGGCATTGTTCTTACGACGGCTCCCCTTTGTTGGGGCCAACAGCGAGGTTTGTTAATTGCTGTGGCCGGTAATTAAAACGAAATTAAGCATTCCGCTAAATGGCACTAGACACGTGCGCTGTGTCTCTGAACTGCAACTTGATTGCTCAATAAGACGTCTGAATACAAAGGCATAAACGGGGGGAATTGCGGAAAAAAGAGAAAAAGGAACGTGTTGTAAAGGCGTGAAAGCAGCGCAAACACTTGGCATGACACACAGAGTGTGTGTGTGGGTGTGTGTGTTAGGGTGGTAAAGGAATACAATCAGCTTGGACCAATATTGATAGAGCTCTGCGAAAGCAAATGAAAGAAGAAAGTGTGTGAACTAGGTGCAAATATGTTGGCTATTGCTGAATACCCTAATTAATTTTAGATGAATTACTAAAAATATGTGACTTTTCCTATGTATCTCTTGCCTAACTATCGATTAATTTGTATCGTTTATCGATGTTAAATGACAGACATTTTTTTCTTAAGTAAAGCTTGCTTACAAAATATATATAAATTAAAACTTGATTATTATCTTTACATTTATCGATAACTTGCTGAATTATCGATCAGTATAATAATACATATTAATAAGAATCTCTAGTCTCCAAAAAGATGAAATTAAGAAATTAAAATTCATTGATATTCAATAATTTATTTTGCGTAATAAACTTTAGATTATTCCCTATGCTAATATTTATCGATAGCTTACAGATGTATGTTATCGATTCTATCTAAGGCAAAATATTCTCTAATACTCTCTTATTGTACATAATAAATGCTATTATTTCATTTATTTCCTATATAATATCAAATAATATAGATTTAGATAAACTTACCAAGTTTTGCCTGTAGTCAAATTGATTTTTCCGTTTATAGAGTATCATATAGAGATTATATGCACTCTCCGGCAATTGTTGCAAGTCGTGAGCTTTTTCTCTTTTATTTACTAACAATGTACCAATTTGGTGAAGAATATTTGCGGCATTTATCGCAAAAGTTTTCGGTGTGTGTGTGCTTGTTCTTAATATATATATACGTATATATATTTGGTCGAGCTGGGTCGATAGAGTAGAGTACGCTGGAGCAAAACGCACTGAATGGGTTTTCATTAGGCGTTGCCACGCCCACACTTTGGCCACTCCAGTTGCCATTTAGTGGGGCTGTCAAGTTGACCTCTTGACTGGCGTACATTGTATTGCCTGGCTGCTGGCCTGGCCTGGACGGTTGCCCCCAATGCAATTTCCTAATGGAAAACAGTTTTAAATTTCCACAATCAAATGCATTGTATGAGCTGCCACAGCAGACAAGTTGCGGCAATGGAGCCGAACAATACCATTTGGCGAGCATATTGTGAAAGAAGTCCAGAAGTCGGACTGGAGGCTGCTGTCCCCAGCGCTGACATTTGAGGCGCTGGCCCGTAGGTAATTCTAGGGACTCCATAGAGTCATACATCAATTACTGTCCCAGCAAATGGCGTTCAATTAGCTCGGCTCGGCTCGGCAGCAGTTCCGGAAGTCTCGACGTCTTCGACGTATTTAAAATTTAACAAGGCCGGCCTTCCCCAGCTGGGGAGCTCCGGCATTTCGTCCTTTTTGCTGCTGTCACGTTGGCCTTTTGCATAATTAAACCCTGGGCTAATTTATTTTTATTCTGCTCAGCACAAAATACTGATGCCAGATTTACTTAGGCCGGAAAAAAATGCAGGAAGAATCGAACATTTTTCGCATAGCCACAATTAATTGATTTAATATTAAATTTCCTTATTCGCTCTTCTCTATGCACATATATTCTCATGTGTCTGGGTACGCAGTCTCAACTAAATTCAATGTGTCAATCAAAATGCAAACAAATGCCAAACAAAACCCCAAGAGTCACAGAAAAAGAACTCAATGCTGAACAAAAAAAATATATATATATATACATATATATAAATATTGATGTTTATAAAAAGTGTCGGCTGCTGTTGCTGCTGGCGAAAGGAAAACCAAATGAAAATAAGCTGCAAAAACAGAGGAGCGTGAAAATTCATCAAGTAGAATAACATAAATACGGCTCAAGTCAAGATATCTGTTTCTGCTGCTTCTTGCTATTTATTTAATATAATTTATGTGCAAACGTTGTTTTGCCTAACTTTTATTTATGTAATTTAGTTTTATTTTTTGTTTTTTTTATGAATTTGAATTTTTTAACATTTCCAACAAACGACAACGCGTAGTCGCAGCTGTTGGCCACGTTTCTATGCGTCAATGGCAGCTGACGCCGGTAGTTATCAAACAAAATGGAATGAGTTTCAGTTGGAGAGAAATATGCAACGACTATGCAATGCACTTATAAATAATATGTAGAAAATAATATTAAAAAAAAAAAATTTGGTAAAAAGCTCTACAAAAATTACCTTGATAATTTTTATACTCAATCATTTTTTAATGCCTATTAACAGCATTAAAAACATTTAACAAATAAAGGGAACCTGTTTAAAATTTATTTATTCTACACACCTTCACTCCAATAATTTTATTTTTTTATTTATTTATTTTTTTTTAATTTTTTTTTTTTTTTTTTTTTTTTTTTTAACAGCATTAAAAACATTTAACAAATAAAGGGAATTTATTTCACATTTATTTATTCTCCACACCTCCACTCCAACAGTTTTATTTTTATATTTAATTTTTTTTTTTAAATTTATTTTTAAACAATTTTTTTTTTTTTTTTTTTTTTTTTTTTTTTTGTTAAAGACAATTTTATTCTTCATTAGGTTTGATATATATTTATTTTTTTATTTTTTATTTATTTTATATTATTTTATTTATTTAATTTTTTTTTTTAAGCCTAGCTTTTAATTACATTAACAGAGCAATATATAAAGATTTATAATAACAATGAATTTATACATATTTTTTATTTATACTGAAACTTATTCAAATAAATGCATTGAAATCAAAGCAAATAAAATTATCAAATTCAAGTAGCTAAGCAAACTGTTTACAGTTTAGTGTATTTGATAAAATTCTATATAAACTCTAAAAACTGTTGCAGCGGCACGAAAACGTAATTTAAAATAGAAGATAAAAAAAATAATAATATTGATTATGAGATGGGTGAGCGAATGATTTTGGCTGAATGAATGAAAGCCGAAAACTCGGCAGAATTTAAGCTAGTAATTTATATGCCGATGCTCGTGAGCACAACATTCTATCAAAACCTGCTTCAACGTGAAGGATAAACACACACACACACACACACATTAATATGCATATTTTGTAGTACGTGTTTTTTCTACCCAAAATAAAAAGAGAGAAAATTCGAGTCGGGGCAGGTATTGGGTAACACAGTGAAAAAAACTGAATGAAAATGCAAGCTGACATCTTTTGCACTTTGTATTCAATTTACATGTGTATGAGCGAAAGGCAATTCACTTTTTTTGTTACTGACAAATTCCATTTATGATATCTAATATAATAACTGTCAGAAACTTTTGCAGTCAAGGGTCAAGCGAGCCAACTAATATCGTTTCTCTACAAGTTTTTACTCTAAACACTTTTGTCAACCGGTTTTTTTTTTTGCCATTGTTGAACTTTTAAATAAGTTTTTTATTTATGTTTATATGCGGTCAAGTGCTTTGTTTTTGTTTTGTTTGTTTACCAATTTGTATATGCATGCTGGGGCTTCTAGTATTCTTTTTTCCTGTCCAGCATCAACAGGCGAGCTGAATCCAACTTTGGAGCTCACATTAACTGCAAGAAATTATATAAAAATAGCAAAAGTTTTGGTTCGTTGTTTGTGTTTACACAATAGTGAACCTGGCTATTATTTGTTATCATATGCAGACTAAAGACTAAATCAGCTAAAGTGTTCTTCTGAGTTTTCCAGTATTTTCTTTGTGATGCGTGATGAAAAATAACTTTAGTTGCATAAATATGCGCTTGCTTTGAGGCACATATTTGTATAACTTTATTTGTACAAAGCGAGTTGTGTGTGAGCATGTTATTTGAGCAGCTTGTTAGCATTCACTTTGAGATGTTATTCATGGGAATTTTTATAGCTAGTAGAGTGAAGAAAAAAAGCTATAGCTTTTGTTTGTAGTTGCACTGCAATATTTCTTTGAACTGCACTGTCTGGAGCAGTAGTCACGTAGTCATATAATGTTATATTCATATTGCACTAGTTGTAGGTACTTATTAAAAATATATTCTTTTAGTTGCATAGTGTAAATTATATTTATTTTAATTTGCAAATCAATAAATCAAATATATTTGTTGTTATATAAAAATTATATATTATTTAATAATATATATAATTTAAAAGTTATATTTTACTTATATATGAATTTAAAAAAATATACAAATATATATACAAAAAAAAAAAAAAAAACCTTAACTAAATTTGCATAGGGCATTTTCACTTAAATTAAATTAAATTGTAAACTGAAACGTGCAGTGAAATTCAAATGAAGCGAGGAAAAAGGCTGGGTGCCAGTCAAGCAAACGGAAAAATAAGTTTATAAAGATTCTCAGCCTTAATTTATTTTATTTTTATTTTATATGGAGTTTTTAATAAAAAAAAAAAAAAAAAAATTCTACCAAAAGTCTTACGCTAAAAATAATAGGCTTCGCTCAAAGTTTTACTCTAAAAATAATATTTTATATTAACTTTTGAGAAGAATTAAGGCTTATTTAATTCTAGTTGTTTATTAAAATTTTATTTTAGTTTATATCAATTTATTTTAGTTTTGTTTAAAAATAATAAGTTTCTCTTTTTCTTGGCATATTTAATTTTTGTAAAAAATATCAACTTAGTAATTATAAATAAAATAATTTGTAAATTTTTGCTTAGTAATTATAAATAAAAAGATATGTAAATATATTGTATATAATATTTGCTGTTTAATTTTAAGCTAATTTCTATTTTTAAAAATCTTTAAATATTTTTTACTTCACACAAAAGTAATTCCCTTTTAAGTTAGCGCACCTCTTCCATTTTCTAAAAATCTTCTACAGGATATGAGACATGCAAAGCAAGAAGGAAATATATAAAAAAAGAAAAATCATAAAAAACATCAAAAATGTTTGTCTCATTGCCTGAAGGGTCCGCACTGCGGTCTGATGATGTGCCCGAACAGAAATGGGATCTGATCTGTGTCTGCGGCGTTATTTCGTATGATATTTTTGCGGTTGACAGTTATGTTTGTGTTGTTGTCGTTCGTCATTTTTTTATATATTTTTTTTGCATACAGTATTTATGTATTTCGTTTTCATTTGCAGTTTTTTGCAATTTTGAGGCTTGTCTGCGGACAGCAATCTAAATTGATAAGCCCAAAGGACCTTGGCCAGCCGAGAGTCGAGGCAACGTCTCCCGTTCTTTGTGCTGACATTTTAATTACAAATGTGTGTGTGTGTGTCTGTGTGTGTGCTTGGGACATTAGGCTGTTCAATTTACTGTCTACCGAGACATGTAAATGCGTGTCAATGCGATTTAGGCAGTCAGACCGCGTGAGAGACGCGCACTGAATGCGCCTTCTAATTGGAATTGAAGGGACTCAAATGCCTGACAGAAGCATTCCCCAGAACCAGAGCCAGAGCCAGAGTATTCGGAACTCGTCCGAAACTGTCGAAACACTCAATTTAGGGACTAAACAATGACAACAACAACAACAACAACAGCACTTATCAGCACGGCCAGAAACATGTGAATGCCAGTTGCACAGGCTCTCGAGTGGGTGAGTGAGGGACTACCCCTACTGAAGTATCTTTCACGCGCTTGTTTCTCCATTAGGCGTCGACAAATTGCTTACAGCATTGGTATGCCAAAAATTCATTTTGTGCCATATTTTGCACACATTCTAATTTGTTTTTATATTTACTTATATACAATATAAAAACACACAATCTCACACAAACACACACACACACTCAGACAGTGTTAAAGTGTATTATGTTGTCTTGATTGTGCGCTGCGTATCATTACAGGAAGCAGAGTTTCCTCATCGGCATCCTTGGCATTATCATCGCCTGCCTGCTAACGACAAATTGCAGGAAATTGACTACAAATTCACTTGACACACACACACACGCACATTCACTAAGTGATACGCAATCACACACAGACACACCCAGTCAGCCCTCAGCATGGGCATTTAGTGTCACTTAATTCGCTTCTAACATTTTCATTCTCTTGTCTCTGGGATTTGACTTTTATCCTATGCATTTCTTGCATTGTCATCTGTCTCGCATTTCAATGAAGTATTTTAGCAAAATTTCACTTGAATTTTAAGCACGCAGTGCACTAAAATAACCAAGAGCATTGTTCAATGAGTTGAATTTTAAGAATATATATAATTTGTTAAATATATATGTATGTATATTTATATAACCCTTTATTATGTGCGGAACATAATCAACTTGGGCTAGTTTTATTTAAATTTTATAATTTGTTTGCTTTTATGTACTTTAAATATACACAAATTTTAAAAAATATATATTTTTATAAATAATTATAGATAGAAAGCTTTATGTTGTTTTTTCCTATAGCTAGAAACATTATTAGTTATAACTTTCATTTATTTATTTATTATTATTTGCTATTCATTGGCATTTTATTTGTTTGGTTTTTATTTATTAAGTTTTTTTTATTAAATTTTATAATAATTTATTTACTTATTTTTGTTATTTATTTATTTATTTATTATTACTTTTTTATTGATCTATTTTTTAATTTATTAATTTTTGTTAATTAATTTTATAGTTAATTATTTATTTATGTTTTTATTGATTTGTTTTTTTTTTTATTAATTATTTATTTTTGTGTTTATTATTTTTTTATTATTTAGTTATTAATTTCGTTATTTTTTATTGTTTTATTTATTTATTGTTATATTTTTGTATTATTTTGTTTATATATTTTTTTATTTGTTAATTTTCATTTTTTAAAATTTTATTTGTTATTTTTATTTATTTATTTTTTCATTTTTATGTATGTTATTTTTAATTTATTTTTTCAACTTTTTGCTTTTTGTTTTTATTTTTTAAATTTTCCATTCTGACATTATTTTTTATAATTTATATTTTCAAGAGGTTTCATCTAAGATTTTTTTTAACAGTTTCCTAAATCTTAATCCATATAAGTACTCTTAATTTTCCTTAGGCCGTCTTCCCTATAATATATGTATATATTTAAAATATAATATATTTTTAATATATACTTTTACGAATATATATAAATCATGCCCACTCCCATCCCATACCCAAGCTTTCCACTTTAGTTTAGTTGTTGCTGTTTTGTTTTTGCTAATGATTTAAGTTGGCTTTTCAGTCAAGTTGTTGTTTTTGTAGTTTGTTGGCAAACTTGAATTCATTTTCTACTTGGCGTTTCATGTTGGCAGAGACTTAGCGCGATTTTCATTCAGTTGAACTTTTGATTCATTCATTCGCTTATGCGGCTCAAATAGCATTTGCCATTCAATTTCTAATGGAGCTTATCAATTGCTGTTGCATGTTGTAAGCTGCAAGCGTTGCATGTGTGTGTGTGTGTGTGGGTGTGTGTGTGTGCTGTAAGTGAGGAATCTGTGGCTGCTGTCAGTTGGCATCGACGATTCACTTCGTCTGCTTCCTTAGAATTGAATGCCTTGCGTTCATATTGATTTGTTCAACATTCTTTCAATTTATTGACATCAAATCCCATTTCCGTCTTCAGTTTCCATTTATTTTTTCCATTTTTCATCTTTTTGGCTTTTTTTTTGTTTCTTTGTGGTTTCTGATTTGACTGTTGAAATTCTTTTGTATTTTTTTATATAAATATTTGCTGTCTGCAAATGGACATATGCATAGCTTACATATTCATACGTTTCATAATTTATACGTTTCTCTTGTTGCTGTTTATATTTGTTGTATATTTTTTTTACAGCTTAAACTATGCATAAATATTAGACAAAGGCAATGCATAAGAAATGTGAAGAAAATACAGTGTTAAATAAAATTAAATATTTAAAGAATATATTTGGTTATAAATATAAAAACATTCAAATATAAAAAAACCCACATATAATAGATTAAATTAAAACAAAAAAAAAAGATATTTCGCTGGGAAATAAAGTTTTTAAATTTATAAAAATTTGCAAAACATTTTTTGTTTAATTAAAATTATTACTTACATATTTTTTTATAATCTAATTTTATTAAATATTAAATTAAATTAAACGTCTTACAGGCATAAATAATATTGCTTAGCTCAACCACTAGATGGCGCCACATACGCATTTGCTTTGTCTACATCTCTCTCTCTCACCCAACGGGGCATATCCCCTCTTTCACTCAATGACGTCTTCATTTAGCACTTTTGTAGACTTTTCAAGCAGCTGACGTCATAAGGCCACATATGACGTCACACAAAAGCTCTAATGTTTATGTATGCGCAACGCAATGAAATGGAATTGAAACATTATGATGAACACGTGTTCCACGTGTTGGCGCCAAATTCTTGTTGATTACACGATTTTCGTCATTTTGTTTTGTTGCCATTTTCTGGGTTACGCGGCCGATAGCTCTTATGCTCTTGCGCTCTAACAGAGAGAGATAGAGTGTTTGTATGTGCGTGTGTGTGTGTGTGCCTCTGTATTTGAGAGTTTGTATTGTTATATAACACGTGCTCGCATACACTGTTAAATATGTTGCTACTCAAATTTCGAAATATTCAAAACTCTTTAAGATTAATAATATTATTAATAATTTTCTGATATATTTTTTATTTTATTATTAATATTAATAATATTTATTTTATTATTAATTGTCTTATATATTTTTTTTTATTAAATTTTATAATATAATTTTTATTTACATATAATATACAGTAATTTTTTTTATTTAATTATTTATTTTTTTTATTGAGTTGTTTATTAAATTTATATTCCTTGTGCTCAATTTCTTAATGCTGCACAGCCTCGGCAACTCTAGCTGCTCGTCGTAGTTAATTTGTGTGGCCACAAGATTTAAGAGAGCAATGAGCTAAGCATGTAAAGAGCAAATGCTTAACCAGGAAGTTGCTACACACAGTCACACACACACACACACACACACATACGCTGAGCCATGGGACAGTTGAAGTAGAGTTTTGCGCGTTTTGTTTCGCACAGGCTTCAGTGACAGTTACTCGGCTGTGGGCAGTGTCAAAGACGCCAAGATTGAAAGTCAGTCAGCAGCAGTTGCTGTCGCAGTCGCTGTCGCCGTCACAGCGAGCAGCGCAGTTGACGTCGCCGCAGCAGCAGTAGCAGCAGCAGCAGCGGGCAGTTATACACGTTCTTGTGTGCCGCCATTCAGTTTGGTGCAGAGCTGCGCGACGTTCTCATCGCAACGTAACGAAAACGCAGCGTTCGACCGAGACGCTGTGCACGTTTCCGTTCTCGAGGCGTTAACAAACCAAAAAAAAATAAAAAATAAATAAATAAACCGAAATTGTTAATTCAAGCGCGTGCCATATTATTGTGGCGTGGATTTATTAATTAATGAGTGCAAAAAATAGCAACAGCCAGTAGAAATGCAAATGAAATAATCATAAAATGCTTGTGCGTGTCCTTGAGTCCTATGCGATTCATTCAAGTAATAAAAAAAAAATGTAAAAGAAAAAAAAAAAACGAGTGAACAGCTGCAATTACATGCAGCTTAATCAAAAGTGTGGGAGTGTGTGTGTGTGTGTAATAAATAACAGAGTATATAAATACACGAGTTGGTGTGTCGCAGTTAACTGCATTTTTTATAGCATACTTTTGTGCGCAGACTTTGAAATAACCTTTGCCAAGTGCCTCAGTCAGACATTCGCGTATTGACATGCTCGCATTACATATTAAGTCGAATAATATGTAAATTTATATATATGTATAAATATATGTATATATATGTATATTTTACAAGACTTCATATTAATGAGCAGCTGATAAAAATCGATGGGCTCTGAGAAAGTTTCTAATATTTGTCTACGATTTTTCATTAGTGCGCAAAAAAAATGCTGAGGCATTTAAATTTTTGCTGATTTCTTTTTGTTTATTTTTTATTATTATTTTTTTATTTTTTATTCTAAAATTTGTCGACGATTTTTCATTAGTGCGCAAAAAAAATGCTGAGGCATTTAAATTTTTGCTGATTTATTTTTGTTTATTTTTTATTATAATTTTTTTATTTTTTATTCTACTATTTGCTTATTTTTTTCTAATATTTGTCTACGATTTTTCATTAGTGCGCAAAAAAATGCTGAGGCATTTCAATTTTTGCTGATTTCTTTTTGTTTATTTTTTATTATTATTATTTTTTATTATTTTTTATTATTTTTTTTGTGCCTCTAGCATTTTTGCATAAAGCAACTAAAGTATTTTTAGTGTTTACTCAAATATCTTTGCTGTGTGCTCGTGTGCGTCGCTTGCCTTGACACATTTCGCTGGCAGCAGTGCCCGGCGTTTCAACAACAACAACATTCTGCTGTGCCTTTTTTGTAATTTTTCACAGTTTCTCGTTAGTTTTGTCCACGTGCGGCACTAAGTAAACCAACTTGTATCACTCACACAAACGCAAGCACACACACACAGAGAGTGGAATGACAGCAGAACCATTTTTTTTTCTGTTAGGCTTTATGACACATCTCCCTGTGTGTGTGTGTGTGTGTGTGTGTGAATCGTTGTTTAGTGTGCAATTCTTGTACTTCGTTTGCTTCACTACACAACAACATTCATTTGTTTTGCTGTCTCTGTCTCTCTTTTATGTCCTTTTTTTGTCCCTGGTCAAAGTTTGTTTTTGTTTTTGCTGGTTTCAGCTGTGCATTTTGATGAAAAACAAAAGCATTCGATCTGCTGCATATATCTATGGCAAATTACGTGACTCACACGCACATATACGCACACACACATATATATATATATACGCACTGAAAAACAACAATAACACGTTCTTGCACTCCACTCTTAATAATTCTTTTGCTGTTGAGCGTTTACTAATTTTATTTATGACACCTGAAATGTTTTACGGACAAGGAGCAGCGCGTTGTGCCTTGGGCGTTGGCTTTTTGGAATTTTTACTGCAAAGTTCTTAATACAAAATATTGAGGTTTACTTCAACATTTAATAACATGGCACAAAGCGAAAGTGAAAAGAAAAAATTTGCGAGCTTGTTACATCTCTTTTTAATGGAATATCTCCTAAAATATTTTAAAAACTTTACTTTGAAATAGATTTATGAGTATATCATCTTTGGACATGCTTTAGATTGTTTTGATAGCCGTTGTTGGCTATGCTTTTGTGCTGCTTTGTTGTAGCCTTCTATTGAAAATAACTGTTAGTAAGCCTCTCTGAGTTTACTTTAAATTCTTATATATTTTACGTTTTATTTTCTGTAAAGTTTATCAAATGATATTATTTTTTTGTTATTTTTTTTTTTTTAATTTTTTTTATTAATTTTTTTTTTTAATTTTTTTATTAAATTGTTTTATTAATTTTTTTTTTATTGCAGTTTTTGTCTTAATATATTATTTGTATTTACAAATTTAGTTTTCCGAATTTTTATGCAAAGAGAATTGCTGTAGCTGCTTTAAGTAATCCCTTAAAGCCTTTCGCTAGCTCAACTTTTACGCGCTGCATTTTAAGAAACTATTTAGCCCAAATTTTCTCTACTTATCTTGCTTTATACATCCGACTACCGTTAACGGTAGCGCGTTTAAGCTCTCACATACATAAATGTATATGTATGCGTGTCTAGTATATACATATATATATGTTTATATTGGCTTTTAATCTCTAAACCATTTGCATTTAAAATACATTTTTTATACCGTTTTCGTATGGCTCGCTAAACTTTTTGCCATTTAAAGCTAAAATGCTAAGCTTATAAAGTATTCAAAAAGTCACGAACTTTATTCTACTACATGCATTTTGTTGTTGTTGTTGTTGTTTTGGTATTTTGTTTTATTTGCAGCCACGACAATTCGTTAAATTGGCCTTTGCTGAATTTGCATACCAATTAACTTTAATATATATATTTACTTTGCCCTGCCTCTGGCTCATTATACTTGTAGCCGGTGTCAGATTTTTAGCGTCAAGTCCTTTGTTTGACGTCGTCGTCGCCCACATGCCCTCGATATAAATCTGTGCACATTTTGTAGCTACGAAATTGCGCCTTAGCTGCTTAGATTTGCACACAACAGTTAACCCGTTGAGAGACAGAGTCAGAGGGAGAGAGAGAGAGAGAGGGAGAGTGTGAGGGTTATACATAAGTTTTTGGTTACAAATTTAATTAGAATTGCGGTTCTGTGAATGCGAAAACTTGTTTAAAGTTCGGCCTTAATTTCGCCACGCAAAATTGCGTAATTTAATTCAAATGCAGTTGATTAAAACAATTAAAACTTTTTCCAACTCACAGTTGGCCATTAAATTTAAGCGGAAATTAAAACTGTGCGTTAATCAACAAACCTATTGGCATTTTAATAACTAGCGAGCACACAATTTTAGTTCTGATGGAATTCATGAATATTTGATTTCGTGCAAATAGATTGAATTTAAATATTGTGTGCATAATAAAAACACAGCTGCGCGGCTAGAAATACAACGGAAAAAATGCGTATAAAATTGAAATTCATTATTGATGTAAATATATAAAGCTAATCCGATTAGGGCCGAGGGCAGTGTATAGAGGCAATATAAAATGCATAGAAAATACTTGATTGACACTTATGAAAATAGATTAAAATTTTAAATCATATACAAAATATTTGATTGACACTTATAGATAGATCTACATAATAGAAATAAATGGAATATATAATGTATATACAAAATATTTGATTGATATACATATTTCGATTATTATTAGGTGAAAATCAATTCAAAATTAAATTAATTAAAAAAAAAAAATAATAATAATAATTTTGCATTTATATTATAATTTTCTAAACAAGAATAATACATTAAGAAAATGTATTTCGATTTTTTATCGATAATATTATATCTATATAAATTTTATTTTCTTTGCTTTTTTATTTTTTTTTAAATAATAAAATAAATAAATATCTTTATCAACAGTATTTGCAACATTCACAAAGAGTATTAAATGTAATATAAACGGAAAAGCAGGCAAATAAAAGGCGGCAGACCACAACATAAACAGAAAGTCGCGCTGCAAACAATTTATGGGCCACACATAAAAATAATATTAAAAATGATGTTTATACAAGCAAAAAGGCGTAAAAAGTGTATAAATGTCTGTCTCTGCTTGCTTATCAAAGTATTTTAACAGCCGCACGCGGAGAGACAACAAAAATAAAAAAATATATATATAATCAAGACGACATACGCGGGGTATGCGTAATTTGATGTTTGATAAAATAACTATTGAACCATTACACAATACATATATGTATTTGAGCAAATATATGCAAAATGCTGTATGCTATTTAAGTCAATGGCCAGCGGTGTCAGGGTCTAAATACCTAAAGACAGGCCAAAAGCCAAGTGAACAGGATAACAAGAGGACGAACGGACAAAAAGCCCAAAAGAAAAATGTGCGGCCAAAAAGTTTTCTGTTTTTTGTAGGTTTTTGCACAAAACAGAAAATGGGCAAAATGGGAATGGGAATGTAACAGGCAGGAATGACAGCACAAAGGTTGAGCGAGCAAGAATGTGTGAGAGAGAGAGAGAGAGAGAGAGGGAGTAAAAAGGCGAAGCGAGAGAGAGATAGAGAGAGAGTGCGAGTTAGAGCTCCAGCAAGGCCAACAAAACTTGGGCAAAGGTCGAGTTAATCTATGAATGTGGCGCATACACGGCAAATTGCCTAAGCCGCAAGTTGTAAAAGGCGCATGACATGGATACGCAAATATATACAGATAAATATATATACAAATATATGTATATATAGTATATATATCAATATATATAATTGTGTATGTTTTACATAAAGTTCTTGTTAAGCCAGCTCAGCTTAAATGAAACTGGTTCGCTTTTAGCTCAAGTTCATTTGGTTAAATAATTTAGTTATTTATCTTAGTTTCAATAATTATCCATGATCTATGCCAATTATTAACATGTGCTGATCACATTACGTATACGCAGTGTTTGGCCACAAAATCCGTTTGATTGGCATAGCATCGAACTTCGATTTGTTTTGTGCTCAATGACGCAAAACTGTTGACGGAAATTGCTTCGATTTAGGTCTAAGCCCAACTTTTAATGCCACTTCAAGTTGAGCTGGGATTCAATTTTGGGGTCTGGGCTAGAAATGCCTATCTATGAGATTGTTTGGTATTTATGTAATTTGTTTTACCAGTTGCGCTTTGTTTTTGCTTTTTCTCACTTATGAGCTGTGATTTATGGATCAAAGTTTGGAATAGATGAGCGACTATTTAGATAATGTGTGCAGATTGGATTGGAGGCGTTTAGGAAATGAAAGCAGTTTATTTAGTTATTGGTTTTTGTGGACTATGTGCTGTGCTAGGTCTTATCAAATTGAGTATTGTGGCTATTATAAAGTGACTAGATTTTGTGGATAAAAATCGTAGAATATATAATATTCAACATTTTTAAGTGAAACGACATTTTGAGCCATAAAATATAATTTAATATTTCCTACACATAATTTAAGTTCCGAGCACTTTCTACTTCCTGATTCGTATTACATTTTCACCAACCTGCTTTATATTTCCAATTCACTGCTTCTCTTTTACCTTCCAAAATGCCTGCCCTCAAATTGGCTAATAATATTTAAGTATATTCCGCTTATGGCTATGGGCATTCGCAGCTTTAATGTCTATCCATAGGCCACGAAAAGCTATTTGGATTTCGGTTTCAGTTTTGGTTTTTGGCTTACGCAAACAATTTTTTTTTTTTTTTTTTTTGCTGCTGCCACCACGATTCCATTGACAATTTGGTGCGTAACTTAATATCGTAATTATGTTAGAGCAAATATCATGTTTTACATCTGCCCGCTGTGAAGCACAGAGCCCCCTTTTCTCTCTCTCTCTCTCCATCTCTCTCTCTCTCCATCTCTCTAATAACACATATATTTGTTCATTTTATTCACTGAGGCGAGCAGCGAATGCTTTTTATGATAATCGAGGGACAACTAGCCTGTGTGGGTGCCGTGTAGGCGTATGTGTGAATTTCTCCCTTGTTTATTGTTGTTGTTAAATGGGTGGCATATAGCTTAGTCCATAACAGACAACTTAACACGCTGTCTTAACTGGTCGCTGTAATCCGTAAACTTACAACTTGCATCTTGTTCTTATTTGTATACCCTGTGAAGCGGAGCAGTGCTTAATGGGGTGTATTGGTTTCAATTAGGGAAATAATAACCATAATTATATATTTAATGCATGTTAATTGTGAATAGTTTAACTATACCGAGCCGTATGAAGATAACTATACCCATAGCCATGTATGATCTAGGTATTGACCTCCATCAACTGGATTTGCGAGAGTGCATTGATGAATTTAGAACCATCTCTAGGGTCATCTCTAGTGAAAATCTTTTCGACATTATTTATTATACACGAGCTTAAAACAAAAAGCAGTGCTGTTGTTAGCTACGACCAGTGCAGCATAAAGTTTTGTATTTCAAACAAAGTCTATACATGTCTAACTTTCTGTTAACTGTCTCAAAGTCCGACTAGTTTTACCTGAGCAGTTTAAAAAGTTTTGCTCATGCTTAAACCTTTTGTGTGCAGTTAAACTGTTTTGCTTTACTCTTTGTATTGATGTGATGTAAATATATGGAAATAAATATATAATTGCTTGCTCTGGATGACCACTTTCCATATTATTCCGATAACTATAGTCAAGCTCTATAACGAGCTCTCTCTTTCTATATCCTCTCCCTCTCTCTCACTCTCTCTCTCTCATTCCCTCTCTCACGCTCTCTCTCTCTCTCTCACTCTCTTTGTCACTCACTCTCTCTCTCTCTCTCTCTCTCTCTCTCTCTCTCTCTCTCTCTCTCTCTCTCTCTCTCACTCTCAAGTTACCACGCACACACCTACACTGCTCTTCGACAAGAGATCCACATGGCATCTCATTCGCTCTCAGCAACACCGAAGATTGCTTTCGGCAACAGCTATGTTTGTCTCACTCTCACGCAATTCCAATTTGAGTAAATTGAGTAAAGTTAATTTTCAAATAGCTCATTTGCTTATAGAAACATCTACTGATGAGTGTATTTATATCATTTACAGGGTTTCACTTAGTCTGTCATGCCTCAACTCAGTATCATGATTGTGCTTTTGATTGTACTTGGGTCAGTAGACGTTGCCAGCAACGATTTGTACCTACATTATCTGCGTGGGTGTGCGTAAATCTATGTGTGTGTGAGTGTGCATGTGTGAATATGTGCGTGTGTGTGTGTGCCTTAGTTCTCTGAGTATTTGCTCAGATTTTGGTGTTTCTCCATTTTGTTAGATGTTTGTGTTTCGGGGCTATTTGCTCGGCTCCATCAGTTTGAGCAGACAGCTAAGTGATTTTCAGTCTGATATCGTTGGCCAAATGGCCAAGTATGTAATTTAAGAGCTGCCAAAAAGTTGGCCAAAGTTTGCTTTTCTTTTTCGTTTTCTTTTGCAAGCTCTTGGCACAAAAATTTGCGCTGTGCCAAAAAATGGATTTCAACGAAAAAGAAAAACTTTAAAATTGATCAGTTGATGAAATTTAAATGGCTTGCAGCTTAGGCTTAGGCTTTGCTCGGTAGCCATATAATGTAATCAAGTTGGCTCTGGGCAAAAGTTTTTAGCCTTTAAATAACTTAAGAATTTATGACGTGGAAAACCATTCGATTGCCAGCAAACTGAAAAAAAAAACAAGTTTTCTTTTGACAAAACTTTTAGTCAATGCAACGAAAACTTGCTTATATCTATATATATATACTTTTTTATGCCAATAATCTCATTGTTTGAGGCGTGGCTGAAAGACTGTTAGTTATAGCCGGCTTTTGGTTTTGAGATGCGCCTTGAGATGCGCTCACAAATCCGAACAATGGCCAAAGACCAAAGGCAAACAAATAGCTCGCTGAGCGCTGTTTGGATTACGAAAAAGTTACTTTGTTTGAATTGCTAATTTCTGTCTTGCAGACAGTACAGGTGTGAATTTACTGTTATTCAGCCGTCAAAGCAACTAAGTCGAAATAAAAATTCAATTTCACGCCAACCGCAAAAAGTTCAGTGGGCCACAAATCAATTTTGTCGGCTGGCAACGGCCACAAAGCGAAATGAAAAATGTTCAAATTTGAAGCAGGTAAAGCTGACTGAGTGAGCATAATGATGACTGACAGATACCCTGTATGTGTGTGTGTGTGTGTGGGTTTTTAGAGGGCATTGGGTGTGGTTTGAGTAGAGTTGGTTTATCTATTTGAGAAATTTGTTTTTATTCCTGCTATATATTAAGAGCTTTTCAGATGGAAGTCTGCGTAGAGCATTTCGAATTACATTGCATTAAAACGCACTCGAAGTATTTCTATGTTTTATATTTTGCGATAAGAAAACATTTTTTATGTCAGCTAAATCCGAATATTCCAATGTTGAAAATGGCCAATTAAATGTTTACAGGGAATACTGAGAAGCAAATTTAAATGAAAACCAAAAAGCTTGTTAAGGGAAAAGCAAAAGAACTTTGGAAATTAATGAAAATCCTCTCAGTTAAATGAAAATCCTGCCGTTAAATGAAAATTAACTCAGCTAAATGAAATACCCGTGAATTTGTTTCAGCTTGAGCGCTTCTCTGGGTTCTCCTGGTGAGCAAAGTCTTTCAAAGTTCTTTCAAGTTCAAAGTGTCGCTGATGAGGATAATGAAGCAGTGACAACTTCCTTTTTTTTCGTACCTCTATTCGTCTGACCAGCAGCAGCAGCAGCAGCAGCAGGAGCAGGAGCAGCAGCAGGAGTCGGCGCTGCTAATGTCGCATGCAAAAGGTTAAACCAGGCTGAGTTTTGTCGACCCGCATGCGATGTGGTCTTATGCAGTACGTCAGCTGAGGATTATGCGCATATGTTTTTATTTATTTATTTTGCTCCTACTGTTGCTGCTTCTTCTTCTTCGTCTGCTTTTACTTCTGTTGTATAGTCATGCATATGAAAGCAGGCCATGCGACCTTGATAAATGGCTTTGACTATAATGCTACAGGCACATAAATATCAAAACGTGTCACACTTCTCAGGACTTGTCAGGACTTTACTTTACCGTTGATACCCTTGCTGCCGATGTCACAAGTTTCTGGTCCCGCAGGATACTAAAAACCCAAAAAAAAGTATATGTTGAGATAATTTATTGAGCAATATGAGAGTATGAGGCTGTAAACGAATTAGTAAAGGGGCCACTGAAAGTACTTAAGCGTTTTATATGATATGTGGCTTTAGCTAGTCATTTGTGAATTATGATTAAAAAATATATATATATATATATATGAATATGTATATGTTTATAATGATATAGCTTAAGCAGACAAGGTGTACAGGTTTTTAGTAATCAGGCTTACGCTTTTGGGTTTCGTTTAGAGCCCAACGAGAATTGCCACCTAGAGACTATACCACCTGATATAGAAGAGAGATAGAGAGAGAGTTTGAGTGGCTAACTTGGATTGTTGTCGCAGCTGACGCACTGGCAGCTGCCTATGCATAAATTTGTTAAATCCGAGTTTCGTGAATGTTGCACAAGCGCGCAAAAGTGTTTTGCCAAAAGTTGAAAGCACTGGAGTTTAATCGTAAATTTTGCTAAAATATCACAAACAGCGATTGTTCGTGAGCTCAAACAGCTGCTGGACTAAAACAGCTCTCGAGTCGAAGTTTTCTTAGCAGAATAAATCTCAGCACTCACCAACAGATCTCTTGCATTAAAGAGAAGCACAATTAATGCATATAAAAGGCTAGAAATTACGATAGTAGAAAATATCTATATAGATCTCTCTAGCAGATCTCTCGCAGTACTGAGTATTGCAGGACTATAGGTATATCAAATTTTAACATTCTTTTATTTTTGTTTTGTATTTTTTTAATTTTTTTTATTTTTTATTTCTTTATTACTATTTTTTAAAATTAATTTTTAATTATTATTATTTTGTTATTATTTATTATTAATATTATTTTTTTATTATTTATTATTATTATTATTATTATTTTTTTTTTATTATTATATTATTATTATTTTGTTATTCTCTTTATTATTATTATTTTTTGTTATTCTCTTTTTATTTATTTTTTATTTATTTTTTTGTTATTATTATTATTTATGCTGTTGTGTTTCTATTCTCACATTGGATACATTAGATATTTTATCATAAAGCTCTCGTGTCTCGTCTATTATTCACAAATATCTAAATCAAATATCCACACACTTTCCGTAGTTTTACAACTTATCTATTGATTCCGAAAAAATATCCCAGACGTAGGCGTATCAGCCCCGCCCCAACATTAATCGTAGTCTCTATGATTTACATACTAAATGATAAGCTGTATAATTCTAGTATTGCTCGAGGCAGAAGCCAGAGTAAACATGAAAGTGTCTATGGAATCACAATAGGAATAACAAATGGAAATCCGGCTTAAGCGCTCCTAGCTCTCACAATCACACTCACAAAATTTCCGTAGTATTTACAACTTAAAGATGAGCGCATTCATTATTCGTTGAAATTCTTGAGCGAATTATTTATGTGCGTTTGGCCACACGGCCGACCGACAATTGTTGTTGGCATTTATGAGCCCATCGAGGCTCAAGCGCAAGCAGAATGCCTGTTTACTCAGTCACTAACGAAATGGCGTTTCCGCAATGCCAGATGGCCTTAAATAAACCTGAATAGAGGTAGAACAGAAAGAAGAAAAAAAAATGTATGAATATAAAAGGCAAAGGTAAATGGCAAAAGGTAACAGCTACAGTTACATATGGCGACCCACAAATGACGGAAGTCACGGCATACAAAACATGTTTCATATATGTATTTCTAAAGCTGTTCGCACTCAGCAGCAGCGAGCGGATGTGACGCACTGCAGCAGGTGCGACAAGTTCATTAATTGATAAGGCTGTGCAGCTGCTTTGGCTTTGGCTTTGCTCACTGGCCAAGGCCATCAAGGCTCACACATCGATGCACGCTTTGCATATGTCAAGGATTAATGTTGAGTAGAGTAAACACACATAGAAAACAGCTCGACTTTCACCATTGCTTGCAGCTGCAATCGTGATTAAACTGTTTGATATGCTGCCTGCTGATTGCTGCTTGCAGCATTTGCCATTTGGCTGCTATCCAACAATACAAAAATCAGCAAATAATTGAAAATGTCAAGGGCTACTCGACTAGAGGATGCTGTGTGAACAGAGAAGGGCAGCTGTTGCATTTGTGAGCTATGCATGAGAATAGGAATAATGTGGAATAGTTAATAAAAAAAAAAAATAAAATAAAATAAATACTGTATAATGGATGTGCTAAAATATAAAATATAATAAAACATTTACAAAAAAAAAAGAAAAATTAATAAAATAATATACAGTATATAAAAAAATTAAATAAAGTAAAATGAAAAAAAAAAAAAATTTATAAAATAAAAATATACTAAAATAAAAAAATAAATAAATAAAAAAAATAATTAAAATAAAATATAAAAAAGAAAAAAATTAATCAAAAAATGGAAATTAAAAATAAAATTAAAATGAAAAAATTAATAAACACAAAAAAAAAAAAATACATGTACATATAAAAAATAATAATAATACATATTTATTATGCTCAGATTTATTTTATTTTATTTAAAACGCCGAAAAAGAGCTCCAAAAATCTAGCGCTGAATGTATATTTGTATAAATTAATAAATAGCATGTATGTGATATTTACTTATTATTTTTAGCAAAACTATAAAATAGAGAAAAATATAATACAATTGTTCTTTAAGTTCCCCAACTTTGCTCTTCATTTGCTGCTTACAGGGTACAAAAGCTGCACATAATGTTCTCTCATTTATCAAAGACACACGCACGCTCAGTTAGATGTGGTTTTTATAGCTAGATGTTTAGAATATATATATATATATATATATATACTCTTACTGAATATATATACAGTTAAACTATATACAAAATATATATATATAGAGAGAGAGAGGAGAACCTTTCGCTTTTGTCTGGCAATTTTGAGCTGTGAAGTGGAGCTGCTGAGCAGCAAAGCTGAAACGGAGTCGCGTGCTAAACTTAAATTTATTTTAAGGCGTCGCCAACACAAAGCATAAACACCAAAAGTGCATTAGAGTGGGAGTGTTGGACTAACAGATACTCTCCACGACAAAATAAATTTCTTTTAAAAATAGCAAATGAGTTATTTCTGTTTTTTTTTGCATAATTTTGTACAAGAGTTTCGATCTCTTAAAAGCTTCAAGATTTACTTTATTAGATCTATCAATACCAAAATCTATGATAAATTCTCTTGGTAGCAAAGTTACATAGATTCCATTAGTATTCCTTGCTGTTGACTTCTAAAAATATTTGCATAAACATCTAACGCGCCTTTTTCCATTTTTCATTCGCTTAAAGACATCGTCGCTAAAAGGGGCGCTGCCCATCGTTTATGCTCATTCGTTTTCTGGCGGCTCCATTTATAGCCCTTTTTTCTTTGCCATTTGCTGTTAAGTTTGCAACATTTTCTTTTAGGACTTTGTAGATCATTCACGCAAAATACTGTACAACGGGTTGGCTTCATCTTGCATTTCTGGGTGCTCTGAGTGCTGTCTGTTTAAAATAGGGAAAGAAAAGTCGAGTCGCTAAAAAGTGGCCGTATAAATGAATTTTTTATGTAGCCATGGCATAAAGTGTACGAAATATAATACGAAACGAAATGCTACACTAAAAACATTTAGCGAAGAATTTCAGTTTTGCTGTGAGATTTTGACTTTAGGATATCCTATAAATGTGGCAAAGTAATAAAGTTATTGATTGATTGAAATTATATATATTTAATATAAAATTAGTTTTTTTAATACAAAATTATTTTGTATGTAACATACAATCATAAATATATTTATATATGTTATTTATCTTTTTAATCATTTTTATTTTTCCTTTAATGCCTTTCTATTTGATTCTCACAAGCTGAATATGCAAATATCGCAGCGCATATTTCTGCATTATCATATATACCCTAACACATAGCTATATACAGGGTATATAACTGCAGCGTCATCATCATCAGCCGCAACTGAAATTGGGACAGCAGTGGCAACTGAAAAGTGTGTAACACTTTAATTAGGGGTATTCCGGCGGCTTCATCTAGCCAAGCTGAAAGCTTGAGGAAGTGTTTGTTGGGTGTGTGGGTGTGTGTGTGTGTGTGTTTGAGAGACTGTGCTAGTGTGTGTGCATGTTTGGGTATACTTAAGCCATTGTGTATTATCATTATGCATATGAAATGGGTGACAAGGAGAATACGCACAAATAGGCGCACCTCCGAATGTCGGAGATATGCAGAGGCAAAAGGCTCATCACGAATTCATGAGCATTTAAAATGCTTTCATTACAAATTTCATATAATTTGGCCTGGCGACGTGTTTACGAGCTACAGGAAAATAAAAGAAACGTGACAAATGAAGAAAGCAAATTAAAAAACTTTCGCAAAGTTTATGAACAAGACCCAAAAATGTTTTGATGGATTTGTCGAGTCAGTTGACTTGCTGAACTTTTGCATGTTGCACTCAATTAGACAACATGATAGGGAAAGCTAGAGAGTGTGTGAATGAGAAAGAGTGAGTTCATAACGATTTATCACTGTCTCGAATGTCTACCAAGTCAATTGTTGTCCATTTACTAGAGCAGCTGCCAGTTGATTGCGTTTAATGAATGCATTTTGCATTAAGAACGCAATGAGAAACAATTAAAATGTGTGACTGGCATAGTTTACATATTATTTTTCTGTTGCTCTTTTCTATTGCATTTTTTATTTAGTTTTAAGCGAGCTATGCCAAGGCAACGAACGCAACGTGAAATTTCTTACAAATATTAAAAAAAAAAAAAAAATGATCAAAAATATGTTAAACAACATGCGAAAAGACAGTGAAAATTGTGCAAGTGCAATTGGTGAAGTGCATGAAGAGTATCAGTGAATACATATCTGAGAGATGACACAACACAATCTGCAATCAGTTAGTTATACAGCATTGGGCATGTCGGACGATAATCAAACGAATACGAATAGCTATTCGATGCCATCGATAGCATCGCCCACACGCGGCGCCAACGCACGCAATGTTAACTTTCACGAGGAGCTCAACGATTTGGCCGGCTATCCGCCGCAACAAATGCCGGCGGTGCGACGCTTTTCCAAATCGTTTTTCCAACGGCCGCGCTCCATGTCCGTCTGGAGTGACATAAGTCGCAGCAGCATGCGTCTGGATGAGAGGTAAGTCAGCGCATCTAATGCGAATCTCGTTTTCAATTCTGACAGCTTGAAAACGTGAAAGGGTTTCATCATAGCTGCCTCACGTCGCTGACAATCCCTCTCAAAAAAAAAAAAAGAAAAAACAAATATATATAAATATAAAGAAAAGAAAATACAAATAAAAATTCTGATAAAGGTTTCATAAATATTTGCTTTTATTTCGCCGCGCATAGCTGCCACAAGCAGAAACTCAGTCCCTCTTAATGTTATTCTCATTTCATGGCGTATAAAGAGAGAGCTTATCGTAGCGCACTTGTAAGCCATTTAGAAATTTACTTATTTACCAGGGCTGGTTTTTTTTTGTATTATTTTATGCCCCAGCTATTTTAGCTGCATACAAACTGAAAGAGTTTGCTTTTCAGAAAATCCTAAAGCTTTAAAGAGCTTCAACACATCTAAATTTATTATGAAAAAAAAAAAAAAAATAAAAAATAAATAAAATAAATAAATAAGTAAAGAGAAAATTTGTAATCTATAAAAATTTAGACTTGAAGAAATGAATATATCTTAAGCATAATTTATTATTAAGAATATTCTCAACATTTTCTTCGCCTTATTGAAACTCAAAATTTATTATTTAAAAGATATAAAATTACAATTATTCATATAATTTTTTTTCATTATTTAAAAAATATAATATATATAATATATATAATAATATAAATATATAATAATTCCAAACATTTCCTTTATTTTGTTTATTTTTATTAAATTCTACTTGCTTATTTTATCACATACACTTTATTGCATTTTCTTCTTTTCATTTCGTTAAATAAAATGTATTTATTTGTCACATTTCAACGTGAATTTCTCTTTTGCATAAATGCAAAACAAATTAAATTGGAGGCGCTTTGGCAAATTCAAGGCAAATTGCGCATACGCCATGTTGTGCGGATGGCTGCGTTCTCTATAAAAAGCTACAGTGAAATTTTGTGGACGACACAGGCCGTTGGCCACTTTAATTTGGTTGAAGCACTTGAAGTTTATTATCCTGTTATCCCGTTGTCCCGTTGTCGGCGTGATTATGGCTCAATCTTTTTTGCTACACTTTATGGCTTTAATGCCATTTGACGTAAAGCTGAGCGAACTTTAACGAACGTTTTCGTTTTTACTCACTGCGTGGGCGTGGCCATGGGGGCATGGCCGTCAATGTGTCGACATTAATGCGTATTAGCCCGGCTAAGAGTCAAGGCTGGAAATAAATATTGATGAACGGCCTAGCAGATAGAGATAAAGTCTTATTGCCAAATGAGCTTAGTCAAAAATTGTGTTTTCACAATTTGTGAGATTATTTCTTTCTACATAAATTATAGAGATGTATTTATTTGGTATACAGGATTTGACTTTAATTTATCATAATTTTTGCTGTGTGGTTTTGTGGACTTTGCTGAAATTATGTGCACAGAGTTGATGGCGAGCTGTCATCAATCACATCCTGTGGCAGGATGTGTGCCGTCCTGAAAGCTGACTTAACACGCATGAAATGAATTTTTCATGGTAAATTGCGAAATTTTTATTGATGAGGTGATAATTTCATTGTAAGGTGTTTAATTACATTAAATTGTGAAAATGTGAAATATTTTTTAATATTTATTTCTTGAAAATAAACTTTTTTATTTGGTAGGAATTCATTTAGATTCGTTGGTTGGGGTTCGCTGAATGCTATATGCAATTTTTTTCCAAGGCTTTAGCAAAAGAAAAAATAATTTTTTATGAATTAATTTTTTGTTTATTTAATTATTTATTTTGTTTTAAGGCTTCAGCAAAAGAAAATATGTTTTTTTTTTTTATGAAATAATTTATTTTTAATTAAGTTTTATTTTATTTTTTATTTTTTTTTTTTATAAATATTATATCACATACATTTTAATTATTTATTTTTTTTTTTATAATATTAAATTCGAATAAAATTTAAATTCTAATAAAATTTAAAAATAAAATTATATAATAAATAAATAAATAAAATAAATAAATAAATTGTCTTATTTATTTAAAAAGAATTCTCATAAATAGTAGCTAAAAGCTTGCGCTTGGTTAAGCAAAAATTGAGACAGCCAAATGAAATAAATTACCGCACATGCAACAAGAGGCGCTTCCACTACATGCGCTTGCCGCACCCACCGCTCAGCCCCCCCTCACCTAGACAGTTAAATACATCAATTTTGTGGAGAATGTTGAAAATTGAATATATATGTAATTGCATTGCGGCAATGTGAGCCAATGCGATGTCTGTCTTGGCTAGAGGGGCTTGTGCATTTCACTGTCTGCCACGCCCACGTGCACAGTAATTTCGTGTGTATGTGTGTGCGTGCTTGTGGCAATTGGCAGACGGGCACCGGATGTGCAGCGCACAGCAACAGGAAACAGGCGACGTTTTATGCCTCCCTCTCCCTCCCAGGCCAAATCCCACTCGGTCTATAATTTGTATGAAATATGAATTGGGAAGGCTCAAGCGATACGTGGCTGCCAGACGTGTTGAGACGCCTAGGCTGCCAAGCAGTCAGTCAGTCAGTCAGTGAGTCAATCAAGTCGTCCGTCAGTCACTCAGTCAATCTGTAATTCGTTCATTCATTCAGCTTGTTTGCCTGTTTTGGCAGTCACGTGCGCTGTGCAAACTTTGCGGTCCACCGCACAGCTCGGGAAATTTATGCCAGTAGCTGAAAGCCAGCTATAGATTGTGTGTGTGTGTGTTGGTGTCTCTCTGTGTCTGTGTGTGGCAATTAGCGTAAATAACTCAATTATGCTCGCTTTTTGTCAGTATCATGGCTGCTCCTGCCGCTGCTGCAGCATCGACACCTTTTGATAGGTGATTATGTGCGCCGCCAGCTAATTGGCTTGTCATACTGCAGCTCATGGTATCTGCGTCTCTCTGCCTCTGTCTCTATGTCATGTCGGCTGCGTGAGCCTGCACTGACAGACATTGATTGCAGTGATAAACATCAATTAGGCCTGTGCCAGCGACGGCTCTGTTCTCTTTCAGCTAGGGCATTTTTAGCCCATCATTAATTGAGTGTCTTTTAAATACCTTTTAATTACTTTTAAATGCGTGCAGTTGGCTGTATTTTATTTATTTTTTCTTAAATACTTCCAATGTGCTTAAAACTAATTAGATTTCATTTTAATACAGAAAATAGTTGTTATGTTTTATTTGATATTTTATATATCATTTGAATTAATTAATTTATTTATTTATTTATGCATTTATTTTTTATTTATTTATTTATTTATTTATTTATTTATTTATTTTTTATTTATTTATTTATTTATTTTTTATATATGTATTTATTTATTTATTTATTTATTCATTTATTTATTTATTTATTTATTTATTTATTTATTTATTTATTTATTGATTTATTTATTTATTGATTTATTTATTTATTGATTTATTTATTGATTGATTTATTTATTTATTTATGTATTTATTTATTTATTTTTTTTATTTATTTGCAATTTTTTTTAAATATTTATATTTGTATTTATATTTAAAAAATAAACTTAATTCACATAAAATAAAATAAATTAAAATACCTTTAATATACTTTTAATATACTTAAAACTACAGTTGTTAAATAAAAGGTTTATATATAGCTTAAAAATTATTTAATACATTTAAATTATTTAGTATTATCATAATAATTATAAAATAAATCCTTTAAGTGGCATTTTTTCATTACACATCTCAGCTTCCAGCTGCTTTTCCTTGTAGTCCTATATTATTTAGTAGTTATTCCAGGAAATTTAAATTTTCCCAATAAACTTTTGCAATACATGGTTTTGCTTTCTGTTTGGCTATCGCTTTGCAATACAATGCTTGTCCCACAGCAAAGACATAAAATCCTTTAAGAAAACACAACACCCGAGACACTTAGACCCACACACACACATGCACATGCACACCCATGTCGGGTATATAAAAACACACTCACTTGTGGCTCATATATCAAGGGCTATTGAAAAACATTAACAGCATGCTTCCTTCCGTTAAGCTGCTTGGCCCCAACCTTTTAGCAACGCCCCGCACTTCAGGTGTTTACTTGGCCCTGGTCAAGCGAATTCCCACTCAACATTCTATTTATATATCTAAAACGACTTTTTCTCTCTTTCTCTCTCTCTATATATTTTTAGGTGAGTGCTTTTGGTCTTAGGAAGCTGTTGGCCCAGCCATAAACATTTGTATGTAATTTATGAGCGCAACGGTACGTATGAGTAATATGCGCCATTAGGGCACCTAGTTGCCTGGCATTAATTGTAAGCAGCTTAAATTGGGCATAGCCTAAGCAATATACAATTTGCTAGCGGAACTGCAGCAAAGTTCATGAAAAAAAAAAAAAAATTCAGTATATAAAATAAAAAACATTTTTTTGCATCTAATTTGGTAGGCAAACTGTCTGTGACATGCGGTTGACGGGCTGCGCCTGCTTAAGATGTTAACGGCAGCAGGAGCCGGCACACCAGTCAGCCGTCAGCAGTCAGTGTGGGTGGGCGTGGCAATTGTTGTCACTTTACGAGCAAGTTTTGTCGCCATCATTTTGTCTTACCTGCGTGCGTGTGTCATTCTGCCAGCGTCTCTAAATGATATGTGGCCATGCGTTGCCTTTAACTGCGGCTGTCACCATTTGGCATTGTTTGTGTATTTTATTTTTTTTTTTATCTGAAACAACAGCTGCCTGACAGCTGAAATAACGAGTAACCCAAAATGTCTTTTACTTTTAGGCCGAATGCGTATTTCGCTTGAGGTGCTTAAACAGTGAAAGTCTATTTATTTGAAAACCGAAATGGTTAAAAGAGTTTTGCTGGAAATAAATTATGTTTTTTTCGGAGGCAATGTTTTATGGTCGAAAAAGTTTATTTGATTTGGAAGGTGTGCTCTAATTAATCAAGTTTTTAATTACCGTTGACTGTTATCATTAAAGAAAGACAAAGATAAATTTGTTGAAGAGAACATAAAGACTTTGATATATATATTTAATTCTGCATGCACTGCAGATTTATAACTGCTGTAGTGTTCGGCATTTTAACTATCCAGACTCAGGCATGAATTTATTTATTTTATAAATACATATGTAACAAGTAAGAAATCTCTAGTCGAGACTGCTATTTCAATAATTCTTCGCGTCCTTCTGCTCACAAAAAAAAAAAAACACACACACACACACGCAAACATACATACATAGACACACATAGGCACGCACGCATGAACAGGCACGGGCTCAGCATTTGAGAGACACAGTACTTGAGTAAAAGTAAAAGCACGGAGAGCAGAAGTGCAGAAGATCATTAAAGTTGTCTATGTGTATGCAGCAGTTCTCATTTCGTATTTGTATTTAGGTAAAACGAAGCTAGAATGCTCACAGCAGCAGAGAGCGCGTTCCCATTGCTCACTTGAAGCTCGACTGCAACGAGCTTTACGTGCTGTTGGGCTAAGCTTTTAAGAGACACAGTACTTGAGTAAAAGTAAAAGCACGGAGAGCAGAAGTGCAGAAGATCATTAAAGTTGTCTATGTGTATGCAGCAGTTCTAATTTCGTATTTGTATTTAGGTAAACGAAGCTAGAATGCTCACAGCAGCAGAGAGCGCGTTCCCATTGCTCACTTGAAGGTTAACTGCGAAAAGCTCTATCTGCCGTCGGGCTTCACATTTGAGAGAGACACTGCTTGAGTAATAGTGGGCATATATAAAGCGCAGCAGACTTATAGTTGTAGTAGTAGAAGTAATGGTTATAGTAGTAGGACTTATAGTAATAGTAGTAGGACTTATAGTAATAGTAGTAGGACTTATAGTTAAAGTAGTAGGACTTATTGTTATAGTAGTAAGACTTATTGTTATAGTAGTAGGACTTATAGTTGTAGTAGTGAGCCTTAAAGTGAGCCTTAGACTTTAGTTATAGTAGTAAGACTTATAGTTGTAGTAGTGAGCCTTAAAGTTATAGTAGTAAGACTTATAGTTGTAGTATATTATAAGGCCGTAGTTCGAAAAGCTTTAACAAGTCGAGTCCGCTCGACTAGGAAATCCCCTGAACCCTTCGGAGAACTGATATTTCAATAATTCTTCACGTCTTTCTGACACACACACACATACATAGACACACATAGGCACGCACGCATAAGCGAGCGCTACCTGCTGTCGGGCTCAACCTTTGAGAGAGACAATACTTGAGTAAAAGTAAAAGCAAGGAGAGAAGAGCAGAAGTTCATTAAAGTTGTTTATGTGTATGCAGCAGTTCTAATTTCGTATTTGTATTTAGGTAAACGAAGCTAGAATGCTCACAGCAGCAGAGAGCGCGTTCCCATTGCTCACTTGAAGCTCGACTGCAACGAGCTTTACGTGCTGTTGGGCTAAGCTTTTAAGAGAGTAAAAGTAAAAGCAAAGAGAAGAAGTGCAGAAGATCATTAAAGTTGTCTATGTGTATGCATCAGCTCTCATTTGGTATTAGTATTTAGGTAAAACGAAGCTAAAATGCTCACAGCAGCAGTGAGCGTTCCCATTGCTCACTTGAAGCTCGACTGCAACGAGCTCTACGTGCTGTTGGGCTAAGCTTTTAAGAGACGCAGTACTTGAGTAAAAGTGGCCATATATAAAGGGCAGCAGCTGCAGCATTTCTTCAGTCGCCAGGCCTGCTGGGGGTCAACACACATTCTAGTGTGTGATCGATTAGCTAAGCATTAAAGACATAGAGGAACTACGTAGAAGAATTACGTAGAGTAAATACGTAAAGGAAATAAGTAGAGGAAATACTTGGAAGAAAGAAGAATACATACTTGGAAGAAATACTTCTAAATACGTAGAGGGAATACTTAGAAGAAATAAGCAGATATTTATTTTTAATTAATATAAGTAAATATTAATATATTATTTTAGTTTAATTTATTTTTTGCATATTTATTTTATTTTTTTAAATTTAATTTAGCAAGTATTTTTAAATATAATGCTGATTAAAATATATGTATGAAAACATAAGCCAAGGCTGTTGGCATAACCTTTGCTTCAGAGGTTAGCTTAGCTGTCATAGGGGAATATTATGTTATGGCAACAGCTGCTGACAGAGCAAATACAAATGTTTTTTTTTTCTATTTTTTTTGCTGTGCCACAAAGCATGTTGGCATTGCGGACATATGCCACAGAGTACAGTGCTTGGGGCATTCCATGGCACAGATCTTATAAGCAATGGAATATATTTTGATAAAAACAGATTTAAATGCAAGAAAAAATATTGCAAATTCCTAATCTAAAAACATATTGAAGCTGATCTAATCAAAAAACTTAAAGAAACTTTGTACGACAAACGAAATTAGCTTAATATGATGAAGCTATTCAAAATAAAACACACAGACACACACACGCACACACATACACGCACACTTTGTGTGAATTCAATTGAGAAATTCCGTTGCCTGCCTTCAGGCGCTGCCTTAAAAATCTCATTTCGTACGCGTCGCGCCGCTAGCCCCGGGCACCTCGTAAGATTTGATTAAATAATTAATAGCATTTAATGGCTCAATGCCAGCGCAGCAACAAGTATTAAATGGAATTGTGCCACAAGCTTAAGACAAATTAATTTTCAAACAAGAGAGAAGAAAAACAAAAAATAAGAATATTTCCAACTCGTGTGTTTGTGAGCTAATTTAATTTTATTTCCGTTTTACAACTGGCGCATTGCGTGTTTGCAATTAATTAGAGCCAAGCGCCAAAGCTGAGTGCAAATTTTTAATGTGCTCCAGTTTTGGGGTTGCACCCACAAATGCAACATTGCTGTTATTGTTGTTGCTGTCAATTATGCTGCTGCCTGCAATCTGCATTTGCCTGTTATCTGTGGCGAAAAACGTGTGCAGCAGGTGAAGGCCGCCGGTTCAACAGTTCATATATAAATGGCAAAACATTTCGTTGAGCACATTTCAAATGACCTTGGGTAACCGAGGAGCTGGGTTTATATATATTATGGGGTGTGGCGCCGGT
This sequence comes from Drosophila aldrichi, assembly GCA_035045965.1. NCBI lineage: Eukaryota > Metazoa > Arthropoda > Insecta > Diptera > Drosophilidae > Drosophila > Drosophila aldrichi. The sequence goes on from JAWNOM010000511.1 coordinate 659,038, forward strand.
TGCCAAATCATCTATGCGTCCAGACAAATATATACGCTTAGCATTACGCATCATAATGCGCTGCACGCACACACACACACATACATACAGAGACGCACGCTGCTCTCAAAAATCCCTTTGAACTGTGTGTTAACTGCGCTGCTTGCAGCGCTGTCACTGCGACGTTAACGGCGGCTGCTATTACTACTTCAATCGCTCTCTCACGCTCTCTTTAACGATTGTGCTCTGTGCGCTCTTAGCTGGCCACGTGTTTGCGCTGCTTTCTACTTTATGCCTGTTATTCGCTGCGTGAGCGCTAACGCGAGCTTGTGACTGTTGCAGCGTTGCCAGACTGTGCAATCTCACGCGCACACACACACATACACAAGCAAGTTTGTATGCTGCGTCTGGTTAACGGCTGTCCTCTGCCTGTGTTTCCCCACTCTGTGAGCTTTGTTGAGTGAGAGCAGTGAGCGCAGCGTGAGCTTTTTGTGTAGAGTTCTAATCTGCGTGTAGTTTGCCATCAAGTGCAACAGATGGCGCTTTGGATTATTGCTCAAGCAAAAGGCAATTAAATTCGGATTTTATTTATTTACAAGAAAAAAAATAAAATAAAAATAAATTTACTACAGAAATTAAAAATAAATATAAAATAACAAAATAAAAATGAGTATTTTTCTTAATAAAATAAAATTAAATACTAAATAGATGTAATATATTTTGACATTTTATTTTGATAATTAAATAATCTTTGAAATGAAAAAAATAAAATATTTAGAATTATGTTGAATAATTTATTGAATAATTTAATACTTTTAATATACGTAAATTAGTTTTATAATAATTTAATATTGATTTAATATTAATATTAAATAATTTCAATATTTGCCCATAAGTAAAATTATTTATACATATCAATAAACCGCTGTTAATTTAAATTTCTTGCCAATTATTGAAGTAAATATTTAAGACATGACATAAGCTCATCATCTGTATCATAGTTTGGCTATTTATCTGCTTAAGTTGTCAATTCGGGGCCGCAGTCAACTTATGCATAAAATATTTTCAATAATAAAACAAAATAATCAGCCAATTATCGCATAAATATGTCATTAATAATGATAGGCCAAACAATGAGCAAGAACAAGAACAATAACAATAAACGCAGAAGCCGAAGTTGTAGGCCGGCAATCAAAGCGATTGGCGTAAGTCGTAAGGAGCAGACATCCTTTGGCAGGACCAAGGCTGGGCTATCATTGTCATCAGCATTAAGGCAGGCAGCCAGATAGCTATAATGTTTGCTATTGTTGTTGTTGTTGTTGTTTTTACTGTTGGCATGCCAACAGGCTCTAACGGCAGAGGACGATTAAGATGCAAAGTGTATATTAGTATGTTAACACTGAGCACTCAACGCACAGCTCGCCATGGCATTGTCAATGCCAGCCCGTTACACTTGACTTGACTTGACTTGCCTCGACTTGCCTTGCCTTGCCTTGCCTTGCCTTGCCTCACCCTCCCGTGTCCTGGCTCTGACTCAAGACAGCTGCTGTCCTGCGTGTTCACTCTGCCTATTGGCCGACTGCCTTCCTGTCGGCCTGCTTGAGTGGCCATTCAGCTGCTGTGTTTGGCATTTCGAATGGCATTCAGGCGTAACTCTCTCTCTCTCTGTGAAGAGAGTGAGTAGGCAATCTATAGCTGTTGCCCTTGCACATTGATTTATTGGTACAGCAGTGGCTCTTCTACATTGTTTTGGCTTCACTTTGCCTCACTTTGCTTTACTTTGCTTTGGACACACGCTGTTTCTGTTTCTGTTTGGCTTTGGCATTATGACATTTATCGTTGTTTACATTTGTCATTTTATCTGAATTGCATGGCAATAGATGCCACACTCCATTAAATAAATAACATTTTATATATATTTATTTATTTTTATTGTTCAATGAACAGAAGAAATATTTATATCTCTTCTTGCCCAGTTGATAGGCAATTTGTATGTGTGTGTGTGTGTGTGTGTGTGTGCAATTAATGTAATATTTGCATGCGTCTTGTGGCGCCACCTGTTGAGCGACAGTGGCAAGCGCTGACTGTGACTGTTTGTTGGACTTTTAAATTTAATTAGAGCCTTAAATGATTTGCGGTCGTCGCTGCGTCGGCTGCGGCACATTGTCTACGCGCACCACATGACACTGGAATAAATGTCGAGCTGCGGTCATAAATATGACAACGTCTAGCGTTAATTAGACTTGCAGCTTGTTAACAAGTTTTTATTGTTGTTGTTGTAGTGAAATCGTTTGTCTAGTTCAAGTGGAGTTTACAAGGGCAATGGGAATGCCCTAACAGAACTGCCTAATAATTGGGAAATAAAAAAGTGTTTCGTTTTTGTTAGTACCCAAAAGGGATTATTTAATCAGCGTAACTATTAATTAAAAACATTTTTTGTTAATAAAGTATATAATCTATTTATTTAATTTTTTTTTTATATTTATTATTATTAATTATTATATAATTTAATTTTGCGAATATTAAAAAAAAAAAAAAATGGGTACATGTATACTTTATTTTTTTAATGCTGTAAATTATAAATATATATTTAAATTTTCTATGTAACTAAAATTTGATATTAAATTGTTAAAAATTTTATTATATTTAATATTTATACAATTTATTTATATTTGTATATTTAAATTTTCTGTGTAACTAAAATTTATTAATAAATTTTTTATTATTATTTAAATTAAATTTTTTACTTAGAAATTAAAAATCATTATGAAAATAATAATATATGACATTCATGAATTTTTAAACTATTATTGTATTATTTTTGCAAATGAATATATAGGTTCAATTATAAATAAATTCTTAAATTTTAACAAATATTGTGTGCTTCCATGCTTGAGGCAAATTATTATTTGTATTCCAGTTTAAATGCATATGAGAGATATTTATGTTCTCCATTATTATGCCATTAATAATATGTTAAAAATTTATATTTACAAATTCATATTTCATGCTCAATTTTCTCATTAATATATAAACAAGTAAAAAACAATATAGCCGGCAACTATCTTACGCGCAATGTACCTTAACAGCGCCAACTGTTAACATAACAGCATGCTAACAGAGAGCTGCCTGTAACAGTGCGAGCTTTTGTATTCACTCGCTCTTGCTCTCGCTGCTGGTCAGCAAAAAGCTCTCAGTTTAGCATCTTTCCTTTCTATCTGTTTGAATGTCCTGCGATGTTACGCATACGCCGCGTGTAACATTCGCTCGGCTCGAACGTTAACAGCTCTCGGGACATTATACAATGGCAGATGTCGTCGTCGTCGTCGATGTCGCTGTCGCTGTCGCTTGACGGCGACATCGGGTTTTAGTTTGCTTTTATACTTTGCACATGAAACATGTGATTTTCACTCGTAACCTGTGTGCGGCCGCCTGTTCAAGCAATTTCCTTCAAACGTTTTTCCCGACCACACACACACACACATCGAGCGGAGTGTGTGCGTGCGTATGCCAGCGTGTGTGTGTGTGCGTGCGTGTCTTCTTCGTGTCGTGTGCGTGAGCGTGACATTTCTTCGTGCCAAAAAAGAGATGTTGAAATTCGTGCTTATTAAATTTAATTAAACTCATTGAAAATTTAATTGACTAGCGGATTTAATTTAAAAAAAATAATAAAAATCAAAAAATAATATAAAATTAATACAAGACTACTTCAATTTTAAATTGTAGTGAAATATAAAAAATTAATTTTAAAATATTTATAAAAATAATACAAATTGAAAAATTGTTAGATAAAATTTAAAATAATTTATAAGTTACTTTAGCCGCTGCACAACAAATTCACAAAACGCTTTTTCTTCAGAACTATTTTCAAAATATAAGAGAAAAGAAATTATAATAATTGCTAGCAACAGTTGCCATAAATCTCCAAGAAACAAGTGTATTATTAATGGACATAAAAATTATATTAAATGTGTCACCGTGTGTGTGTTTGTTTATTGCATATAAATCAATTGTAGCGAACTCGTAGCTGCTTGGCTTAAATATTTAATTTGGCTTTGGTTCGGCCTAAACATATAAGTGGCAATAAAATCGTCGTTGCTGTTGTTTCTCATTTCACGTCGTTCGCTGGCTGCTGTCAATTCGCGTCCTAGCGTCTCTCTCTCTCTCTCTCTGTCTCTCGGACTGTGTCTTGTGCGCATAAATAAATAAATAAGCGAACTGCGTGCAGCTTGACACAGATCTTTTTTTCTGGGGTAGCTAGCCTGGCACGGCCCGGACGGCCGGCACGGCCACTTGTATCCTGAATAGTTTGTCTTATTTATGTGCGCCGTATCGTTGGATGCTGCTCGAAGCCTACCGCAAGCAGCGATTCGTTTGCCGCACTGCGCAAAAGTAAGGTTCAAAGTTCAACCAAAACCTGGCTGCATACGGCAATTTATTACAAGCTGCTATTAACCTTTTATAATGCTTGGTCGCTCTACCGTCGCCGTCGCCGTCGCGCTCGCGCAATCCTTCGCTCGCGAGTGTGTCCTGTGGGCATCGTTTGCACACATATAGAACAAATATAACGGCCAACAAATAAACGCCAATAAAAAAAAAGAAAAAGAAAATATTCAACAAAAAGAAACTCCAAAACTTGCAGCTCATAAAAGTTAACACACACACACACACAGTCATCACACTCACACATACATTCACACACTCTGTTACAACGTCTAGCACGCCAAGCCATGGTATGTATTTGTTGTTGTTGTTGCTTTTGTTTTCGACTCTTTTAGGTGTTGCCATGCTCCACGTCGACTCAATTGTGCACTCGTCTATGATTCCGCATCCGTAGACGCATCCACATCCGCAATCGCATCCGCCGCAAAATTCGCTGCGGGAAAAAAAGAAAAGAAGAAGAAAAATAAAGAGTGGAAAAATGTGCAATTTTTGTTGTGGCATTTGTTTTATTTTTATTAGGTTCTATATATATATTTTTGTTTTTTTCTCTTACTTATTTTTTTTTTTTGTCGGTTTGAAGCAAATTGTTTGCTTACGTGCGTGAATTTTATATCAATAAAGGTTAAGCTTTCTAGGTGTGTGTGTGTGCTTAGTATTTATTTTGTTTTCAAACTTGTGTCGGTTGCTTCTACTTAACTGGAATATATATGTTAATGGGCAATTGCTTCAAACGTGTTCAAGAACTCGTAACTGTTGATTAAACCTTTTGGGCAAGGCCTACACAGTGCAGATAATTTAAAATGATTTTTTTTTTCAGATTTAATATAATACGAAATTTCTTTTGTTTTTATTTGAGTTAGATATTTATTTAAAAATGTTTTCAATTTTCTTTTTTGTTTGTTACCTATTTTTTTTTATTGTTGCATCAATTTTTATTTATTTTTTTCTTACCTTTGTTTTTATTAGAAATATTATTATTATAGTTTAGTTAACATTCTGTTTTGTTTTCTTTTGCATTGTTTTATTATATTGATTGTGTAGTTTTTTGTTTTTAAATTTTATTTAAACTTTTTTTCTTTAATTTTTTTTTTCAATTTTATTTTATTTTATTTTTTTTTAATTTTATTTAAATTTAATTTTATTAATTTAATTTTTTTTTAATTTGAGTTTATTTTTTTTATGAATATTTAATATAATATATTTTATTATATATATTTTTTATTACATTTTTTTAAAATTATATTTATATTTAATCATTTATACAAATATGTGTATGTATTTTTTTTTTTTCATTGTTGTAACATTTTTATTTATTTCATTTAACAGATTTTCTTACTTTTATTATTAATTATAATTATTTCTGTTTTTCTCTTTAATATATAAATTTTGTATCATTTCAAATTTTACACTTATTTATTTATTAATTTTCTTTTTCAATAGTCATTATATTTTATAAATATTACTTACACATTAAACTTTTTAAAAATTTATATTGATTATTTTATATATTTGCATTTGTTTCAACTGACCAACTGAATTTGTTTAATTATTAAACGAACGCATTTGCTTCTGGTTTTTTTCCGTACATGAATAAGTCATGTATTTTTAGCAGCTAACATCGCAATGCACTTAACTGCACTCAAACTGTTCAATTTGTGGTAAATGCAAATTGACATTCGATTGAAATTGTATTTGGCTACGATAACAAAAGTTGACTCAAATAGCTGCTAGTTGGCACTCAACATAAATATTCGTATATTTGACTATTAAACGACTTACAAGCCATTGCATGCGTCTGTGGAAATTGATCCCTGCCTCGACTACATCTGAAGTTGTCTATTTCCACTTTGTGCTGCATTCCTGAAAGTCTGACGAAATTTCGACTTTTCAGCAACATTGAATTTCTTTGTTCCTTATTGAGTTGCATTCCTCGACGTCTTCATTAAATGTCGATGCGTTTCCTTTGGAATTTTTTATCAACTTATTTTACATTGTTGAACATTCTCCAAATACTTCATGTGCCAAGTGCGAATTCTCAGTTTTTATTTGAGATATTTCTTAGTTTCTAGTAGAGTTGACTGCTTGCGAGTGTGATTGTTGGATTACTCTACTCTTTTAAATCTCCCTTCTTTTATATCTATTTTGTTTATTTGATTTTTCTATCTGAGTTCTTAGACTCTGCTGTGAATATAATTGCTAGGTTAGTTTGCTGGCTTTATATTTATATTTCTTTATTTTTTTTTGAGTGTGATTAATAATTTTCTTGCTATTCTTTTTACCTCTCTTTCTGTTTTCACTCTGGGTCTATTCTCTTTGTCTCTCTCACTCTCCCTATATCTCCTTTTCTCTTTTATCTCTCTGTATCTTACTCTCTCTTTTTATCTCACTCGCTTATTCTATCTCTATCTCTTTCCTTCCCTTTATTTCACTTTCTTTATTCCATTGTCTATCTCCTCTCAATTTCCCTCTCTATCTCGCTCTCGCTCTCTCTCTCTCTCCCTCTCTATTTCACTCTCGCTCTCTCTCTCTCTCTCCCTCTCTCTCTCTCTCTCTCTCACTAGCTGTATCTCTCTCTCTCTCGCTCTCGCTCTTTCAGCCTTTATCTTTTTTCTCTCACTTCTCTCTCTCTCTCTCTCACTTTCTCTCTCTCTCTCTCTCTCTCTCTCTCTGTCTCTGTTTCTCTCTTGCTATTTATCTCTATCTGCTTTTCTTACTCTGTCCCTATTCTCCTATTTACTTAGTTTCCTTCTAATCCTCCATTCTCGCTGCTCTGCTCGCCTAACTTTAACATTCTGCTTAAAATTGTTGTCGACCTTCTGCTCTTGCTCTTCTTCACCTCAGAGTTAACTTTTATGCACAAAATGCAGTTGACGAAAATTCCCCAAAGACAAAGACTGACTACAGGCTATATACATCCATTTAAGCTGTCTGTGTGTGTGTGTCTCTGTGTGTGTGTATTTGGTCTCTAACTGTGCAAATTGCAGCCTGTTGTTGGCATTAAATGTGCAAAAGTTGCTCAATTAAAGGTGGGCGTGGCAGCGGTATGTACACAAAAGCAACGGCCCAAACCACAAACAAACAGTAAACAAAATGCTTAACTCGGCCGAGAGTTGAAACAACGTAAATGTGGTTCTACGCCGTGTCTCTTAGCCAGTTGCTGTTGTTGTTGCTGTAGCTGGCTATTGCAGTTGACATTATGCGCATTAAATGCGCTTGAAATGTTGCACAACTGCCACAACGACCGACACCAGCCGCCAACAGCAGTGCAACTGACACTTGCCGGACGCTGGACGTCAGCTGGAATGAGCCGGAAACCTTCGGGTACGGGTCCGGGTCCGGGTCCGGGTCTGAGTCCGGCTCGCCGGTTAGAACTCTGACTCGGCCAAAGCGCTTTTGTAAATTATGTCGTTTAGGGTTCAGCTCGAGTGAGTTTCTAATGCAAAATAACAACAAATTTTGCCCCCCTCTCTCTCTCTCTCTCTCTCTTAGTCTTTGCTTCTCTTTCAGCTGCAGCTCCGGCATTTGCTGTCGGTTAAGGCACAATCTGCTGACATTCACGTAAATGCCAGTTAGTGTTGCTCCTGGTCTTAGCCTGGCCGTTGCTCTGTTGGCCATAATTAGCGTCGTCGTCGTCGCATGTTGCGCCTTTAATTAAATATTTAGCTAAACACATGCGTGTTGTGGCTCCTCTTCTCTATATCTTATATATACATATGTATATATCTGCATATATATATATGTATTTTCTTTTCTGTCAAGTAGCACTTTAAATTCATGCTCATTTTAATATTAGAAGCGCACGCTGCGTATACGCAATTTTTGCTTAATTTCACCCAGCAATCTGTTGTTAATTAGCAGCTTTATGTCACGCCAGCTGACATTACACAAAAATTTAACGCTTTCCACCTGGCGAGCACTCACCTGCGCATTTGTTTAAGCTTATCTCAAAACAAATAGAAACAGAAAAAGATTTCCCAGTAGATAAAATGTATTTTTTTTTTTTTTGGCATTAGTGTTGGCTTAGCATGGAAATGGCTTTGGGGTTTGGCAAGGAGCAAGGTTCGGTAGGTTGGCTTTGAGTGGGGATGTTTTGCGGTGTCGCAAGTGTGTGCGGTTGTTAATGAATGCGGAAGTAGGCTGGGCAATTGCATTTTATGTAATGCTAAGTACTACATTGGCCCATATCTGTTTAAGGGCACATAAAAGAGTCTACATAGTTTAGAAAATCATATTATTGAGTAATGTATACTAAATATATAAATTAACTGAGCAATGTATCAAAAAAAAAAAAAAAAAAAAAAAAAAAAAAATAAATAAAATAATAAAAAAAAAAATAAATAAATAAATAAATAAAAAAAATAAATATAAGAAATTTTATAATAATAATTTATATAATTAAATTAAAATATATTAAATAAAATATAAAATACATATTGTAAGTATATAATATTTAAAAGTATGAAACATAAAAAATATAAGTAAATAAAATATATTTGACAGAAATAAAGAAAGAAAATAATATACAATTAAAAAAAGAATATAAATATAAAAAATATATATAAAACAATATAAGTATAATACAAGATAAATATATTTTAATATAATAATAATTTAATAATCATAATATTATTACAAAATGAATATATTCTAGAGAAAATTTTGTAAACATTTTATTTAAAATTTATAATAAATATATTACATATTTTATAGTATACTGAAAAAAGTCTAAAAAAATATCTATGTATATTCTAAAGGGTACAAAGTACAGTTTAACAGATTATTCAACAATTTTCCATAAATGATGTCATTTAAAATCAAATTTTCACCATTAAAATTTTCGCTCTTCTTCAATGGATGTTTATCAAAGTTAATGCCAGGCAAATGCAATCAAATGGATTTTCAAAGAGTATATTTAAATCAGCTTTTAATGCAATTAGTATAACGATTGCTCGATAAACCTTTAAAAGGTCTGTGAAACATGCGTTCGCAGTTCAGTGCGAAGACCGAAGTCAATTGCAAATGGCCAAAATGAAATTGTTGCTGTGTTGCCTCAGTCTGCTCTGGTTTGCTGGCGGCAGCTGCTGTTGGCCGAAATTTGGCCTGGAAGTGGAGCGTCGAGAGGATGTGCTCTATAATTTGTTGGACCAGGTGAATGGGGAAGAGCCGATTGTGTTGTTGTTGCTGTTGCAGCATAGGCAGCCAACTAATTTGGATGCTTTACAACACTGGCCGCTCTCTAATTGGCCAGTGTTGCGTTACGACGAACGAAACGTGATTCGTGTCATCAATTATACACGTAAAGCATTAGCATTGATTTACATACGAGAAATACGAGATGTAGTGCTGCTGACTGCCGCATTGGCCGACAACCTGGAGGGAATGCGAGAGGCGAGAATTATAATTTGGCTGCAAATCGAGCAGAGCAATGCTCAAGAGCTGCTGGACCTAATTGGCCGTCAGGCGAGGCGATATCATTACTACAATATCCTAATACTAATTGGAATAAGTCGCCAATTTTCATTGTTACGCATGCAGCCATTTCCTCTGCCCAGCTACGAGGAGCTGAACCGCACGCCTAACAACACTGAACGCCTCTTTGTGCAACACTGGCGCAATTTTCGAGGCAAGCGAGCCGTAATGATACCCTCGCTTGTGCCCCCAAACAGTTTCATCAGCCGTGATCCGCGCACGGGTCGCGAGTACTTCAATGGCTTCTGCTATAATCTGATGGAATCGTTTGCCCAGCATCGAAATATCCAGCTTGAGTACTTGAGCCCGTATCTCAATGAGACCCATAGAGTTCTACATACGCCCGAGATAATGCTGCTAATAGGTCGGGGCGAAGTGGACTTCGTGACCAATGTGCAGCCATTTTCGCTGCGCCATCAAACCGAGGGCACACAGAGATCGGTGACGCTGGGCATGGTCAGTCTCCTGATTGTGGTGCCGTGTGGCCGAGAGCTGAGCATCGGGCAGATCTATTTGCGTATGTTTTCCCCGAAGTCGATGCTAAAGCTGCTCGCAGTTTATGTTGGCCTCAGTTTGTTCGAGACGTTCGTTGCTTATTGTTGTCGAAAATCGAAATTGAATTTTCCCCACTCCCGTTTCATCTTGAACTTGAATGTTCTACGATATTTGATCAATCATTCGGTGCCCATTGCCAGAGGTAGCGGGCTGTCAGTGAGGATCTTGGGCTTACAACTGGCTGTGCTTGGAATCATGTGCAATATCTCATTCAATGCCACCTTGAGCACCTGGTTGACCAAGCAGCCGCGTGAACGCCACATACAGAGCTATGCCGAGCTGAATGCCAGCCGTTTGCCGGTACTGTTTGATTGTACCTCGTATGCGTTGATTGAGACGGAATACGAAGCGGATTTCTTTACCAAAAAAATGCCCAATGCTGTCTGTATGGCGGCCAAGGATCAGGTCGAGCTGTTGCTTAGCCTGAACACGAGCTATGCCTATCAGACGTATTCGTTGATGTGGAAAGCTTTGGAGGTCTATCAGCAAAACTATAAGCATCCACTGCTATGCAAATCGAATGGTATACACATTGCCGAAGAGTTTCCGGTGAATACCATATTGCAGAAGAATTCGATCTATGCCGCTGCCCTGGACGATTTTATTTTGAATGCCCAGAATGTGGGCTTAACGAAACTGCTCAAACAGAGATCCTATCGTGATATGATGGTTGGCAAAGTTCCATCAGTGCCCTGTGATTCGTTAAAGAGTCCGATCTATACCCGTTTCGACGACCTGAAGCTCTTCTGGAAATTATATCTACTCGGACATATCATGGCCATATTGATTTTCATAGCCGAATTGAGCGTGGGCAGAAGGGCACGTAATTGAAGCTATCTGATTAGTGTTGGTTTATTATATGTCTCTATATATAAATAGCCTTGTCAAATGCGAATTAATGCGAAGCAGCTACGCCTATCTGATTAATATATATTTATTAAAATATCCAAAAATAAATATTGTTTTGATTGCATATCGACACGCGAAGCAATTGTATTCGGATTTCTATATTTACTCCAATGTGTTATGTAATAACAAAAAACGGTAAAAAAAGGATAAAGAATATTTGATTTAAGATATACTAATTAGGATTGGGCTGCATTATATATGATATAAGACTGATAGAGGAGAGCAAATAAAAGATGGGGAAAAGAGGATAAGAAAGACACATATCCTATATAGATGTACAGTTCTAACTATATTATTAAAACAAATATATTCTAATAAAATAAAAGATGCTATAAGGTAGTTAAAACGCTTTCGTCAATTCAACATAAAAGAGAAACGAAAAAAGTCATTATGAGATAAAATGAGTTCTGAGGAAAACATTCGAGTACTAAGCGGTTTATGTCTTTGGTAGTTCCGGAGCTGGGGCTCATATGCTTAATAGGTAAATAAATGTTATGTTTGAGTGGCATGAAGAGTGTTTCAAATGTGTGTGTGTGTGTGTATGTGCGTGTGTTTTCAAATGCTGAAATAATAATTCAAAGAGCACATTTAAAAGGCCGAAGTTTTTGGGGAATGCCATTAAAATTTCATCGGCCATGGACAATAAAACGCTATCAGAGAGTGCATAAAAACCGAATGACATATGTGACGATATGGCACGCATTTATGACATGTGTCGACAGAGCATAATGGAAAGCCAAGCTCCAAATACTACTGGGAGAGGCAGTAAAAAAAAAAAAAAGGGAAAAAAAAAGGAAAACTTTTGTTCAATAATTGAGCCAGCCAGACAGTGGCTCAAGGCATTAATCAGACCAATGGGACTGAATGACAACGCACAGACAGCTGAAGTGGGACCTTGATATGGGCGAAAGGTAGACAAAGAACAAGGTACTTAATTATTGCATAATAAATCAGACAATACATATGATATTGATGAGAGTATATACATATACGGATGTATGTATGTATATATACATAGATATACCATATATATATTTGTATGTTTTTCTAGTAATTAGGTAGCACCTGTGTATCATATGGGAGAATGTTAGCTAAATAATGGGCAGCATTTAGATGAGGTGGATGACATGGGCAACAAAATCAATCGATTGACGTCAGGTAACAAAAGCGGTTCAAGTGCCCAGAACCCCCGAAATAAAACACACAAACACACACACACATACAGTGATGCTCGTTATGTATAAATATGCATGACTGCTCTGTGCACACAGAGCGAGCGAGCGAGTGAGCGAGTCTAGGGCTTAGGGGGCGTATACGTCATGTGCCTTATGAAATTAACTGTGCTGTCAGTTGTTTTACCTTTTGGCTGCTTTTTTAAGGCAGCCCCGTTGCGCACCCAAACTAGCTGTGGGCGTGGCACGTTTACCTTGACAAGCCTTAAAGCCCATTTCGGCGCCCGCATTTATGGCTGAAATTTCATTTTGCAGCTGATTTCGCATCGCTGCGCATACGTATTTATCATTTAATTAAATAAATACATAGCATATATATATAAAATTTTTTATTAATATTTATGCCTGTCACAATTTTGTGGTTAATAATTTATATATATTTTTATTGCATTTCTTGCTGTCACTTTTTTTTTAACTTTTTTTTTTTTTACTTGATTATTGCTTTTACTTTTTGCATTTGTCGAATTGTTTGCTGATTGCCCTGGTGACGCTTTGAATATTATTGAAATGTTTTCTGATTGGACTGCGTCAAATTGGAGCTACACACAGACGTATGCGTGTGTGTTTGTGTGTGGTGCAAATGATTTGCTTGCATGTCGTACACCATTTTCATTGCCAGCTAAAATGATTAGCAAGGGATTTTCGATTTGACTAAAAGCTTATAAATTGCCAACAGCGCAAAACACAATTTTTATGTGTATTGAAAATGCAAATTAGTCAATTTAAACGTGTTTTTACGGGGATTTTTTTTTATTTATTTGGTTTTTTCTTTTATTTAAGCGTGACACGTGTAAATTTTATTACATTTTATTTTCTTTTAGATATGCGTATTATACTGTACTGGCAATATTGTAAATTACAGTTTTCTGTGATGGATATAAAATTTAACAGTAAATATATGACAAATAAAAAAAATAATAATATTAATTAAAAATTAGATTTTAAGAATATAAATTAATTAAAATAATAATAATTATATAAATAAATATTATGTTATAAATAATAAACAATAAAGAATAAGTAATACATCATAAAAATAAAATAATAAATAAATTAAAGAATTATAAAATAAAATAATGAATAATAAAAAAATAAATAATATGAATTAAAAATAAAATGTGAAAAATATAAATTAAGAATAATATAAATTAATAAAAATAATAAATAGCAAAGAATAAATAATACATAATAAAAAATAAATAATAAATAAATACTGGAACTATAAAAAATAAAAAAAAAAATAATGAATAATAATGCCAAACAATGAATTAATATAAAGTAAACTAATTGAGTTTTTGAATAAATTTCTTTTACTTTAATTTCATTTAAATTCAATGACAAATTCGCTTCACTTCAAATTTAACTTCGAATTCAACTGAAAAGTTCTTCTTCCATTTATAAATTTCCCAACATTAATTTATAAATATTTTAAATGTCTCGCACAATATTCGAGTAGCAGCTGCTGGCATTGCCAGTAAGCCTTAAAATATTGATGTATATCATTTAGGGCAGAGCTCAATGGAATGAAATTCATTTACAGCTGTCAATGCAATATTTAATTCATGATAAATTGTTTAGAGATTGTATGCGAAAATAAACAGAAATTAATTAGGTTTGCATAAATTCAGCTATACAAATATTGATTGCATTAAATTGCTGAGCAAATATTATATTTTGGCATTTCGAGCAGCAAGTGTGCAATCAAATAGAAGATAATTAAATTAATTACCATCAGCCACAAAAACTATGCCGGCAATGAATTTGATACACAAATATACAGAGATTTATATAAATATCTATTATATATTTATTATGTTTTTATTTTTTTGGGCTAGAGACCGCAAAAACTAATAAAGTTATTTTGTCAGTGTGGCAGAAGAGACTTGACCGCATTAAAGCTGCCCAACGCCCGCACGACTCAGTTTATGCAAAATGTGGCAAAAAGACATTTAAATAAATAAATAACTAAATATGTGTATGTATATATAGTTCTCTATAGAAATGAGCAGAGTGCAGCTCGAGGCATTTACAGCTGAGTGTGAAACGCGCCGAAAGCAAATGCTGCTCTCCCTCTTCTACTCGCACTCCCTTTCTCCCACTCTGTTTGTTTTATTTGCCTGCAAAAAGTTCACTTTGTGTAAGCTTGGGGCAAATATTTGACTCGTAGTCGCAGTCATTGCAGCAGCTGCAAAAAAAAGAGAAAAAATTGCAAGTAAGCCAAGTAGAATATTAAGACTTAACAGCGTAAAAGCCAATTGCAGTAGCCATAAAAAGAACTGCAATTGAGATTTGTGCAGCAGCGTTAGAAGAAGTTGTAAAAAAGAAAAAAAAGAATGGCAAAGTAGAGCAAAAAGTCGAACGTGCCAGACGTTTAAAGTCTTTGCTCAATGAAATTATGGCACATTTTCTGCAGCAATTTTATTGCCCGGACAAGACAGCCCAGGCCAGGGCAGCTCTGGCTATAAAGTCTTTCTCCTTGAAAGTTTTTCATTTCTTTTTTATATTATTAATTTTTGGGCTGGCATCATTTATCAAGTTATCGGCGAAGTTAACAAGCTGCGACAGCATCTTTAATGCACTCACTGAGATAAAGTCAATTATCGTTGCCAGCAGGCTGAAGAGAAAATATGAGACGCTGCGCTCGATTGCTTGGTAAATATTTCAGATCGTTTTTTAATGGCTGCGTGTCTAGACTGAAGATATGGTTTTGGCTGATCGTAAGAGCCGCCAAAGTGTCGTGAAATTGAAATTTTTTTTATGACTTTTTATAGAAAATTAAATTGAGGTGTGTGGGAGACAGAGAAGAAGGCCTAAATAAATATTTCTTTTTAAGTCAAACAAATTCTCAAAGTGGCCTATGTTGGGATATATTGTGTGAATCAGAATTGTATCTCTAATATTTGATAAAAAATAAAAATAGAGTTTTTTTATTAAAAATTAGTGATAAAATTCTGATTCACAATTCATTATTAATCAAACTTGTCATATGATAATTATTCTGATAAGTAAATGAAAAAAATGTAAGTGAGAGATATTTTAAAGTCAGTTTGAATTCATGTTGCTTCTTTAAAATATTAAACTTTTATATTATATATAAAAAAATATATATGAATTCTTTGACATTCTAACTAAAAAATAGTAGAACAATTTTTAAAATATTTTTTTATGCAATAAAAAATAGTAGATAATTTTTAAAAATATTTTTTATTTTAAAACAATTTTTAACATATTTTTCATTATAAAACAAACCTACACAAACAATGCAATCGAAACATTTTCACACACATCAGACCCATATTCATATTGAATTTATGAACTTTGGGCTTGCCACATATGTTTTAATCTACGGAATATATGAAGCGGGACAAGCCAGTCATACTGCATATATGCGATTGCAAATCTACATGCTTGACAGATTTAAGGGTAAGCCGCTGTTGCGCTACACAAAAGTGGAAAATTGAAATTGTGTTGAAATATTTTGACATGTGGTGCGATAAATCAAGTTGCAGTCAGCCGAGTGAGTCGGAGAATCGGAGAATCGGGGAGTCAGAGAGTCAGTGAGCTCTGCCCGAGCGTCTGCAATATAAAATCATAAATATTTTATGGCTTGGCAGAGCGCCCAAGTTATGTATGTAGCTTGACTTGGCTAAAACAACGCGGCAGCTGGCAAACTTTGGCTAAGTGCATGACAAACGCTGTGACAAAACAGTTTGACAGACAGAAGGATAGACAGACGACAGCAGGCAGCAACTGCAATTGCAGCAGCCTGTCTATAGACTAAAAAAAAAAAGAAAAAAGAAAAGTGTGAAAGCGACAACAATTTGATGGACAGACAGACAGATGGATGAATTGTCAATGCACAGTGTATCTGGTTGCAAATTCTTTAGTTAAATATTTAACAGGCTGTTAAAGTCTGCACAAATTTCTTTTGATTTGATTTCGGAAATCAATTCGTTTTTTTTTTGTTTTTTTTTTTTTGGCTTCGAAATGCATTTGCATGTAAATTGCAAAAAAGTTCATCTCACCAGTTTCGCGCATTGGCAGCGCCAACAACTGTCGTGCGGATGCATTTCAATTAAATCAACAGCAGCAGCAGCAACAACAACAACAATAACAACAACTGTAAAAATGATTTAATTCAATTTTGCCACGCTCTTTACCATAAAAGTAGCGAGTGACATGCCTCAACTGCAGGCGTCTCTACTCGCTCTTACTCTCCCTCTCTCTCCCTCTCTCTCTCTCTAGCAGTACTCAGAGTGTTCAATTAAAAATGGCATCGATATGCGCTTCAGCATCGCCTGCATAATTTATACCTGTCGACCTCTATGGACCGCCAGCTCGCCTCTCTGGCATTGAAGGCATGCCATTTAAGTCTTGCTCAATCAACAATCAACAATTTGAGCACGCATTCAATTTATGAACATGTATTTATCTGCTCGCATGTTATAGCTCTTTAAATATCTGTTTAACACGAACATTTTATGGTTAATCAACTTGTAGGCTGTTGTTATCAATGTTAAGTTCTTTAACTGACTCTAAGCTGCTAATGGTCAGCTATATAAGTAGCGCCAGTTGAAAGCTTTTTCCTTGCTAGACTCACTCTAACTTTCCTCTGCTTCACTTTGGTTTTCTATTTATATTTTAGGGGCCTTTCTCTTGCCGAACACTTGCGAAATTTCTATTGCCTACTTTTGTGCGCACTTTTGATTTTAGTCATAATTTTGCTCTGCTGTAAACTATTTATTCCTATACAACCAGAATTTAAGTAGAATGTTTTACGTTATATAAAAAAGTTTAGTTCTTAATTAATGTTTTAGCAAAAGTTAAAGTTTGTTTTAAGAAGAAGTTTATTTAAAGGGCCACTCGAAGAAATTTGTTGATGATTATCTGAATTCTGGTTAGCTTTCATTTAACTTTATATGAATTGGCAAAAATAAATAAATAAAAATAAAATAAATAAAAAAAACTAAAATAAATAAAAAAAAACTAATAAAAACTAAAAAAAAATAAGTAAATAAAAAAATAAATAAAAAATAAAATAAAATGAATTAAAAAAAAAAATAAATAAATAAACAAACAAACAAAAAATGAAATAAAAATTAAAAAAAAAATAAATAAAAAGAAAAATAATAATAATAAAATAAAATAAAATAAAGAAAAAAATAATATAAATAATAATAATAATATTATAAATAAATTTAAAAATATAAATAAATAAACAAAAAAAAAAAAAACATAAAAAAGGAATTATAAAAAAAAAAAAACAAAATAAAATAAAAATTATAGAAAAAAACAAAATAAAATAAAAATTAAATTAAATAATATATAAAAAAAAATGTAATGTTTAACAACGCATATACGCCAATCGGCAATTTAAAATTCGTAGAACTTTAGGAATATCCCTCGTATTTATATATTTCTTTCTTTCCTCTCCTCTTGTTAATTCTTATGCTCACATTCCTTGTGCATATTAGTTATATCTGCCATAGCTCACTACCGCAACTTTGATTTCTAAAATCATTTGCTCAAATTGCCAATTAAAACTAAACTTTTTAGGCTTCTCTGATTCTGCGTAAAGCAAGCTGACCGCTCAGCCATGAACTAGTACACGTGTTTGCTCAGCTCTGGCATAATGTGTTTCTAAAGCAAATTGAACAGAACTTTAGCTTGACGCACGCTTACGTGGCGTATGCTTAATATTTGTAATTTATGTTTGTCGCTTAAGAGTCGATTGCGGCTGCAAAGATTTTTAATTAACTTGCCAAAGAGGCAAATTTACACATTTATAACAACAGATGTGACCAAACACACACACACACACACGCACACATACATTGGCCACAAATCGAGAAAAACCTCAAATGCCTTTTTCGTGTAATTTAATAATTAATTTTGGCCATTTGCATTAAACGTGAGTTCCGCCTCCTGCCCTCTCCTGCCTGCTGCGGTCATAATCCAAGCGGTCGAAAGGGAAAATTTGCTGACGTGTTGTGCGGCCCTTTCCGGGCTTTTCTTATATATGTATATGTATATGTATATGTATATGTATTTATATATATTTTTGCTCTGACGGCGCTTAATGATTGTAATGCTTATATAAAGTGAGGCAAATGAGTAAATGTAGTGTTGGTGTGAGTGTGTCTGTGTGTCTGTCTCTCTGTGCTGTTGATTAAAAACTTTTGTCGATTATTTCCGCAGCGACACGAAATCGATGATAAAAGTAAGCAAACAATCAACTGGCGAATGGACAATGAATGAATGGCATTGTTGTTGTACGTTGAGCTCTTGTTGTTGTTGTTGTTGTCTGGCATTTGCTGTGCAAACAGCGCAGCTTGACAACATTGATAAAGAAAACAGTAGCAACAGCAAGCAGAGGCAGAGGCAGAGGCAGAGGCGGAGGCAGAGGCAGCAGCTGGTTTATTGCTATTGTTGGCCATATAAAGCAGCAACGCCTTCTACTACTACTTCTACTACATCTACTACTACTACTTCTACTACTATTGCGTCTTGCCTCAAACAGGTGCATATTGAAAGTGTTTTGGGGCTGGCTATGGGGCGTGGCAAGCTGGGTGGGGCACGCTACGCATACAAGCGAAACACATTTGCCTGGAACACAATGCTAGGTAATTCATTTTGGTTGTCCTGCTGCTGTGCTAATAAAACAGCTTTACCACTCACTGAATGTGCGTGTGTATGTGTGTGTGTGTGTGTGTGTGTGTGTGTGTGTGTGTGTGTGTATTGGTTGTGCCTGTTGCTCAATGCCATTGACAATTGAAATGCTCAACTCATGGCTGTTAGCGGCAAATATTGCAAGCTGGCTGCGTTTGCTTTGCCTTTCACGGCTATTGACAATTCGCCGGGCAACATTTGCTTCGGCTAAAAATACTATATCAAACATCTGCCGTGTGTTTAGCCAACACGTGTCGTGCGAAATACCCTAGAAAAATGGCAATCAACGGCAATGGGTATGATAGGGAGAAGTAATAAAAGCAGAAATGATAAATCTTGGAAGTTTGTTTATAAAATACTATAATATTTTTAATAAATAATTAGCAATCACATTTAAAAACAGGGTAGCTTTGAGTCAAGTACTTTGCCTGCTATTGATTATGGATTTTTTTAATACTATTTTTTTTCTTTTTCTTTGCATAGCTTCTCAGAAAGTGTACGGTCTCTAATTCATTCTTGATAACAGTAATAATAAAATCGAATTCAAATATTCTGAAATATTCTGTGGAAAGCGCAAATAATAGAAATGTATAAGCAATAAACTTATTTATTAAATATGTTAAATATTAAACCAATTTGACGGATAAAAAAAATAGTATTAAATATGTTCAATACTTTAAATGTTTTACAGCACTTTATTTGAATTTGAAGTAGGATAAATAATTGTAATATATTCTTAAAGCAGTTTCAACCCCATTTATACCTAAATATTATACCTAAATTTAATACTCAAGCTTTTACCAAAATGTTTACCTACATTTATACCATAACAAAAACAGTTTCAATACAAATTTATACCAAAATTTTATACCTAAACTGCTCCTTTGATTTGCTTATAATTTCCTTTTAAACTCTTGCCCTGCATTTGTTTCGCATTTCTTTCAGTCAACTCATGCAAATAAATTTAAAGAAGCTGTTAAATTACGAGCAGAAAATAATTATTTATTTTTTTTTATAAACAGAACTTGTCTGTTTTTGTGCCTATGCAATAAGTTGATACAGCGAAAAACAGCAGAAGAAGAAGCAGCGGCACTTCTCCATTCGCTGCCTTCTATGTCTTGCATATATTATGTAGATCTACTTCTGCTTTTTCTCCCTTCTCTCTTGCTTTTTTTCTTATCTTTAAGATGAGCCGTGGCAACGTTTGCATGCATAATTTAAGCTCATAATTTTTTTACCAGCATAAATTGAATTATATTTTACGAATAAGTGTGTGTGTGCTCTCTCTCTCTCTCTCTCCCTCTCTCTCATCATGTATTCAGCTGGTAATTATGCTAGCATAAATTTTGGAAAATTAATTGTGTCACATTCTTGAGAAACTGTTGACACTGAGTGCCTGCTCTTTACGTTTTGGTCCACCCTAGGCCCTAGGTTCAGCTGTTCAGCTGTTCAGCTGTGAGTGTCAACATGTTACTGAGCGTATTTAAGCCGCGATTTTCATTTGCCGCTGCTGCTGACTGAGTCTCTAATATAATGTATGTTCATGCTTATAAATAAAGCAGCTTAGAGAAGGGTCTCGCTATGTAATTCACTAATTAAAACGATTAATTGGCATTAAAATATTTCGCCTGTCTGCCAGCTAGACAGTATCTGTGTGTGTGTTGGTTTTTATATGAATTTAGCTGAGCTTAAATTTGCTTGCAATATGTATCAAATGACTTGTTGCTCTGTCTAGCTAATGGAAGACATATAGGAATTAATGGCTCTGTTCAGCCTTTTGTGTGTCGTCTCTAGCCGTTGAAAGCTCAATGACATTAGCTGGGAATTTATGCTGGATTAGTTGTGTTTAAGCAATTCTAGTCGAAGCTAAGGATTAGGTGAGCGAGATATGACTTTGAGAAGAGACTTTCATAGACGTTTTTACTATGATGCTTAGACATGAAGTGGAGCTTGAATTGGAATAGGCTTTATGGCTTATTCAATGAGCAAAAGCAAACACTTGTTGAGGTTTATTTAAAACTTATTTAAAGGGAATATTGAAGTATAGATATAAGATGAATGGATAGGTATAAATATTACTGAAGGTATATGGAGTAGATATAAAAAGCATACTAAAGAATAGGTATAAGTATAGGTATAAATATTGGTATAAAATTAGGTATAAATATAGGTAAAGGCATAAGTATAAATAAGTATAAGGTATAAGTATAGGTATAAGTATAGGTATAAATATTGGTATAAATATTGGTATACATTTAGGCATAAATATTGGTATAAATATTGGTATAAATTTAGGCATAAATATAGGTATAAATATTAGTTGATACTTCCATCGATATACTTCCATCTACTCCACATATTTCTTTTTCTTCATCAAATTGCATAATCAATAAATCACATTAATTAAATCAAATAAATTAGTTCCCAAATTATATTACGTTTATCTATTTGCCCCGCAGTTAAATCAAAACCAATTTCCACCTAACCCAAGGTGTCATTTGCACAGATTTTTCCAGGCAATTCATCTAATTGAGTTCGACTCTTATATTACATTGCATACAAAAAACAAGTTTTGTTTTATTTGCTTTCCGGCTAAATTCTCTTCCACTTGTGCAACTCGATGTGACAGCTGCCAGCCAATAAAGATAAACAAAAAAAAAAAAAAAACCTAATAGAGATAATAATGAAAATATAAAAAAAAAACATGTGAATGCTTTTTAAGTGACAATTAATTGGCGTGCAAAAAACGTAAGAGATAATAATAAAAAATTAAATAAATAAAGCTGCTGAAGCTGTTGTGAGGCGAGCGCAAAATTAATATTAATTGTATTCCATTTCACATTTACTCTCGCTGCCGACACAATTAGGGCTCGGTCCATTTTGGGCAAGACGCAGCAGAAGGCCAACTCTCTGTGTGTGTATGGAAGCTGTCGAGTTGCTAATAAATTGAATTTATTACAAACGATATGCGGCTGACATCTCAGACTCCAGAGATTCAATTTGCTTGCCATACTTTCCTATATAAATTTATTCTTTTCTCTCTCGCACACACACACACACATAACTTTGATTGAATTTATGCATGCACCCACACACACACAAATATTTTCATTAACTCTTTACATTTGTGCATATTTTATTTATTTCTATATTTATTTTTTTTATTATAATATTTTGATTTGCTTGGCGTCTAAAGCAAAGTTTCTAGACGTGCATAAATTGCGGCCAGCTCGTCTTAAGTCCATCTACTTTCTGCAAATTCAGTAATTGAAATATAATTATTTACATAAATTAAGTGAATTTACTTTGGGCCTACTTTCTGAACTTGGAACGAAGTTAAAAGGTTTTTTTTTTTCGCCTTGGGTTTCGACAGCATTTTGCTTTTAATGTTAAAGCCAGAATAAGGCGGCAAAGGATTTGTGTGCTTTATTATAAAGTCTGGGTCAACTGAGATTCGTTTTCTTTTCTTTTTTTTACTGATTATTGTTCCTGGAATCGTTAACATGATAAAGCACTAGACTAACTGAAAGTTTTCAACTGCTGCTCATGTAATGTTTAATGCAGTTAATTTAGATTTTAAAAATCTACATATATATATTTTTGCAGTTGGATGTGGAATGGGAGAAACAGCAGCTGGATTTGCTACTGAATAATTATCATTAGCTACAGCCCTTTTCTACTGTTTAGAAAATATAATATATTTGTTTCTTTTTTTTTTTTTTAATTTTGGTCATGATTTCTAGCAAATTAATATAATGTTTTTTTATTACACGATGTAATAAATATATTACTATTATTATTTTTTTTTTTTTCAAATCTTAGATTAAAAATTTTTCAGACATTTGTGTCTGATCAACTCCGAGATCTAGCTTACAAAATATATTTTTATTATTATTATTTTTTTTCATCATCTTAAACTTGAAAATTTTTGTCGATGATTGTCTCTGACATATTATATTATATATTTTACATATTTTAAATTATATATATGTTTTTCTTACTATTGAAAAAATATTAAACTTCAAATAGAATTTAGATTTTAATTTTTCAAAATTATTATTATATTATTTTTATTAAATATTATTGTAAATAATTTTCCATTCTAAAATTTTCTATCGCCCACAAACATTTACAGACTCTGGCTGCAGAGTGTTCAGAAAGGGTTTGAAGTAAATTTCCATTTTAATTTTTCGTATATATACATATATATATTTTTTTTTATTTGTTTACTCAGCTGGCAGGTTCTGAGCCCGCAGGGACTTGAAATACAAATTGCAGCCGAGTGTGTGGCATATAAAATGCTAGCTTTAATTTGCGCTTGGTCATAAATTTGGTAAATATTTAATAAACTGTAGCCTGGCTATTGCTCTCGCAGTCGCACTCGCAGCCACTATGCGGCTGGGGCTGTTTAACGTTGCGTATGCGTAATGCACAATTTGTCTGCTGATGTGTGGCAAATGCGTTTATGACCAAATCAGCCATAAAATCCTGGCCTGCAGGCGACATCATGCACTTGACTTTGTTGTCAAAAAATGTGTGCACACACACATAGACAAAGTCACTCACACACCTTTGGCAGCACCCTTGTGGCATTAGCTACGGCTGAGTCATGAGAGTGCTGGGACACGCGCTCAAGTGCAGCAACCGTGCAGCTTCAACTTTTGCCGCTTAAGTGTGTGCAGAGGTGAGCCTCTAGTGCTGCTGCAGCTGCTCGGTGTGCGTGTGTGTTTGTGTTTAATTTATGTAAGTACTTGCATACAAACACTCCCGTCGGCACCTAATTGCCACGCCGTGCATTTGCCTCAACTTTTATTGAGTTTTCCTCGCATATTTTCTTTGCTTTAAGCTTTCGCCATTCCAATGAATCAATGAAAAGTGCTGCATAACTTTATTATGTCATGGCTCTGTGCACATTGCCAATGCGTGACAGCAGCAGATAGCACGGTTAAACTCCTGCAACCCCCCGAAAAAAAAGAAGAAGAAGAAGAAGAAGCATGTGGCGCACGTATTTGGCAACGCGCGTAACGATTTTGCGATTTCCAGTTCGCTTTTTACCATTTTACCGCTATATCGGTTCTTTTATTTTTTTGTGTGTGTAAGATTGTCGCAATGGCTGCTTCGCCCTACAGCCATTCCCCTTCCTTTCCCCCCCTTCTGAATGCACACACTGCATTTTTATGCGCGCATTGCAAAATCCAAGTCAGGCATTTGGTTGCTTCTGCTTCTTGTTTGCTAATCGGAGCAGTGCTTTCTCTACCCCCTCTCTCTCTCTTTCTCTACCACCTTTGTCCCTTTACACAATAGCTCTGGCTTTTTCTTGAACTTGTTCGTTGATATTCCACTGGTGTTTCAATTTCCGGTCTACGTAGAAAAATACAAAAACCGGCCAAAAAATGGCAAGCTTTGATTCGATTTGTTTTCGCGCTAGAAAGTATGCTACGTTTTCTTCTTCTTCAAGCTATCGAGCTGTGTCTGTGTGTGAGTGTGTGTATGTGTGTGGCTATGATATTTGATATGCCATTTTGACCTTCCCCAAGCACAAGTTTGAGCTCGTCTCTTAAGTATTTAAATTCATAATACTCTCGTTCGGTGTTCGTGTAAGTGTGTGTGTGTGTGTGTGTGTGTGTGTGTGTGTGAGTCTTTGCTTATTGATGGCTTGTAAAGTTCAAGCGTATATAAATGTCAAATCCGCTTTGCCTTGAGTTCTGAATTCTGCAATTTTCGCAGGATGTAGATGTGTTTTTTTTTTTTTTGGGATATTCCACTTTATATAGTATTTAGTTACCAGCTTACTAATTGGCATATCAGTTAGGTTGTTGCTTTTTTTTTTGCCACTGGCTCAAAGTGGAAGGTTCTCGTTTGAATTTGGGATAAAATTGAAAGTGAAAGGAAGGAAAGTTAGCTCTAATTGGTATTGTTTGCAAAATTCGGAAAAATATATGACATTTATGTTGGGAATGAGTTAATTTGGTATATAAAATGATTCTCGGCAATAACTTTGAGAAGTTGCTGTTGTGATGGAGCCAGAAGGCATTAAAATATATATTGATATATATGAATAAAGGAATATATAAAAATTAAAATAAATATATATATATATATATATATAAATTAAAAATAAGCTGAATATTCTGCCCTCGAGTCATATTTGACTCTTTCGCACTCTTTCACTCACTCAAACTGTTCTCAGCTTAGCTTGAATGTCTCTCTTAAATATATTGTTCGGAATTATAATATTTATTTCATTGGACTAACATTTTAGCTAAATTAAATTTGTGCTTTTGGCCGTTGGCAAAACAATTCTAAATTGTATCCACAAATATTATGTTGGCGCATTAATGCATAGTATTTTTTTTTTTTTTTTTCTACATGGCTTACACACGAATTTCAATTACAATTAGCTGGAAAAACTGTTTACAATTAAGGCCCTCTTAATGCGCTGCGCTTTTTGTGCATTCTGAAGTGCAGTAAAAACATTTCAAATTCACAAAGTGCATGCAAAAATATTTCAATTCTTGCAATGAATATAATATAAATTCTGTGCACAGTTGCGAATATGCTTTGCCTTACCTTCACGCTATATCTTTATAGCTCTCTGAAGAGTACTTAATGTATATGCATTGTTTACCAAATAAATCGGTGTATTTCGAATTTATGCAACTTCCGTATTTATTTATTACCAAAATAGATAAGTAAATGGGTTAGGATTCTGTTTGATATATGATAAATGAATTGTATGCAGTGTAAGGTATTTCCCCAACTACATTAGTCTTTGAGAGTGGCTAACAAACATCTAACAAAAGACATAAAAAAGTCCTTGAACAAAGCTTAGAGTGTTGTACAAAAGATACAAAATGTGCGCACATTCGCTCGATGTGCTTTTGAGCATTTTTAACATTGGCTGTAGTTAGACTCAAGTATTTTAGTGCACTGCACGCATTTGCTGCGATTCGTTTAATTTAATTCAAAGTGGAAATTCCGGCTACAAATTACACAACAGTGAAAGACCCAAAGATAAACTCATTAATCATCTATGAAGATGCTGTTGCTGCTGCTTTGGCTGTCCCCTTGACATTTTCAAGCGCCACACTCGAAGTTCAAGCGCACAAAAATTATGAGAAATATGCAAAAAGGAAAGCAAATAAGAATGAAAACAATAGCTCAGGCCACAGGCCAATGCGCAGCACTTTGTCAGAGCGAAGTGGAGCTGAGAGAATGAGAGCAGGCGAGTGAGTAGTCCATCAGTCAGTCAGTGGAGAGAACTTACATATAAACTTGGCATGGAGTAGGAGCCGTAGCCACGACCATAGCTTGTGGCATGGTCAGGGTAGCTGTGCAACGTGTGGCAGCAACGCGTTGCAGAATGAAAATGGCGCCACTTACTTTAATTGCTGGCCCTGGCAACAAAAGCCTCAGCGACCGACCGGTCTCTGGGCAAAGAGCTGGAAAGCGGGAGAGCGGGAGAGCGGGAGAGCAGGAGAGCGGGGCTAGCTGCCAGAGGTGCCATTGGGTCAGGTTGTACTATTGTTGCTTTGTGAAACGCTGACGCGCGGCTCATGTAATTAAAGCGTCGCTTTCAACGCAACAATGCGACTGCAACTGGCGTTAAGTTCAGCTGCAGCTGCTGCTGCTGCAACGAAACTGAAAAGAATGCATTAGAGTGCAGAGTAGAGAGCGCTCAGATATCCTATATAAAGCTATGCCTTAGAGTTGGTTTTTGAGTTGATTTTCAAATTTATCATTATAAAAAAAAAATAGATAAAATAAAAATTAAAATAAATATATAATACATAAATAATATACTTGAATATAATAATCATTATTGCTATTTATAATTACTATTTTCTTATAAAGCCATAAATATTAAAAAATAAATGTATTAAATAAATAAATGTTTTTTTTTAAGTGTTTACATATCATAAAAAAAAATACAAACAATTATATGGATAAAAATATAGATTACAATGTTCAAATATATTTATTATCTACTTTATTATAATTTATTTATTTATTATATATTTTATATACATGTATATATATTTTTTTTATAGTATAAATATATAATAGTTTCGTGATACATATAAAAATATTTATTATAATATTAAATCTATATTTTATATATTTTATTTTTATATATTTATTTATTATATTTTTTTTTATGGTATATATAAAAATATAAATTATAATATTAAAATTTATATATTTTATCATTATTTTATTTTTTTTATTTTTTTATTTGTATTTGTTTATTATATTTTTTTATGCCATACATTTTTGTAATTAAATATTTTGTCTTCCTACATTTTTGCTAGGCAACTAATATATTTTCCGTTGCTAGAATAATATGCAACAATGAGTTCGGCTCTCACTTTTTATATTATCGATGTTTAGAACACCCTTTGCTCTTTATAGATTCATATGCAGATCTAGTGTCTGCTTCTAAATTCGTTATACTCACTCATTGCTTCTGCTCTCTCTTAAATTATAATTTCTATTCAGATTTATTGATTGACTGCACTCTCTGCTCTCTGCTTTTGCTCTATTTAATTTTCTATAATCATACTTGAAATAATATCCACTCTCTCTGTCTGCCTGGCAAACCTAAATATTCAGCATCTACTCTAAGAGTTTAGTTTATAATCCGTGTAGGGTATAGAAAATTTATTCAACAGCAATCGTAAGCAGGCTTTTGTAAAAAGGGTCACCAAAGCCAAAGCAACTTCTTGGCCCCGAAAATGTGTCAGTAAAACCTTTTTTGGCAGCTTCAGCTTCAGCTGCTGCTGACTGACCTGACATTTTACTCGACGACGACTCTCTCTCTCTCTCTCTCTCTCTCTCTCTCTCTCTCTGTGTGTATATATTTTTGGCACTTAATTGAACGCATTTAGTGAGAGTCGTCAAAACGGTTTGTGCCGTTGTTGCGCTGAATTGAATGGCATGGCATGGCATGGCATACACACACACACTGCCCACATTTCATGCCATTCCACAATTGTTGCTGCCCCACCACAAAATGTTGCCTCATCCACATAATTGCCTGGTGCCCTGTGTTGACCATTTGCGCAAAACTTGGCCATTTCGGCTGGTGGGTGAAAAGTGGTTCGCTGTCGCAGCTGTCGAGACTGAAGACTGAATGGAGGAAGTGAAGTGGAGCGGAGTGGAATGGAGCTGATAAATGTTTAAATAACTGGATATTGCACAAAAAAACTTTTGCAGCTGTTGCAACTTTGTGCTTAACACATTTTACCATATAAATTCATTTGGAAACTTTAATTAATATTCAGCAGCGGCCTTCCGCTCATATCGATTCGTCAAACTTTGTCCAAGTAGCCGTTCGACTAGCTAGTACCATATAGATTGACTTTTCGAGTGGTATCACGTGACGCATGCGTAATATAATAATAACTGGGAAGCATAAATTCGATTTCAGCCAGAGACAAATTTTGAGAAAATTCTATTAACTGTTGTTCGCCTGGCGGGAAATTGAAGGCAATTCAATTAAACATGATTTTGTTGAACGATTTTGATCGAATTGTTTTAATAATGTTTTTATATTTGATTGAAAACTGTGAAGGGGCTGGACAAATTTTATTTTAGAATGCCAAGGAAGTAAAGTTAAAACTAAATTTGTATAGGGATTATATATTTCTCTAAAAATAATTGAGTATTTGAATTTAAAAACATATATGTTGATATTTTGTTTAGCTGCAAAATAGAAGGATTTGCCAGCTGTCTAAAATTAATTAAAAATGTTTTTTTTTTTTTTTCAATTCTTTTAATTTACCATTTCAATAATTTTATAAATAAATCATGCCGATTTTTTATCCTCATAAATGTTGCTTAAAATTGTCCCCAACAATTTAAATCAGCTTAAAATGTTTTAATGTGCAAAGCTTATTATTATTTGATGTATTTTCATTCTCTCTTCCTTCCCTCTCTCTCTCTCTCTCCCACACCCACTCTGATAGCTTATCTGTGCACTTTGCTAATTTAAAAGCAATGTCCTTTGGAAAACTTGAATGCGTCTCGCATGTAATTTATTTCATTTTATTTCCTATTTTGTTTCTCTCTTTCAGTTTATCTCAGTACAACTTATATTTTCATTCGACTTAAAGCTTCTTTTTTTTTATTTCTCTCTCTCTCTCTCTCTCTCTCTCTCTCTCTCTCTCTCTCTCGTTGTCTCTGTTTTCAAATTATTTCTTGCTCCTTTTGCACTCAACTGACATTTCAGAGTCCTTGGTTGGACAGCCAATACAATTTAATGCCCATCTTTATTTATTTGTGTTTATACTCGACGAGAGCTGAGCTTAACTTTTCAACATCTTCGAAGTGGCGATAAGCGCGTCTATGATACTCATTCACGAAAGTCAAATAAGTATATTGGTTTTGTGAAATGCTGCATTAAGAGCGTGTTGTGTTGACATGCTCTAGTGCATAGCTATATTATAGGAGGAGGCGTTGCTATTTGGAGAATGGCAGCCATGAATAAGTATACTGCAGTCAGCAACACCCAACTGCTTATTTGTTTTTTTAATGTGTTTTTTTTCCCCTGTTGCTCCACTCACATATGGCAGTTGCTGCTGCCTTTGATCAAGGTTTATTTTTCGCTTGGCTCTAAATCAATTAGCCATGCTTCATTGACCAATGTGCTTTTTTGAAGCCACACTTGAAATTCCTGAAACACTTCAAATTGACAAAAATCTTGCGTTTGATTAACACTTTATTAGACACGAGGCGTCTGAGAGTATTCGATTTGCTTTTTATTTTCTTGCGTGCACAGCAAAAACTCAAACAATTGTAAAAAGTGTGTGTGTGTGTGTGTGTATTGGAAATTGTTTTGTGAAAATATTGCAAGTATTTTCATAGCTATGATAAGCACTGAGCACCACAACAAATCATTGTCTGTCGAAAATCGAAAAATAAATTGAACTGATTTCTCTAGCTATCTTTGGCCTTCCTCTCTCACTTTCTTCATTCCCTTTCTCTTGCTCTCCCTTTGCGGTTGCTGACTTGTCCCCTGTGGCTTTTTGACCACATCCGCAGCTCCTATACACTGTCTGTGTCTGTGTGTGTGTGCGTGTTGTTTTTCGTGTCGCTTCTTCAAAAATGGCTTTCAACTTTTTGTGCTTGAAGCCAAAAGCAAATGCCAAAATGTTAGACATTCGGTCAGTCAGTCAATCCGGCAGTCTGGCAGTCTGTCATGCTGTTGTTCGTTTGCTAACTGTGCTTGTTGTCACACACACACACACACACACACAGCTTGACATACATTGGTTATTGCTGCTACTGTGGAGCAGCTGCTGGTTTTATTAGAGAATGTGCAAGGCATGCAATCTCGCACAAGCTTGACTTAAGTTCAAGTTCTCTAACTAAAATTCTTTGGTTGGGTATAAGAATTTGTAGATTTTGATAAGCATATACCATATTTATGATATCGATTGAAATTCGTTTAACAAAAAATAAATAAATAAATATAAAATATAAATAAATAAATAAAAAAAAAAAAAAAATTAAAAATACAAATAAATACGTAAATAAATATTTAAGAAACATTTTTGCTGTAAAAATTTGTTAATCAATTTCTGTTTGTCTGTGTCTTAGATGAATGAATATGTTTTGATACTCTTAAGTGATATTCAGAGCTAGCTAAATGCATTAAAAACAAGTAAGAAAGCTCCAGTCGAGACTGCCCGACTAGGAAATCCCCTGAACCCTTCGGAGAACTGATATTTCAATAATTCTCCGCGTCTTTTTGCTTACAAAAGAAACACACACACACATACATAGGCACTTAATTGTTTAATAACTTTTTTTGTGGATGTACGTTCTAATGAAACTTTTAGATTGTGATTATATCATTACTATGCGTGTATATGCTGAAGCTCAAGTCTCTAGTATTTGAAATACGCCTTTTACAAAGGTGAGGGTGAGGGGGTGGATATAGGGGTGGGGGTGAATTATAAAAAAAACCGAAATTCTATAATCAACATATGAGTCTACATTTCAAATTTGGAGACTCTAGCTCAAAAGATATAGGAGATATAATTTTATAATTGTCTTTCGATAAGGTTTTTTATCGATAAAAAAATAATCGGACGAGTTATCGTTATTCTGTGATAAACTCGATATGCGCGTGCTATATACGGACATTTTAAAAAAAAGTTGAAGTCTCTAGCTATTGTATCTTCGGAAATCGACGCGTTCAAACATACGGACAGACGGACAGGGCTAAATCAACTTTTCTCGTCGCCCTGATCAAGAATGTATATACTTTGTGGGGTCTGCCACGCCTCCTTCTCCCTGTTACATACTTTTAACAAAACCATTATACCCTGATTTCCCATTGAAAATGGGTTCAGGGTATATAAAAAAAATAAATAAATATCAAAATTACGTTTAAAACGATCGTCAATTGCAGTTAATTTAAATTTTATTGCATACTTTCAAGCGGCAGCTTATTTATTCACCTTTTTTTTTTTTTTTTTTTTTTTTTATTTTAATTGTTAAAGCCATACGAGGTTTTTCACTAACCTCTTTGTGCGCTTATTATCACTTCATTTAGCCCATAAGGGCGCGCCGGCAACTTATTCACCAACCATACGCCAATATGCATAATTTCAGTTTTTGCTGCATACTTTTGGGCTGTGCATTTTTTTATTTTTGTTTTATTTTTGTTTTATATTAAAGCAGACTGCAGGTAAGAAAAAAATCTTTTAGAAAAATAGCTCCTATTCAGCTATTTCCTTACGCAGGACGAAAGTAATTGGTGTTTTAGACTCACGAGGAGTAGCGCCAATGTTTGCCTGCAAAGGATTAGTATGTTATCTAAGAACCAAGGACTTGTAAAATTTCCGTCCCAATGCTTATACCAGAAGAAATCTTGTATAACTTGTACAATAAAAGTATGATCAGTATGCCCTTTGGCTAATTTGTACTCCTTGACATTATGCACTATGTGAGATATCACACGCCAGGATCTGCAAGGATGCGGCTGAGTTTTGTCGATTTGATCTACCATGAATGTCCTTTAATACTTAGATGACCCCCCAATATTTTGATGTAAATCGATGTATTTGGTCCTTTCGATGCCAACGGACGAGTTATCGTTATTCTGTGATAAACTCGATATGCGCGTGCTATATACGGACATTTAAAAAAAAGTAAGTAAGTAGCTATTGTATCTTCGGAAATCGACGCGTTCAAACATACGGACAGACGGGCGGACGGACGGACGGACGGACGGACGGACGGACAGACAGACAGTCGGACAGGGCTAAATCAACTTTTCTCGTCACCCTGATCAAGAATGTATATACTTTGTGGGGTCTGCCACGCCTCCTTCTGCCTGTTACATACATTTTAACATAACCATTATACCCTGATTTCCCATTGAAAATGGGTTCAGGGTATAAAAACTGAATTAATCATATACATATAAATAGAAAAAAATATCTCACATGTTTTTCATTTTTTTTTTTTTAATTAATTATTATTATTTTTATTTAAATTTTGTTTTTATTTCATTAATCTATTTTTATTTTATTATTAATTATTAATTCAAAATTCATTTTATTTTTTCTTATATATTTTGTATTTATTTATTTTTTTAATATTGTATTATTTTTTTTTTTTTATTAATATATTTTGTATTTAATTATTAATTAATAATTCATATTATTTTTTGTTATTTATTTTGTATTATTATTTTTTTTTTTTTTAATGTACTTTTTATATAATATATAAACTTATTTTTATTTAAAAATGCTAAATTATAAAAATCATATAAATCACAAGAAAAGTTTATATATATTTATATAATTTTGAATGCAAAACAAATCTAAACTAATTAGAAAAATCAAACTACAGGGTATATATTTAATTGCAGCTGCTTTTTGTTATCAAATTAGTTTACTTCCCTTTTTGTTGTACATATTTTATTTATTCGCTTCTCTGTTTTTTATGAATTGAAAGTTCAAATGCAGCTGTCGTGCGACAGGAAGTTAATATAAATATATAGATATATACTTTTTATATACAATATATATATTTTTTCTTTTCATATACATATACACATGTGTCATGTGTGTAAAAACAGCTGTTGTTGTATGTGTGTGTGTGTGTGCGCTGCATGTCGAGTTCATAAATTCAATTTCGTAAATGGATACGAAGCAAACGCTTGTCGCATTTTGTCACATGCAACGTGCAGCAGCCGCAGCGACTGCGTCAGAGGTAGCCAAAGCCAAGTTTTAAACTCTTTCTGCGGCCCGCCGTCGCCCGGCTTGTCATGTCAACTATACAGACACACATATACATATATATATATGTGTGTATATGTGTGTATATATAATAAGTTTTGCCGCTTTGACTGCTGTCATTCAGAGAGCAAAAAGTTTTGGCCATCTGCAGCGCTCAGTTTCCGCTTTTGTTCGGTTTTTCCCATTTTCCCTTACCCCTCTGGCCCTTATTCTATCCCGTCCAACAAAACTGACAGCCACGTGCTGCCTTCTGCGGTCGGTCACACGGCGCGTATGAGCGATATATGCCGTGTGTTTCGCTTATTGATTTCTTTCTATTTTTTGTGTGAGCCCTCTGAGACTGTTGTTCTGTTCTCCCCTCCAAATAGGTATATTTAGATCATTCAACTGCATAAAATTGATTATTAATTAATCTGATATTGTTTGCATTGTCGCTTTGTTTGTCACCAATTTGGCTTTGTTTATTCATTTTTTATTCATGATATAAAGGCACTCGAGCTTATTTTTAGGCATTTAACTGACAGCTTGATTGTCAGAATGCAGCCAGAAATTAACACCTATAGAATGTGAGCAATTAAAGTAAACTAAAATGTGTAATAGAGAAAACAATATAATTGAAACATAAATCTTGAAATTTGAGATACTCTTAAGATGTTATACAAGTAATTTCTGTTGGTTATTGCTTTCTTTGGCCAAGTTGTCTAATTCAATTATTTTGACGACCATCTGCGAAACGCCAAACAATTGAATTAGTTAAACTGGATGCCATTTTGCATGGCAGCTGGCTCAAATGGCTGTCTGATTGCCCGGCAGCACGCACTTCAGCACTGAGCAACATTTATTGCATTCAAAGGACGCAGCGGGCGTCAAATTGATGCGACGAGCGTCTTGTATTCTTCTAAGAGAAATGGGAAATGGGTTTCGCCTTGCACTTTTGGGGGTACGCTCGCGTATTGTGTCATTATGAGTGGCGATGTTTTATTTTTATGGCAATTCTTTCATATTTTTTCATTGCGTTTCCTTTATGCTTTGCAATAATTTTATTTGGGTTCCAATGCAATGAGCAGGAGAGAAATGTGTAGTTTTTTTTTTTTGCAGTCATCGACAGCAGCACAATTGAGTCGGATGGGAGCGAGTCTTCGGCCACTGGAATGAGCAAATTTTTGATTTATTTTCAGGACCAACAAAGCAAATCATGAATTTTTATCAGCAACAACAAAAGTCCAATTAAAAATCAGCTTTAAGAAGAAAACAGAAACCAATTTAAACAAACTGACCAAACATAAAAAATATATAAAAGTGCTGTGTGTAAAATATAATAAAAAAATATATAAAAATAATAATAATATAATATAATAAATTCAAACTGACCAAATATAAATAACTTAAATGTGCTGTGTACAAAATTAATATAAATCAATATGGATTTAATGTAAATAAATGTAGAAATCTGTGTGCTTAACTCAACTGTGGACCAAAAACAAAAAAGCCAACTTCTATATGAAAACACAAATATATATATATATACTTATATAAACATAAATCTAAATCTAAAATAATATTTTATAAAAATCTATTAAGCTATTTGCAACATCTATGTGAGACTTGTGCATAACTAAATAAATAAATACAAAAATAGACAAATTAGCCATAAAACATTTTTTGTTGTAGTCAAATTATATAGAATTATATATTATTAGCCATAAATTTTAAGTGTACATATGACCAATAAAAACTGGTACACAATTTGGTAAAAGCTTTAACTAGTATTTAAGCCATAAACTAAGCTTCGCTCTTGGCTCGTCAACTGACCAAAAGTATAGTGTAAATATCGAAATATATATACATATATAATTTAAAACAAACAACTGAAAGTGTAACTCTAGACTGTGCTTTAACATATTTCCAACAAAGAAAACAAAGAAACAAAAATTTATTACAAATCAACTTAAACTAAAAACAATTTTTAAAGCATTTAATTCAATTAAAAACTTCGTCAGGTAAAACACATACGCAAATAATTAAGACTTAGCAATAAATATTTGGGAGCTGCTGTATAACTGTGTCCAACTGCATCTGTGTTGTGTTCTAGAGTGTATATTGCGTCCTCTGTCTGTTTCTCTCTCTGTGTCTGTCTCTCTTTCTTTCTATCTTTCTGTCTATCTAACTCTGTCTCATATATGTTTCACTTGACTTGCAACATGAGCAGCAATAATATTAATAATAACATCTACAACAACAATAACAATAACAATAATAATAGTAATAATAATAATAATGATAATAATGATAGCAGTCCTTTAACAATTACACGCAACTACAAAATAGTGAGTTGGTTTTCACAAGTAAGTTTTTCGTATTCATTCCAATGCTCGTTCACCAAAGGAGTAAATGGGCTTGGGGTTATGGTATTTATGAAGATATAGAGCTTAGAAAGTGTTGTCTGATTAAATGTAAGAATTTCTGGGCTAAGGTATCAATGGACTTGTATTTCGCTGTTTCCCTAGATTGACATTGAATAAGAAGAAGGTGATTTATTCTATTTATGTAGTTCTAGATCTTCCATCATCAGGTTTATTCAAAAACTATTCAAATTTGATTCTATTAGCTAATCAATCTCAAATCGTGAACGAGTATTCTATAGTCGGTTGGGCCCGACTGATTTCATACTTTGCTTTTGGTTGTTTCTTTTCTTTTTTTCTCACATATTCCGCAATCCGCTTGCCCAGTGTAAACTGTCACCATTTGCTCTATCAATGCGAAAATCAAATTAAAATGCCAATCCTTTTGATACACACCCACGCACACACACTCACACACAAACGAACGCTTTCATTGTTGCCATTCGTGTTGCTGTGACCTGGCTCTCATTTCACATCCACACATGCTTCAACTCATGCTCCGCAGCATGCTCGACGTCTTCGTCATCTTTTTGAAACTCATCTCAGCTCAGTCAACAGTTGCCTTATTGTATTGGCTTACCTCTTATAACTATATATGTATATACATATATACAAATATATATACATATATATTTATAAGTATATAAACCTTCAACTCATATTTGTGTTTATTCCCATTCTTGACGCAACTTGAATGTTTTCTCT
This sequence comes from Drosophila aldrichi, assembly GCA_035045965.1. Taxonomy (NCBI): domain Eukaryota; kingdom Metazoa; phylum Arthropoda; class Insecta; order Diptera; family Drosophilidae; genus Drosophila; species Drosophila aldrichi. Next base: position 695,656 of record JAWNOM010000511.1, read on the forward strand.
CTCTCTCTTCTTATGTTTTTCTCTCTTTCTCTATTTTGAATTTATTTATTACGTTTTATTTGCTTTTTGCTGGACCAGCGAAGCGTTTGCTTCAATTGCTTTTACAATGGTATTTATGTATGTTTGTGGGCCTTAATTAGCTGGCAAGTTGACTTACAGTTAACAAACTTCACATGAAGCACATTGTAAGCTGTCGCATTTAAGGCCCTAAAGTGTTGCCAAGTTATGTCTGGCCTATGCATTATTTATGGCTTTTAGTTTTATGTATGCTGAATTTGTTTGTATAGTTATATTTATATAATAATAGCAAAGTATTAAAGCTAGTTTAATTTTAAATAAATATAAATATAAAATATTATACAAGTTACTAAAATTTAAATAAATGAAAAACATTTTTAATGCGCGGGAATGAAAAAATTAATTGTAGCTATCATATTAATTAAGTTTTAACAATTTAATAAAAAAAAGAAAAAAAAAATCAATACAAAAATAATTCTACAAAAGCCAACTTAATTATGATTAATAAATGTCAATTGCAATCTAGATTACTAATTGCACACCCTCAAGTGCTATTCAATTATTATTAACAATCAACGCAACGAGTTGAATCAAAACTAATTATAGATTTAAGTGGAGGTATAAACAATACAATTCCAATGGGATTTAACTGGCTTCAATTCAGATGCGAGCGCAAATCCTTGGCAATTCAACACGCCGTGAAATGTCAAACTCAGGCATATTGAAATTCAAACAAATCAAAAGCCGCAAAATACAATAGAAATAAAAAACAAAAAACAGAAGGAAATAAAATGTGGCAACTGGCTGAGGCAAACGGGGGCCAACAACAACGTGGCTGAAAAAGGGGGCTGTGCGTGTTAAATATAAATTGCAATTTTCAGCTGAAACAAAAAGCATAAAGCAGACAGAAAGTAAGGAAAATCTAGAAGTGTTGAAAATTAAAAAAAAAATATATATAATAATAATATTTTATTATTGTTAATAATAAATTAAAAAGGAATGAAAATAATTAAAATATATTTGAGATCAATAAAATTTTTTTAGTGTAAAAATAAAATAAAACTTAAGAAAGGGTTTTTAAATTAATTAAAACTAAAAATTAGGTAGCGAATATCGTTTTGCTTGTGCTTTGTGTTTTATATTAAAAAACAAGAATCTAATATGAACAACTCTTTCACAATGCGGCCCAGATTGTTGGATAAACACAATCAATTCATTGAACCATCTAAAATACATACGCATATTAATTTCATTCACCAAATTCAAATGAAAAATATGAAATCAATGAAATGTTGCCATAGCTGCATTGGAAGCTATTTTATTTGTGGACTGTAAGAGAAAAATATGCATGTGGATTGCATGCATGAATGCAGAGAGCCAATAAGAATGTTCTCTCGCAGAGTTGCTGATCCCGTTATATGAATCGTGTCGGCAGCTGGCGAAATGAAGATGCTTGCTATTGGCTAATTCTGTTATATTTAGGAAATGTAACCTAAAGCGAGAAAGCTAGATTGTGGACTGAGTAAATGAGAGAGCTTATGTGTGCTCTTTTTATGTTACTAGCCGCACGCCTGTAGATCCCGCGCGGTCTGCTATTGGCTAATTATTCTACAGCCATGCAAGTCTTTGATCCAGTGATATTTGAGAGAGATATTTTAAACAGAAAATAAAATAATATTATTTATGTAAAAAATATATAAGAAATATATTATATTTAATGCATATATACAAAAACAAAATCTTAATTTGCTTGTGGTTTAATTTTTATGCGTGATGAAAATCAAAGTTGTGAAACATTCACTCATTTATAATATTATAAAAATATGTTTTCAGGTTATGTAAAATTTTATATATAATTTTTTTACATATAAAATTGTAATTGCATAAAATTTTATATATAATTTATTACATATAAAATTTTATATACTCCCCGAACCATATTTTTATATTTTACATATTTATACACATATATACCCCATAGTCTAGCTCTATGCCTTTAAGTTATTTATAAATATATATGTATGTATATTTAATTCTTAAACTTTTTTACAGCTCAACGCGCAATTGTGCTGGGAATTGATTTTGGACATATGAAATATTATTGATTGAATTGTGTAATTAAAAATGTATTTACTTAACACTTTTATGTAGCCGTGTGTGTGTGTGTGTGTGTGTGTGCTTGTGTCTCTGTGGCAGTTAAATCAAAAGGAATCATGTCTGTTCACAATTAAAGGCCATCAAATTGCTATTGTTCAAGCCAAAGTGTGCTAAGGTATGTGCTTGCTGTGTGTGTGAGTGTGTGTGTGTTTGTGTGTGGGGCAATCAATACGGGATTTTTAATGAAGAAATAAAGTGGCCATTCTCATGTTGTGCCGTGTCGTAAAAATTGTCTACATTTTTATGGCGCATCTTCATTTTTCGGCTGGACGGCAGACATGGCAGGTTTTTGTTACGGCACGCCCCATCGTAAGGACAGTGAAATGACCTGTGTCCGGTACAGGCGCACGCACACCCACACACACAGAGCATTGAAACGTGGCCTAAACGCCACTGTTGAGCTGGAAAATATGGCCTTTTGTGGGCAGCTAACAACAGCTAACAGCAGGAGGCCAGCGTTCAAGCTCGCACAAGTGTTTATTTCGGCATTTTGCTTTATATTCGCGCTGGCAATAGCCACCAATGTGTGTGTGTGTGTGTGGGTGTGTGTGTAGTTGTGTGCGCTTGAACGCACTCAACCCCAATGCATGACAAAAGCCAGCGGGTCGCAATTCTTTGCTTTTGACCAAGTTTTTTGTGCCCTAATGATTATTGGGCTCCACGGTTTTCTTTTTTCTCCTTTCTTCTTACTCATTTCTCTTTCCATTTTTGCTCCTATCCATTGTTCACTTTGGGCTCGTTGGAATGCTGAAAATGTTGCCATTGTTTGTTTTTTTTTTTTCTGTTTCGATTTTTTCCGCAATGGGCGTGAAATCATTTTAGGCATCGGCACGCAGCCCACTCACTGCGAGGCGAAACCCGGCTGCGTGCGGTTGATAAGCTGCGTTTAGGTTTATTTAACTGTTTTGCTAATTTTGCGCGCTGTACGGAAGCAAATTTGTCGGCGTGTTTTACCTTTTCAGAAAGAGAATATATGCGATGTAACAGGTATTGCATTTGATCGCAATCAACAGGCGATTCGATTTAGCTCGTTTTGTTTACGCCTGTCTGTTCGTTATGCTGTTTCGCTCTGAACGTTTAAATATATATAATATAATATGGATAATGCATCCCGAATTTTGCTGCATAGTTTTAATATACCTTGACAGATTTATGGTGTATGTTTCATGAATTCCCTTTCTTCATTGTTCGGGGTTTCGCTCTCTCTCTCTCCTTATTCTTTCTTTTTCTTTCCAATTATTGCTAAATTAACGACCAATTGGCCTGTCTTCTTGTAATATGTAAACTTGTCTTGTTTTTATTAAAAACATTTATTTTAATGTAGTAACGTTTGATGTATCTACATATTTTGTGTTCGTTTATCTGCGTAATGGAGTTGTTCGGGTTTTACGCGTTCTCCGTATTGTCGTTGTTCCTTCAAACCAAGGTATTCCACTTGGTCTATCCGTTGTTGATCTTGTTATTCTTCTTCTCCTTGTTGTCGTTGTTGTTGTTGTTGTCGTTGTAGGTTTACGTGTATACGGAAAGTAACACTGATTAAGACACTGCAGTCGCGTCAATCCGCGAAAGCAATTATAACCCTTGCGGCATTGGCCACGATACAACACATAGATAGCTTGTAAGGGTTCGCACGTCACGCGTGCAAACATGACCACGCCTATCGTGCACAGATCTACATTGGGATAACGGTAGCGTTCCATACCAGGGATTTCTCTACCACGACGTGAAACTGCAGCGCCAAACATTAAAAATATAATCCAGTTGGCAGTCATATTGACCAGATTCGGAAAGACACTGAAAGGTTTCGCAAAGCTCTTGGCCAGACTCTCGACTCTAGCTGGGGGCGTGAAATCCTTCCTTTTAATGTATTTAATTTAATTTTTTATGCTGTCGAAACGATAACGTATCGATTCTATTTTCTTTTTCATATTACTTGTAATCCAGTTTAAATAAGACTTTTCCACTATTCATTTAAATATTTTTCCGCTGAATGTCCATTTGTCCTTAATTCACTTCATTTCCTAAAACCTGCGGCATGGAAGATTCAGGGAAATTTAAATCCAACAAAGTGTTGCTCTCTATCTCTCTCTCTCTCCCTCTCTCTCTTTTATCAATGCATCTATTTGACTCTCTGACTTTCTCTCTCTATCGTTTAAAAGCTTAAAACTTGTTTTGTTTTCATTAAATAAATTTATTTTGATGCAGTGATGATTATACATAAATAGGTATATACATTTTTATTTATTTTTTTTTTTTCGGTTATCTGCGTAATGGAGTTGTTCGGGTTCTACGCGTTCTCCGTATTGTCGCTGTTCCTTCAAACCAAGGTATTGTTGATCTTGTTATTCTTCTTCTCCTTGTTGTCGTTGTTGTTGTTGTTGTTGTTGTCGTTGTAGGTTTACGTGTATACGGAAAGTAACACTGATTAAGACACTGCAGTCGCGTCAATCCGCGAAAGCAATTATAACCCCTGGTGCATTGGCCACGATACATCACATAGATAATTTCTACGGGTTCGCACGTCATGCGTGCAAACATGATCACGCCTACCGTGCACAGATCTACATTGGGATAGCGGTAGCGTTCCATACCAGGGATTTCTCTACCACGACGTGAAACTGCAGCGCCAAACATTATAAATATAATCCAGTTGGCAGTCATATTGACCAGATTCGGAAAGACACTGAAAGGTTTCGCAAAGCTCTTGGCCAGACTCTCGACTCTAGCTGGGGGCGTGAAATCGTTTCTTTTAATGTATTTAATTGTATTTTCTATGCTGTCGAAACGATAACGTATCGATTCTATTTTCTTTTTCATATTACTTGTAACCCAATTTAAATAAGACTTTTCCACTATTCATTTAAATATTTTCCCGCTGAATGTCCATTTGTCCTTAATTCACTTAATTTCCTAAAACCTTCGGCATGGAAGATTCAGGGAAATTTAAGCACTGACGGAGTTTGCCCAATTAACAAAGTGTTGCTCTCTCTATCTATGTCTCTCTCCCTCTCTCTTTTATCAATGCATCTATTTGACTGTCTGACTTTCTCTCTCCATCGTTTAAAAACTTTATTAAATCAATTTATTTTGATGCAGTGATGATTATACATAAATAGGTATATATGTACATTTTTATTTATTTTATTTTTTTTCGGTTATCTGCGTAATGGAGTTGTTCGGGTTCTACGCGTTCTCCGTATTGTCGTTGTTCCTTCAAACCAAGGCGTTACACTTGGTCTATCCGTTGTTGATCTTGTTATTCTTCTTCTCCTTGTTGTTGTCATTGTTGTTGTTGTTGTCGTTGTTGTTTGAGGTTTACGTGTATACGGTGTGTTACACTGCTCCTGACACTGCTTTTCCGTCAATCCGTGAAGGCAATTATAACCCAAGCGGCAGAGACCAAAACGCCTTACATAGATAGGTTGTAAGGGCTCGCACGTTACGCGTGCAAACCTGACCACGCCTACCACGCACAGATCTAAATTGGGATAACGGTAGCGTTCCATACCCTTGATTACTTTACCACGACGTGAAACTGCAGCGCCAAACATTAAAAATATAATCCAGTTGGCAGTCATATTGACCAGATTCGGAAAGACACTGAAAGGTTTCGCAAAGCTCTTGGCCAGATTCTCGACTCTAGCTGTGGGCGTGAAATCGTTCCTTTTAATGTATTTAATTTAATTTTTTATGCTGTTCTGTTTTCTTTTTCACATTTCTTGTAATCCAATTTAATTAAGACTTTTCCACTATTCATTTAAATACTTTCTCGGTGAATGTCCATTTGCTCTTAATTTACTTCATTTTGCACACTTGAAATCATTTAGCTTCGGCATGGAAGATTCAGGGAAATTATAAAGCTATTAAACACTGACAGAGTTTGCCTAATTAACAAAGTGTGTACAGTGTCGTTGCTCTATATCTATCTCTCTCTCTCTCTCTCTCTCTCTCTGTCATTCTTTCTGCGAGCTAATGATGATGCAAAGTGTTTGGCTGTTTCAGATACCCTGTGGTTAATGTGAGAGGGTAGATCTATGATGATTCGACATAATAATAATGTTTTCTCTTAATGTAGCTGTAGTCCTATAAATATTTATAGGTATAAAATTAAATAGGTTAATTTAATATAATATAATCATAATTTTATAAAAATTGATTGAAAATGTAGAATAGTTGTTGTACTATTATTAAGTTATATTTATTTATATCAATAAAAAATCTAAAAAAAAAAAAACAAATAAAAACATGACGGACATTCACAAAACCAAAATACTCATTTTTCACTTTTGCGAATGAGTATAAAAATACGATGTGCGACTCACCTAATTCAATAAAATGAATTAAATCATTTTACAAAATTTCTTTAATCTAGAAATCATATTTCCAGGGTATCTGAAGGGTTCAACAAATGTTATACTGACTTTCTTTTATTCTCACTCTCTCTCTTTCTCTCTCTCTCTCTCTCTCTCTCTCTCTCTCTCTCTCTCTCTCTCTCTCTCTGTTTTACTCGCCGTCTGGGACTCGATTGGTAATTACTTGTGGGAGAGCCGCATTGTATTTCGATTGGTATTGGCACAGACGACGCCAGAGACGCGCCAATGTCTTGTGTAAATTTATGTAAATTTCGATTAATTTATTTTTTGACACAATCCCACCAGCTCAGTGTGCGACTGCCTCATTAAGTGGCGAAGTCGAGTCGTGTCATTAGGCTGAAATAACTGCGGTCTAATTGAACGGAAGCCCCGTCGCTGTCTGCTGATGACAAACGTAATACGTATTTAACGCCTGATTGCAGCCAGATCAATCAATGTCCAACCACTTTGGCTCTTTAGCCAATTGATTTACTGCCAGCTGTTATGCTGCCAACTAAATGAAGTGTCTATCTCCCTCTCTCTCTCTCTCTCTCTCTCACTCCCTATTTTGTTGGCCTTGAATGACGCACAGTATTGCATTGGGGCATTGGGCTAGAATTTTCGCTCATTTCCGTTTTGGTTTCTTCTAAACTTTTCAGCATTTTAAAGATGCCCCAAAAAAAAAAAAATCAACTCTTCATATTTCAATTTCCGGTCTGCAACACACATTTGGTAAGCAGCTGTCCAGCTATGCTTTATAGCTATGTATATGTACCTCTCGCTCTTTTGCATTCATTCCATCTCTCTCTCTCTCTCTCTCTATTGCTCTCTTGTTGTAAAATGCTTAAAGTTGATTGATGCTGCCGGAAGTTAATTTTACTTTGCTGCTCGCTCTATGTGTGCCCCAAAGCGCACATGTCATTTAGATTTGGCTTTCATATACCCTATATAACTGATATGAAATGAGTCCGAGTGGCATACAAATCATGTGAATTGAGTTGCTTTTGATGATGTCAATCCATTATGGTTTATTGGGTATGATTGATAAACTACGATTCCTACAAACTGAGTGATGTGCTCTCTAGTCGATGATAAAAGATGATAGCACAGTCCTCACGTTCGCCTTTAATATTAAAGATTTTCTATATTTTTTCTTTTTAAATATAAAAAAAAAAAAATTAAAAATTTGGCGAGACATTTTTTCTGAAGAAAAAAAATGTAGAAAAATAATAAGTTATGTATTTTGACTTTTTTTTCAGAAGCTAGAAAAAGATGTCTAAATTAGTTATACATGTCTGTATTATATGGATGCTTGTATTATAATAAGTATTAAATTTTATAGGGGAATAACAAAAGTAAAACCAGGGATAAATAACCAACTAAATATATAAAAATATTTATTTATATTATAAAAAATATAATATATATATTTTTAATTATATTTTAAAAAATAAATAAATATTTTTATAGAATATATATATATATATATATATATATATATATATATATATATATATATATATATATATATATATATATATATATATATATATATACATTTTTTTTTTATTTATCTTATATAAAATAAATAAATATTTGTATATAGAAATATTATCAGTTATCCCAATATTATCAGTTATATTATTTACATACTTAAAACTGGGTATGTAAGTGTTTATACACCTAAAAATCCTGTTTATGCAATCTGATTTGTATTTACGTTTAGCTTTTTGGCTTTTTGCATGCGCAATTTGTATATATGTATGTATGTATGTATCCATGTACGTATGTTGGTGCACTAACGACTTTGGATGACAGCAGCTCCCAAAATTGCAAGCCACACACAAACACAAACACAGTTACACTCTTACACACACACACACACACACACACACACACACACACACACACAGAGTTGCAAACTCATGCACAAAGCTTAAATCAAAAATGCTTTACGCTCTCAATTCTGTTGCATAATTCATGCTGCTTTCAAACCAAATGCAACCCTACAACAACAACAACAATAACAACAACGTCAACAATAAATGAAATGCTTTGTCTTCACTGACTGCAATGCTAAATTATGCGAACAACAAAAACAACAATAATCAATAAAATGCGTGCGCGCTGACAAATTCCAAATTTTGTGACCAACAAAAATTAAAAAAAAATAATAATAAAAAATTAAATTACATCAAAATCAAATCGAAAATGAAACAAATTTTACAATTCGTCTGCTTCGCCTGCACAATTGCATTCTGAACTTTTTCTCTGCCCAATCTTTTGCCCAATCACACGTCTCGACGTCACATCTGCCACCCCATCCCGCTGCCCTTCATGTTAGCCGTCCATTCCACCCCGCCGATTGCAGAATGTCAATGTTCTTCTTTCGCTTGCATAATCTCCAGCGCGCCGAGGAGAACAAACGGAAGAAACGCGTCGAACAGCAGCGTCAACAGCAGCGGCAAAGGCGCGGCGCCAAGGTCTTCAAATGTGTCAGCGATTCCACTGGCCACCTGACCCTGGCGCCCTCCCGGCTATTCGAACGGACCCCAATGAGTCCATCCGACAGTCTCGACGAGATTGCGCTGCAGATACCAAGGTGAGTTCACATTGAGTGCCAGCAAAACCAGCTCCAAGCTGTTAGCTGTGTGTGTGTGTGTGTGTGTGTTATGAGTACATTGTTGAAGCACAGCAAAACTCAAACACACACACACACCCACACTTACATACAACACAACTCGCTTACTCGTATGCAATTGAACAACTTTTTGCCTTGTGCGACCTGTGATTGTTTTGCTTTACCTCTACCCTGGGGCCTGAGGCAGCTAACCAAACTCACAAACACCCACACAGATACCCACCCATACACACAAAGGCAGACAATCGTCTACAGCCAAGCATCATTTGTGCCCTGGATTATATAACGTAATATAAAGAATATAACCAAGTCGTTATTCCTTTGTATAATGTACGTAACAAGCTGTTAACGTGATTCGTTAAGAGACTTGAAGAAGTCTAAGACGTACAAGGAATACTCTAAAAAAGAAAGGCCTTATATAAAGAATGTGCAATATAAACACAAATATAATAGTTATAAAAAATACATTTATGCTGGTCAAGGTTTGCAAAGGCTAAGCTGAAACCTCCCAAAAAAAAAAAAAAAAAAAGCCTAACAAGCAATACCTTTATTAGGAACCAAAAAGTCAGTTTGCTTTATAATAACAGAGAAAATATATATGCGAAAAAAGGGTCGAACTTAATATACCCTAACCAAAAATTCGATCGCATATACAATATTTTAATTCTATAAATTATTATAAAATTATATAAAATTTCATTAAATTATTTATATATATTCAGTTATTAGTTTATTTTTTTTATTTTTTTTTTTAATACAAATTAATTTGTAAAGTTCTTCAGTATTTTTTGCGCATTAAATATCTCTAGGTTTACTCATAAATTTAATACGCATTTTAAATTTAATATCGATTTAATTCATTGCCAGAACTTTTGTTAAAACTTCTTAAAAGCTTTTGATTAGCTCGTGTCGTCAATAAATTTATTATTTATGCGACATTCAATTTATAAATAATTGATGAGCCAACAAATTTGATCAAATGAGAAACAGACGTAAATTTAATTCATAATCCTTTGAAAGGGTATAACATGCTAAATAAGTTGCATAAGCAGCATAATCAAAGAAAATTATACATTATATTTCATCAAATTTATTTCTTATTTAAAAACATGGGAACAAGCATTACTACTTGTGGAAATAGTTTCTTAACTTTGTTTAAAAATTTAAAAAAATAAACTGAATAACATAAATAAAAATTTTTTTGTTAGAAAGAGTTTTATAGTAACTTTTTTTTACATCAAAACAGTTTAAAGAAAAAAAGAAAATTAAAAATATATATACGTATGTATATGTACATATATATTATTTTGACGACAACTAAAGCCCACATCATTTTCAAGTAAGGGTATTCCCTGCAGCGACTCTTAGCATTAATTTTTGATTCAGCGCATAATTTCGAGCTCTCCAACTGAAGTCTTTTTGGTGTAGCGCTCAACGTATGGCAGGAACAGACGCAACTTGTGACATCTTGATGTGCCACAATTGTCAAATGAAATTATAATGTGACCCAAAAAAAAAAAAAAAAAAAAAAAAAAAAAAAACAGTAATGAAAAGAGCTAAATAGCTGATGGCAGAGTAAGATATATAAACATAGATATATACATAAAGATATATACTTAAGCGTGCCTTTGAGGGCCTTTTCATAAGCAGGTCGCGATTCGAGGGTGAGTTTTGTTGGGCCAGTCTTTAATTTGACAGTTGTTTACTGCTTGATGAAGAAGTCAGAATGGACGAGTTTCGAAAAGCTTATGCAAAGTAGGCTTTTGCCTTTTGATTGTGACACTTGAGCATAGTAGCTGGGGGGGTCATTAAACATATTTAGTTTACTCAACTCGACTACACGCAGCAAAACTTTTGCATAAATTCCAACAAAATTATAGAGTAAATTGAACATATTTCGGCAATAGTTTATTATACAAATCCAAGTTCACGATGCAGATGTGGTGTGAGCGCATCTCAGCAACGATAGCCGGCGTTTTGGTTAGCTTCTGGTATGGCAAGACCTTCGGTGATGAGAAGAAGAAGGAGGAGGAGAAGAAAGCCAAGAAGAAGTAGAGGCCAAGCATTGCGCCGCCCTATTTACTCAGAAGTTTCGGACAATATCACAGCGATGCTTGCGTGTAACGAGTGAAAACTATCATGGGTGAAGAAACAATTTAAGCAAAATAACAGAAGAATAAAGTTGGGCTCTAAGACGGCGATAAAAATTCCAAGAAATATTGTAAAAGGATTCTGCATAATCTTTGGATTAGCAATCGTGGAAACTCATAATCGATTGCTGATAATATGATTGAAACGCTAATAGAAGCTGTGCGGAATCTTAGAATGAATGAAAACGAAAATGGAATTAGTTGGGTCCGATCATATCGCCCATGCAAAGAACATCTGTCAAACGATTTACAGTTTATCGAACCTATATACGATATTCAGTTCAACGCTTTAGAGTCGAAACAACATTTAAACATCATTTATCCAGTATAAATAAATATGCTAGAGACACGACGATCTATGTGTAGGCCACAGCCATCGTTGATCTCGCGCTTGAATTGTAAGCCATGTAATCATGTTCTGTTCTTCATGGTTGGGGTGGGACTTGGTGCGCTCTTCCTGCGGAATAAAGAACAAAATGCCGACCAGAAGGAAGAGAAAAAGTAAACCAGAAGAGTAACCAGCGAACCCAGAGTGTAATCGCTATTCGTCTATCCTTTGCTCTTACTTCGTTTGTGAAGAACGGGACACGAATACATGGTTAATTCATTATTTATACCGTTATAAATGATATTCAGATTATAAAGTTTCCGTATTAATAAGCCTTGTATTTTTTTTTTTAAATAAATACCAATTCAATATGAATGCGATGAGAGCCTAGCATTTGAAATAAAATAAAAATAAAAAATATATTATAATTACCAAATGAAGAATACTCATTTACAAGCATTGCCAAAAATCTTATGGGCATTGCATAAAATTCTTCTGCGGCTCGAAAGAGGAGAAAAAACATCTCGAATAATAGTTTAATCTTTTATAATTATAAATTAATACATTTTCTCTTTAAAAATAGGAAATTTGCGCGTCTGTTTTTTTTTATTTTGCACATAAATTTTTTTATTTAAAATGCACTTTAAATTTATACTTTTTTGGTAAACTATTAATTTGGAGTCACACAGTTAGCTAGCGTAAAGGCATATCCCGTTCTGCCACTATATTTTTTTTTCGGATTTGTTAAATTTGGAATTTTATGACAAAATCCAAACGTTGCTGTTCCTAAGATAAATTAATTTTGTGGCTGCTGATCTGTAATTTTTTTTTGCTTATTTTTTCTTTTCCTGTTCCTTGGCCTTCTTTTCTTTTTCTTTTTTCTCTTTTTCCAGCTGTTCCTTGAGCTTCTTTTCTTTCTCTTTTTTCTCTTTCTCCTTCTTTTCCTTTTCAGCCTTCTCCTGTTTCTCCTTCTTTTCTTTTTCAGCCTTCTCCTGTTTCTCCTTCTCTTTCTTCTCCTTCTCCTTCTGTTTGGGATCCTTGTTCGCTTCCTCCTGCGCTTTCCTGGCGCTTTCTTTAATTGCATCGATCATCAGACCAATGCCAGCACCCACAATGAAGAAAAACAATCGATTGCAGGCCGTACAGTTAAGCTTCTGAAAAAGCGTCGGCGGTGGCCGACATGTCGGACGTAGCGACGGCGGTGGCCTACATGATGGATTGCAGCCCGATTTGGGCCGCTGTGATCCATCACAGTCTCTATTACACATGCGCGGGCTGGTTTCAAAGAGTGATAACAAAAAGGTTTTATTTTTTAAATAAAGAAGAAGAAAAAGTTAAAACTAGAAAATCGAATAGGCAAAAAACAGGGAAATTTTGAACAGTATTACGAAAACTCTGTGTGTATGACTGCCTGAAAATAGTTTTGTCGACTGAACCTGACAGAAGCAGCCATACAGAAAAACGGCCTGCTATCGTCCCAGTTGGCCCAAACACAAACATCAACAACTATGTAAATTCGGAAGTGCCTGATGTCTGACTAATTTGCTTTAAGCTCGACAACTTCACTTTATTGCGCTGACCCCCATCACGCGTGGACGACTGAAGACTGACTGAAGAAATGCTGCAGCTGCTGCCCTTTATATACGGCCACTTTTACTCGAGCACTGTCTCTCTCAAATGCTTAGCCCAACAGCAGGTAAAGCTCGTTACAGTCGAGCTTCAAGTGAGCAATGGGAAAGCTCTTTGCTGCTGTGAGCATTCTAGCTTTGTTTTACCTAAACACAAATACCGAATGAGATCTTCTGCACTTCTGCTCTCCGCGCTTTTACTTTTACTCAAGTATTGTCTCTCTCAAAGGTTGAGCCCGACAGCAGGTAGCGCTCGCTTATGCGTGCGTGCCTATGTGTGTCTATGTATGTGTGTGTGTGTCAGAAAGATGTGAAGAATTATTGAAATATCAGTTCTCCGAAGGGCTCAGGGGATTTCCTAGTCGAGCGGACTCGACTTGTTAAAGCTTTTCGAACTACGGCCTTATAATATACTACAACTATAAGTCTTACTACTATAACAATAAGTCTTACTACTATAACTTTAAGGCTCACTACTACAACTATAAGTCTTACTACTATAACAATAAGTCTTACTACTATAACAATAAGTCTTACTACTATAACTATAAGTCTTACTACTAAAACAATAAGTCTTACTACTTTAACTATAAGTCCTACTACTATTACTATAAGTCCTACTACTATAACCATTACTTCTACTACTACAACTATAAGTCTGCTGCGCTTTATATATGCCCACTATTACTCAAGCAGTGTCTCTCTCAAATGTGAAGCCCGACGGCAGATAGAGCTTTTTGCAGTTGACCTTCAAGTGAGCACTGGGAACGCTCTCTGCTGCTGTGAGCATTCTAGCTTCGTTTTACCTAAACACAAATACCAAATGAGAGCTGATGCATACACATAGACAACTTTTATGATCTTCTGCACTTCTGCTCTCTATACAAAACAAAGAGGGCTTGTCAAAAATTTTAGTAGTGCGTGCCTGCCTAGTAGGCATTGAATTTAGTTACAGTTTCATATTTTAAACTCTTCTGCTGACAAAATTATACGTGAAAATTTCATATTTATTCTTCTTTTTTTAAAATAATATTAAAATTATAAAATGGATTACACTTGGGCGGTTACATTGCTGTTGGGTTGTGTACTGGGCTTTGTAGTTGGCCTCCATTCGTAAACCGCAAAGAGAAGTAAGAAATGATTTAATGCAGTTTATAATCGACATTGAAACTCTTGCAATTTCATTCAAGGTGCATGAAGAGAAATCCTGTGAATAATAGCTTTTGGCAGAGAACTATCCAGACATATCAAATTTACGGAAAATGGTTTGAGAAGATTTTCTTGGGATTTCCCACAATTGAATGTGAATCGTAATACTTGAACCTTAACTTAAATAAATGAGATTATTTTAAAATAGCATAGCAATTGCAATTATTCCAAAAATCTTTAATCAAAGTTCCTGGGTTTTTTGTCTCATTTAAGATTGATTTTAAAAATTTTCTTCTTTCGAGTAGCATGCTTAGAGACATTACTTTAGAAGCAACCCCAAGAAATTAGATCAGTATAAATAAGTGTTCCGTGAGTATCGTATCGTTCTCTACACAACCTTTTTTTTTTTGGATTTTCTAAATTTTTGGCTTCGTAAAGTTAGTTCAAGTAGACAGAAGCATATAAACAGAAAAGAAAATGGAGTTGGATTGGCTAATCACTCTGCTGGTGGGCTGCATTCTTGGTTATTTAATTGGCGTTCATTGTTGAGCTTCTAGCAAGTCGAGAAAATACATGAAAATTTGACATGAGGTAGAGCAAATCATATATTTTTGTTATTCAAGTAGACTTTGCTTTCTGTCTCATGCATATATATTTGTATAGTTTAGAAATTTCTCAGAGGGGAGACGGCGTCGTTCACACCCACATTATCTAGAGTAAGACCATTTTTCTGTAAGTTTCATATATTGATAAAAAATATATATAAAATTAAATTATTTATATTTAATCTCAGCCACTAGATCTTCATGATGAGTCACATAATATCATATGGTCTGGGCTTGATAACGGGCTTGATGCTGTGCAGACGTTGTGGTCCACCCTAACCAGGTTACAAAATTACCAATTGAAGAAACTAAATCATTTCCGATCAAGACATAAACTAGATAAAATAAATATGTAGTATAATAAGCAATAAATAATGATAAACAATTGAGTGAAAGTAGTTATTGGAATACTATGGGTGATATTGGATTGATAATGAAAAGAACTAGAGCAGATTTGGGAGAAGCTTAATATTCCAATTTATATTTGCTTAAGAAATATACAACAATTTAGAGAGTACTCTATGATAATCCTTTTTTACAATTTTATTTTATTGTTAATAAATTAGTAAACTTATCGCTTGCATTTTCGTACCTTGCAACAAAAAATCATGCCCGCGATAAAGCCAAAGAGAAATGGGACAAGCATATTGAGTCGTTGCCTGGAAAACTGTTTGCTGCAAGTTTGTGTTGGGTTACAAAAGATGTGCGTGAAGTTCTGGAATTACTTGAGGTACTTTTTAAACGGGACTCGAGAATTTTCTCCTTGATCAAACTGATCATTGATCATTGTGTGCGCCATTTCAAAACCGCTGAGGAAAAATACGAGTGTTAGAGCTTCTAGGAATATGAATGTGATTCTTCATAGATTACTTACGCCGTGCTTTGCGACTAGAAAACCGACGACGCCGCCGACCACAAAGGATATGAAGTGATTATGCATGGCCAAATCAATTTAGAGCAAAACAAATATTTTTATTTGGAATTTCGACTGGAGATGCCAACTCAAATGGGAACTGTCTGAGGCTGAGTGGAGCGGTGACTGAAAGCCTGCTGGGTTTGAGAACGGGAACTGGGCCGCTAGAGGAGTATTGATTTAAGGTCGAATGCTGGCTGGATCCCAGCAGAGGCCAGACCGTTATCAACCAGCAATTTCGAGTGTCTTCGCTGCTCGTGGACCTCAATCAATTCTGGCCAAGCTGGGCAATAAAATATGCGCCGGAGCTGAATGAAAGTTTTGGCAACTTGTTTTCCCACAGCAGCAGCAGCAGCTGGACGAAAACTTGTACATTTATGGTCCCAAGGTGTAAGGGCATTTAGCAAGTCGGCTTTAACTGCTTGCTGTTTGTGTTTCTTCTTCTTTGCATTAATGCTAGAAATTTATGTTCAACTTGAAGTTTACCTTTTGCCCTAATGGCCAAGTCAATTAACCTGTGCATAATTATGTAAAGGGCGTGCGGGCGTGTGGGCGTGGCCCACAAGTGTTTGTTAATTAGTATGAAAAGTTTGTTTAACTTGAGCTAAATTATTGTAAAATAGTAAAAACTCACACATGTGTGTGTGTGTGTGTGTGTGTGTGTGTGTGTGCTGGTATTTGTACCTTTCATTATGATTGATTAGCAGACCGAAGGTAAATGATATGATGCAGCCCATAGGGCGTTTAACAAATGATTGAGGCGTGGCCCGTTTCCGTATCGAAATGAGTTAGTTATGTATGGGCCAGCTTTCAGCATATCCGCATTTTAATCAGTCGGCTTTTGGGGGCTTACACCCACACACAGAGTCGCACAGACACACACATCTGATAAATATTTCATGATTTTCGCCTTGAGAGCTGCTCGAGTGCGTTTTGGCATAACTTAGATGGGGTTTTATCTGAATACAAACAAAGGCCAAAACCCAACCGCAGAGAACTCCCCAAAAAAAAAAACCTCTGCTGGTTTGGTAATTGAATGAGTGCGCCTCGTGCTCATATGCTCGCTTTGCTCAGGTTAAAGGATACGCGCCAGCGAGATTGCCTACCAAACCTAATGTTAGCTGCCAGACCAAATGATTGATGGCATTGTCAAGCCGAGCCAAAGGTTAAATTGTTTGGCCATGCTACCCAAACTACGTTTGACTAACACACATATATACATACATGCATACTACGCTTATGTATGTATGTATATGTTAGCTTATACATACATCTATATGGGGCCAACAACAGGTACGCCCTGCTGAGTGCTGTTGGCCACAAATTGAAGCCTTATTGATTAGGGCCATCTTTTTATAATCTATATCCTGACCTAGCATTCACTCAATTTGTGCAGCTAGCAAAGGGTGAAATATGATATGCCTCAGTTGGGCAGTTGGGCGCTCTTTTTCTCTTTCTATAAAAAGGGGCTCTCTTTCTAGCAGCATCTTTGAGTGGTTGTAAACCGATTCGAGACCTGAACTCTGTGCTTATATTTGATTTGAGGTTAAGAGCATTATTTATGAGTTTTTTTGTATATTTATTTCTATTCATTTTCATTTTTATTTTAAATATTGTTTCGTCCAAGTATTTCCTCTTTCTTCTATGTATTTCCTCTAATTATTTCCCTTGCCTATTTCCTTTACGTAATTCCTCTACGTCTTTAATGCTTAGCTGATCGATCACACACTCCGCTTCACTTTGTTGCGCACACCCCCAGCAGGACTGGACGACTGAAGAAATGCTGCAGCTGCTGCCCTTTATATATGGTCACTTTTACTCAAGCACTGTCTCTCTCAAACACAGCAGGTAGCGATCATTGCAGTCGAGCTTCAAGTGAGCAATGGGAACGCTCTCTGCTGCTGTGAGCATTCTAGGTTCGTTTACCTAAATACAAATACCCAATGAGAGCTTCTGCATACACATAGACAACTTTAGTGATCTTCTGCACTTATTCTCTCCTTGCTTTTACTTCTGCTCAAGTACTGGGCCTCTCAACTGCTGAGTCCGTGCTTGTTTATGTGTTTGCGTGTGTGTGTGTTTCTTTTGTAAGCAGAGCAGTCTCGACTAGAGCTTTCTTGTTATTTATATTTATATTTATATTTATATTTATAAATTCTATTTATATTTTATATTTTTCATTTTATATTATTTTTTTTAATTTATTTATGTATTTATTTATTTTTTCTTTCAAAATGTTGTTTAATTTATTATTTCACACATTTTGTATTTTTTTTAGTTTTTTCCACAAACATTTTGAATTTCTGTTGCTTGCGGTGATTAAAGCATTTGCCGAAGCTTTTAGCTAACAGCCGCTTCGCTCTTACGCTGTTAACAGTCGCTCTTTGTCGTTGAGCTTTAACGCAGCTGTATGCTCTTTTCGTGTTCTCTCTCGCTCTCTCTCACGTGCGCTGTGTGCTGCTCTTAAGGCGAAATATAAACAAATGGCTTGCCGGCTTTTGGCGCCAATTGGCGGCAGCAGCTGTTTCTTGTTTTGTAGCCCACCACGCGTCGTCCTGCCTGTGGTGAGTTTTTGGGTTCATCGTGGCCAAGTCCGTGGGCCAGGCTCGTTTCGCCTCAGTCGTTATTCCTGTGCCGACGCGTACGAAAGCAATTGCGAGTCCTGAACCTCGTCCATTAAGGCACCCAAGAGCCAACCAGCGCGCATCTTGAACAATTTGATCGGACTCGTAGCGTGCCCGCATTCTGGCTGTGTATTTGTGTGCGTGTGTGTGTGTGTGTGTGTGTGTGAAAGTGTGTAAGCGTGTTTTACGGTTGTGACAGGTAGTCAAAGGTGTCCATTGTTAATGGACTGTTTTCGGTTTTTATTTTTTTTTACCAAAAATGAATAAAGTGTGGAAATGGAAATGAGAAAATAAATATTTAAGCATTAATATAATATTTATGAGAAATATCAATAATTAAATTTAATAGAATGTTCAGAAATAAATACAAAAATCGTTGGTTGATATAATGATCGAAAGAAAAAAACAAATTTGAAATATAATATAAATAATTTCAAGTGTACATTAATGTCAACTATTAATATAAATATGTACAAAAAAAAAAATTTAATAATAAAAACAAAATAAAAACATTTAATAAAATTATAATAAATATTTAAAAAAAAGATGCTCTAGCGTTTCCCAATAAAAATGAATTAAAAATTAAAAATAAATAACTTAAAAAAATATACAAAAAATACTAAATTTAAACTAAAATATAAAATAAAGTACGAATAAACGTAAAAATAACAGCTAGAAGAAAAAAGATAATTTGAATAATAAAATAAGTTTAAGAAACACTTTTTGAAATTACAAGAATATTCGTGAAATAAATTATGAATTACACTCAGAAAAAAAAAGAAAAGTACAAAAATAAAAGATAAGAAAAATAATAATAATAATCTAATTTTGTTTTGGATTAAGACAATAAAATAAAAAATAAAAATATATAAATTAAAATTGCAACGGCATACAGAAGAACAGGAAACTGTTTACACAATGAGCGCTTAAAGTACATTTAGGAAAACAACATTTTCATTAAAGGAAAACCCATTAAAATCCCAAATAATTGGTTTAATTAACCCTAACGAAAGCTGAAGGGGGGTGCAGAAAGCAGAGACGGCGCGGCTGTTTACCTGGGACGTATTTGTGAGCTGATTAAAGAGTTAGTTGCGATGGTTGTTTCAGTTACAGCTGTTTCAACAATGGCACCAGTTACAGCTACAGTTACAGTTACAGCTGAGCCGAGTTGTGTAGCCCAGTCTTGAGAGGCGAGGCGTGGCGAGGCGAGGCGTGGCTGTCATGTTAAGTCAAGTGTCGAGTGCACAGATAAATTGACTTTGCGTGGCATTAAAAGTTTAGAACTTATACAAAACTTTCTGCAACTCAACTGTGTGGAACTAACTGTTGACACGTGCCACATGTTGCAAGTTCAACTAATCACAAAATATATAATATGCCATAGCCAAACATGACGGCTTTTCTACATATTAGCCAATGTCGCCTGGGCTTTGGCTTCGAGTCCAAATTGGAAATGATTAAATACAGAACAAACAGAAAAAGAAATTAGAAAGGAAATAGAAAGGAGAAGAAATGAAAAAAAGAAAGGCACAAATTGAATGCGGCTGATGGCTAAAATTAGCTGTGGCCGTACCCTAAGGGTGGTCGAGGGGGTGGGCGTGTGGGTCAGCAGCTGACCGCGTTCCAGGCCCACGTCTGGTGGCCACATAATTGAGTTATTTAACTTGGATTCAGTCAGTTTATTATTATTAAATGGCTGCTGTGACAACAAGCTAGCTGTAGCTGTTAATGGCGGCACATAAGAATGAAGCTTGTCACATAAATATGGCGGCATACGTGTGTGTGTGTGTGTGTGTGAGTGTGAGTGGGCGCCTAAGCGCCGCAATGATTGTTTTAATGGCTACTTGAACGGAAATTAACTGACAAGAACAGATAAATAAATACCAGAGACAGAGACAGAGACAGCGAGAGAGTGAGAGACTGAAAGAGCCAACGCTCGGCATTTTCGAGACGGCTTTACTTGAGCGCTGACAGCTTGCCATTTGGGCCAGTCAAGGACACACACACACATGCAGGCTGAGACCTTAAAGCTGCCGCACAGCTAGTCGGGCGTGAAATACATATACACTCACACACACATATTTAAAATATTTTATGTATTTGTACAAATATTTGCTCATTGAAATGTCAAATAAGCTAATTTGGCATACAAGCCTAATCCTTGCACACACACACACACACACGCTCATAAATGACAAACAATTTTATGAGCAGATAAACAACAACAACTACAACAACAACTTCCAATTTTGCACATGCAAATTGCCAAATTGCCTTTTGGCCTAAAGGCAAGCAAGCCAAAAAACTCTCATAGAAATTTCAAATGTGTGCGCATTTAAATTAGCATACAATTTATTCGCATAAACAAACAACTCTTAATGCCAAAAATCTTAAGAAATAGCTTTAAAGTAGCCAAAAAATAAAAATAAAATAAGTAAGAGAGCTCTAGTTGAGACTGCTCACAAAATAAACACACACACACACACATACACACACATACACACACATACACACACACACACACACACACACACACACACACACACACACACACACACACACACACACACACACACACACACACACACACACACACACATACACACACACGCAAACACACATACGTAGACACACATATGCATGTACGCATAAACAGGAATGAGCGCAACATTTAAGAGAGAAAGTACTTGAGTAAAAGTAAAAGCAAAGAGAGAAGTGCAAAAGATCATTAAAGTTGTCAATGTGTATGCAGCAGTTCTCATTTGGTATTGGTATTTAGGTAAAACGAAGCTAGAGTGCGCACAGCGGCAGAGAGCGTTCCCATTGCTCACTTGAAGCGCGACTGTAGCGAGCTCTAAGCATTTGAGAGAGACAGTGCTTGTGTAAAAGTGACCGTATATAAAGGGCAGCAGCTGCAGCATTTCTTCAGTCAGTCTTCAGTCGTCCAGGCCTGGTGGTGGTCAGCGTAATAAAGTCAAGCAGACTGTGTGATCGATCAGCTAAGCATTAAAGACGTAGAGTTATTACGTAGAGGTGTTACGTAAAGGAAATACGTAAAGGGAATATTTAGAAGAAATAGACATACGAATATTGCTAAATCGACTCAGCTCGTCATTCTTATCATGAATATACATATATACTTTGTGGGGTCTGCCACGCCTACTTCTGCCTGTTACATACGATTGAACAAAACCATTATTCCCTGATTTCCCATTTTCAATGGGTTCAGGATATATGTAAAAATGAAATATGTAAGTATTGAAAAATGAAATAAAAGTCAAGCGAGTATAAAAGTGTGGCTAACTGGAATTTTTTCTTCAAGTTTTTCCTCTCTGCTAGCAAGGCTGAAAATAAAGCCCAGCAATTAAGTTGGCTAAAATGTTTATAATGCTGGAAGTTGCTTTTTGTTTTTGCAAGGTAATAAAAATGTTAAAGTCTTATGCAGCTCAAGCAGCAGCCTAAGTCAAGGCTATGGGCTGTGTGCTTTAGCAGGCATGCAGGAGCTCAAATTAGTGTGGCCAAAGCAGGACTTGAACTATGTTTTAAAGCACGTTGAGTGTGGCTCAAAAGGGTATAAGGATTGCGAGAATGTATGTAAGAGAAGTAGATCTGAAGTAGTAGCAACTAGGGCGTTGTCAACCAGGTCATCATAAACAGCTAAGAAACAGGGTCGTTAAACATTTGAAATGAGCTTTTAATTGCAATGTTAATTATGTAGATGGGTTTAACTTCCAGTTCCAATTTCAATCTTTCAGCTGCTCTCTCATAATTCGAAATGCTAAGTGACTCCACTTAAAGTCAGTTTCAAATGCAATTCAAAATGTTTAATGAGTTAATAAATACTTTAATAAGAGCTATGTATTACCTATCAAGATATCAGTATATCCTGTTTCAACTGCTAATCGTCTTCTGAGCATCCCACACATTGTCTAAATTTAGCTATTAACCATGTAAAAGGGATGAGCTAACTGTTTTTTTCTTTCCACTCACCCACTTATGACTTCACTTAGACCACACGCGCTTCAGTCATAAACAATCACTTAAGTCGTCGTGGCCAGACTTTCACCTATGCCACATGTGTTGGCCATTTCGTTTTTTACATA
This sequence comes from Drosophila aldrichi, assembly GCA_035045965.1. NCBI lineage: Eukaryota > Metazoa > Arthropoda > Insecta > Diptera > Drosophilidae > Drosophila > Drosophila aldrichi. The sequence goes on from JAWNOM010000511.1 coordinate 718,324, forward strand.
CGCTCAAATGCACGCACAGGCGCCATAAAGCGGCAAAGCGAAACAATAGAAAGCCGAAGAAAAAGGCAAAGACAAAGGGGAAGGAGTAGCCTGCCTGCTAAACGCTTTGTAATGCGCTTTTGTGTGTGTGTGTGTGTGTGTTCGCTCCGTTGTTTGAGTTGTTTGTCCAAGTGCCATTAAGCTGCTCAAGTGATAAATTCGCTGCCTACTTGAGGTTCGCTTGAGTTTTCGCTGCTTCTGTTTTCGGCCTGTTGTTTAGTCCGCACTTTACACATTTTCACATTGCCCTGGCTGAATACCCAGCGGGGAATTGTTCATGAGTGGATATGATGATGTCTGTGCTGGCTGTGTCGGTGAGAGAGAGAGAGAGAGAGAAGGCATATAAACTAGAGCTGCTTGAATCAGTGATCGTTAGTAGCGATCGATATATCGATAGATCGTGGGAGATTATTTATTAGACATTTGAGCTCATATAAAATCAAAACTAACTTCTTTTGCCTTTGGCTATATTGATATAGATAATTTTAATCTATTTTACTTTATTTATTTATTATTTTTTAAATTATTTTTTATTATTATTATTTTTTTTTTATAAATCTCTGATTTTGTAGTTTTAGTAAAAAAGAAAAAAGTATATATATATATTTGTTAACTACAGCAGCAACAAGTACTAAATCTAGTTAGAGTCTTCAACTATATTTTCCCACTGAGTTTACTATTTAAATAAATATTTTATTATTTGATATAAATATTTTCAGTTTACTACTTATTACAAAATTTATATAAAAAGTTAAAGTTCCATTTATTTATATATATTTATTTCTATTTATTTTTATTTTTATCTCTTTGCCCCTTTTAGGGAATTATCCCCCTACTTTTATGACTTTTGTGCATAGCCAAAGTCTGCACTTTATTCTCCTAGCTCTACATTGCTCTACAGGGCATCATTTGGCTGGGCATACTCTCATCCATCAAGCATCAAGCTTGTTATATATCTTTTTGTGTTTGTAATTTTTTTTTTCTTGTTGCTTTTCTTCTGCAGAAAGGTCGCGTGCGGTTTTGGCCAAGTTTAGAGCATTGATTTATGTGAACAGCTCAGGCGTCTGTTGCTCTTTCGTTGGTTTTTCTTGTTCTTCATCTTCTTCTTTTTTGAGGGCATTCGCCTGCGGCAGCACCGTAATGACGTCATTTGTGTAAATTGCCCATTTAATAGCTAGCGATTGCTTCCGCACGATTAAGTGCAGCTCGCTCTCTCTAGCCGTATATGCTAAGTCAGCAGACAAGAGAGAAAGAGAGAGGGAGAGGGAAACAGCAGCAACAGTTGGCATTGGGGTCTGGGAGCCATGTCCAAATGTTTGCTCATATTTATTTTTTTTTATCCGTGGCCATTTCTGAGGCAACTGTGGCACGAGTCGCGCCCAGTTTGGTTGACGCCTACTTTAAACTGTTGCGCACAGTGTGTCGGGCAAGGCGTGCCGCCTGTTGCCCCAGCTCTCCGCCTGCCCCAACTGCCCGCCCTTAGTTGGCTGCCTGCCAGGCATTTGACACGGGGCACGCAAGTTGGCAAAGTTCTTGTTGATGTTCTTTTTCACTCGTTTTGTTGGCTCGCGTGGGAAATGCCAATGTGGCATTACGTTCTGTTTATTTCCCGCTAACTATTCGTAATGCTAATTTGACCATTGTGAAATTCCCAGCGAACTGCATCATGCTTCACTTTCAGTTCAGTTCAATGAGCTGTGCAGCAAAGCTACCGAAATGATAAACCCATCAAAATGCCACATTTCACAATACATAACGGTTTATATTTATATAGTACATGTATATGCTTTGATATATATGTATGTATATATATCAGGCTTATATAGCTTATCAGATTTATGCGCTGCACATAAAACAAAATCATGCCATAAAGCTGAGTATATGCACAAATCATAAAACAAAAACCCGTAGCGCATTTGCAATCAAAAAGAGATGAGCACTGTGAGCCAATGTGACTTATAGATGCGCTTTAGTAGAAGGTTTGATTGCCAAAAACAGTGGCATTAATAATTTGAGAGTTTAAATACAAAATATACCATGAAATACCATTAAATATATACTAAAATGTGGTTGCATTGGTCTAGATGTTTGTTCATTAATTTTGTAAAAAAAATGTATAATAATATATATGTAATTATGAAATGCATTTTATTTTATATAAATTTTGCTTTAATATAATTTACTCGATTTTTAACATTATAATTTATTTTTTATAATTCTATTTTTATATAATTTTTTAAAAAATATTTTTTGTATAAAATTATCTATTAGAAACTAAAGAAAATATAAATCTAATATTAATCATATAAATTAAACATATATAAAATAATATAATTTACAGTTATATAAATAATATAAATATTTGTAAAAGATATTTATTTCCTCCGATTAAATATAATATAATAATAGGAAATTAATTAATTTTTATTTTATTTTTATAATTTATTATTATTTTGTATTTATTAACATTTACTTATATTTATTTAATAATAATATAGAGACATAAAATAAACTTGATTCAATTAAAAATTAAAAAAAAGGGAATATAAATACATATTTAAATTTCTTTGCATAAAAATAAAAGTTTTTCATATTAAAATTAATATATACAATTGTTCCCACTTAATAACACAATAGCATAAATATACATATAAATATACATTTATATGAGAAAATCGTTCATGGATCAGGGATCAGTTGCATATGCCGTCTACTTAAAGCAGCCGCAAGAGCTCTTCAGATTTGAATGGCTAACCCGAATGGAGGAGGTTCACGAACTGTGACGTCCTTTGTGAAGTGGACTTCCGCGAGCACTCAGAGTTCGTTCGTTTGGTTCGTTGGCGAGCGGTCAATGCTGCCCGAGTGGCAACTGGCAAAGGTCATGGGCTAACAATGCCACTGAATTAATTTCATGTTGTAGCTGACTAGCGTTCTATGCAAATGGCAGGCGAAACAAAGGCTCCGAGCAGCAGCCAACGCAAGTCCCGCGTCTCAGCAATAAAATGAGACAGTTGAGAAATTATTTACATTTTATGTGCGCCAAATTGATTTGTTGGCTAGTTTGCAACCATGTTATAGACGAGGGAATTGTTTGACTTGCAGTTGAATGCACTGGAAAATGTTTTAGCAATGCTTGTTAGGAAATTTTAAATGTTTGCATACATTTTTAGGTAAAGTTGAGCCAGACAGCAGCTGGCTGGCTGTGTCTTCCTCTCTCTCTCTCTCTATCGCTGCTGTCCAATCGATAAACTTAATGAGCCATGAGCGCACCGGGCACAGAGACAAACATTTCTTCTAAAATTAACTGTCATGAACAAGTTGCACAGAAATAACTCATACGCCACGTTGTGCAACACACAAATTTACGTAAAAACATGCTGCTTCTCGCCATTATTTCATTGCAAGTGTAATTTGGCTGAGTGCAAGTCGCATTATGATTGATATGATAGCGCTGCACTGAAACCCTAACAAATTGCAACTGCTACAGATATTTTGTAGTTCTCTTTGTTTTCTCTCTTTCAACTAGATACGAATTCGTCATTATGTTTTTATGTGAAACACACATTTCAGTGTGTTATGTAGGTCAGCTACTTGGGGCCTGTGCGGCGCATACTTTATTTTGTTATGCCTAGCTAAAAAGCATAGAAGTAAAAGGTACTTAATGTAATTGACGCACAGTCATGTGTGTAAAAAAAAAAAAAAAATAACAAGAACAACAAACAAGGAAATAACAACACAATTTTCAATGAAATGCTAACATTTAGTGACAACACTCACAAACACACACACACGCACACACACACATACTTATAACACACCCATTAAATACACAGCAACAATATAAAGCATAAATACGCTGCGTATACTTAATGTGTGTGTTCTACTGGATAAACTGACTGCCGCCAAGACACCCCACAAACAGAGAGAGAGAGAGAGGACGGGCGTCACTCATGTCATGCTCGAGTTATCAAAACCAAAAAGTACTTCAATTAATCACAGGAAATTCGTCAATTATTCAACACTTGACAATGACTCAAGCAAATATTGTACACAATATGTAAATTGCATTCAGCTTTTGTGGTCAAATACCCTGTGCGTGCGTTGCGAGCTGACATCAAATGGCTATGATGAAGCGGCAAAATGTAGGCACTCTGATTTAGGGAAATATATGTAAACATTGTGAAAAGTGAGATGATTTGGTATATATGAATGTGTATTCAAGATTTATATAGAATATAATACGTTTTATTATGTGATATATATATTTTAAAATTTTTCCTTTTTATATATTCCATTAACAAATTTATATATGAATTTTCAAGCTCTTCCCGTATTTATTTATATATCATTTTACATACATATATCTAAATATTTTTTATAACTTGTAGCTTTAGGCTTAAATTTGTTATTTTTTTAAGTTCAACAAAGCGTTTTTATTTTTTATATATTTCATATGAAATATATTTTATATATACTATATTTATTTTTCATAATTTTTTGTATTTTATTAAACTTATCCAAAAGAATTTAAGAAATTATAAAAAAAAAGAAAAACAAGATTAAAAATATTTGAAGTGCTACAAATTGCTCATATTAGAAATTAATGATTAAACAATTTCTATAAATATAGGCAACGACTTTCTCCATAGTTCACCCATTGTTGTTGCTAGCGACTTACTCCGGGACGAGGCGACTTCAAGTTTTTGTGTCTTTTTAATTGGCTAAACTGAGAAAGATTTGGCTAAAAAAATATGCATGGGACAGTTGTCAATCGATACGTGACTTTGTTGGGGCAGGGTCAGCCGGCGATTACAAGTTGTATATATTCATTTCGTGTTGTTGTTGTTGTCTTTTAATTGAAAAGGTCGCTTGACACTGGAGGCTGCTCTCGAGGGTTGAGTAACTGGCCATAAATTGCAGCTGCTTGAGACAGCAAATTTAAATTGAATATAAAGAAAATAGCCAACGGGCAACGGGCAGCGGGCAACGGGCAGCGGGCAACGGGCAGCAGGCACAAGTTAAAGCGCTTACTCCTTGCCCAGTTGACTCTCTAGAGCTTAAACGGGATCTAAGCCGTAAGCCAAAAGCCATTAGGTCCAAGACAAAACCACAAAATGTTGCTTAGCCATTTAAACAGCTGCCATTGACTACGTCGCCGTCTTTGTCTCTCTCTGTCTCTCTCTCCATGTTCTCCTCCATCTTCGTCCTGGCGTACGCAGTCGGTGGCATTTGCGTTTTTGATTTGATGCTCGACCGTTTGCCAGTGCTTTAGTCATTTATCAATATGTCACTTAGTTGCTTTCGTTTGTTTCTAAGTGCTCGTTGAGATCACGTCTGATGACTTTGACTTTGACATTTGCGCCACACAGCAAATTCGCTTAGTGGCCGCGCGCTGAGTGTCAAAAATCAAGAATCAAATCAAATAATTTGCATTGTCATGTTGGCCGGCGTCAAATTGTCTGCATTACGTGCCCTGTTTAACACCAAAAGACGTAGCTGCAGACGATTTTTCATACATGTACATATATACATACATATATATATATGCTGTGCAAAAATACAAAATATTGTTTGCAGCAACTTAAATATTTATGATGCTTAACTTATTTATGGCGTTCTAAATATTTGACACACATTTTTCACATTTCTCTGGAGTAAATGACAGCTCTTGAAGGCCACTTGTATAGAATGGTATTTTTTTTTAGTATAAAAAACTCATTAGAGTCAGGGATAGGCATCCTTAAAGGTTGAGAATAATTTAACAAGATTTAATAAATGTAATTTTCAAATAATACTTCTGCAAATACACAAAAAAAAAAAATAAATAAATAAATTTAAAAAAAAAATACAAATAATAATAATAATAATTAATAACAATATATTGATGAAAAAAAAAAATTAATAAAACAAATACAAATTATTGCTTTAAATAAAATTAATGTCAAAATGTAAAATTTTTAAAAATATATAGTAATACACATAATTAATAATAAAATAAGAAATAAAACAAATAGTGAGTGTTAATAAAATAAAAACATAATTTATGAAAATATTTATAATTCATCGAAAATATTATATACGAAAAAAATTATATAAACAAAATTTGTTTATAAATATAAACCAAAACTACTTTTAATAAAACATATTATTTTCTCTGCCCACTTTTGCCCAATAAAAAGTCACAAATAGCTTTACATATGTCTCCATAAATATTTTCACGACTGAAAAAGGCCACATTGAAAAGTTTACGCAATTAAATGCCAATTAAAATGGCTATAAATTCATTTAGCATTATAATAGTTAACAGGCAAGCGCGCTCAAACAAAGTAATAAATGAAACCAGAAAAAGTGATTTAAAGCATTAATTAAAAATACGAGTTAATATTGATAATTTTAATGGAATTGTAATTAAAACATATATGTATTTAAAAATTACAAAAGCTTTAAATTTGGCGAGAGCGAAATCAATTTCGTTGTATATAAATAAAGTAAATTGAGATGACAATGACATGGGTTGCATTTGACAATTGAATGTGGGTAGACTTTTCTAAGAGGATATTGAAAATGAGCTGGCCAGACCGCACGATTAAAAAGGGTCTGGATTTCAGTGAAATGAGAGTACTTGGAACTTGTCAAGCCGCTGTTTGAGTAATAGTAAAAGTCTCTGAAAGCTTCGACTGCTTGCGAGTTGCTCAAAGTGATTCAGCTACAGCTGTAATGAACTTAAAGCTTTAAGAATTTCATTACATCTCAGCCAGTTAGCATAAACTTAAAGCTTCAGCTTTCAGCTAGTGTCATTGCAGCACTAACAATTACGCTGCGCCCATTTGTCGCTTTCATTTCAAGGCTGTAACGCCAATAAATTTATTAAATGTCCAAAGTGCAAACAATTGACGATAAACGCGCACGCACACACACACACACACACGCACACCCATAAAGAAAATCATATTGAAATCTGTTAGTAGAATAGGGGTGCTTGTGTTTGTGTATCCGAGTGTGTGGGCATGGCGCTGTGTGTTGTATTGCGTGCTCAAACAACAAATTAATTACAGGCAGGGCAATCAATTTTGATTAAAGTAAGAGTCCGGAACTGTCAGGCAACTACTGTCTTAAAGTCTATTTGGCCAACATCATGTATTTCGTTTAGAGACGCCAGCCAATCGTATCAATTATTAAAGCCAACTCCAAAGCAATCAATAGTGATGCATAATAGAAGAGCAATAGATAGATCATCATCATCAATAAAGAAAATCAATAGAAAATTGAAAGCGCATCAAAGTGACTCTCAATTAGAGCTAAAAGCCTTTGCAAAATACATTAAACAACCGTAAAACCGCTTACATTTTCCCCTAAATATATTTAGTTATAAACTTTGAAATATTCAATTCACACATACAACTGGGTGTATGTGTGTCTGTGTGCGTGTGCATGTGTGTGGCTTATGTGCGTGTGATATATAATTGAAAACGACTGGCCAATGGATCATCTATTATGCAATATGGCGGGCAACAGTCGCAACTCGTCCTACAATTGTCTCTCATCATGGGATTCCTATGATCGTATACCCAGGTATGTATTGGCGAAACTGAGCTCTGAATTGAAACCACTCAGCTGGCGTTGGCGCTGGCGTTGACTGCTTCAAAATCAAATTACGTATACGCAGCGTTGTCGTTAATTCAATTTTTCCTTCCCTCTCCTATGTATATATATATTTATTGATTTTTAAAGCATTGCTACGCGTCCAAAATGTAATAGAAAATAGAAAAGCATTTAAGTAGCAATCAACAATAAATTGATTGCCATTAGCAATCAAATCTAATCAAATTTCAACTAAAAGCACACACTCGCATCAGAAGAGACACTAATAGTGTGTTAAGTGTGTGTGTGTGAGGGGAAGTGGGTGTATGGGTGCCAAGTACTCGAAGCGCTTTAGTTCCTGCCAAAAGTTATTTTTAGTTCATTTTATAATTACATTTGTTGCTTGCAGCTCAGCTCAAGTATAACTGAGCCGAAAAGTATGCTATGATATTTTTTGTTAATAATTAAATTATTTGAATTGTAGTTTTAAAGTTTATTTGTGAGAAATTGATTAATATCATATGTAATAATTAAGCGGTTATTTATATAAAAAAAAAAATATATTAATATATATTGCAATGCAAAAGAAATATATTTATGAATTTATATCTACCCTATAGACCAAAATTAAAAAAAAAAATAAATAAATAAAATAAAATAAAATAAAAAATAAATATGAAAAAAATAATAATAATAATTAAAAAATAATAATTAAAAGTCAATAATATTAATAATTAAATTTAAAAAATAATAGTACTTTTAAAATATTTGAACATTTTCAACGTAATTAATTAAATAAAATGTAGTGCTGATTATTAATTATTTTCTTTTTTTTGTGGTTTTTATCTTTGTTTATTATATTTTTATTTATTTATATATATTTATAATATTACATATAATCAAAATTTAATCTTTTAATAAAGTTGTTTGATATTTACCAAAATAATTATAAGTAATTCAAATATATTTTTTATTAAACCGAATATTTTATAAAAATTTCTTCAATTTCTTTCCAACAACAAAATATATATATTTTGTACTTCTACATAAAAATATAATTCATTCAAATAGCTGTTGCTCTGCTGCTGATATTTGTGCGTGGCGCAGCTCTAAGAAAAAAAAAAAAACTTTTCAACTATTGTTTTTAAAGCACTTTAATTTGATTAAATTAAATTTGACGCAGGGGATTATGCCTAAAGTTGAAAAAAAAAACCTGTCGAACTTTTGGGTTTACGCTTCGAACATGTGTGTGTGTGTGAAAAAGTAAAATTTATTTCATTTATTTAGATGGCTGCGAATATAAATTGATTTTGGGTATTAATATAAAAAATATTCATATACATATATGTAGAGTGCTTTAAATATTTATATGTAGCCAGCCGCATTGGGAAAATCAATGCTAAAAACTTTTCTATTGACATGGACAAAGAGGCGAATAACAACAGCCAGCAACAGCTTGTGCATAGCATATGAAGTTCTTTTTTTTATGATGGAATCAATATGCATGCGTATGGTTGAATGTTATGCAAATATTTGCTAAAGCAACGACAAATAATTGAGAGAGAACTAAAGTTGGCACACACACACACACACAAAGAGTTTGTGACAACAATTTGTATATCTTCTGCTCTATATATGCTGTTAATGCTAGTTCAGGGACAACAGTGCGTATGCGTAATGTGCGTAGCTCATCTAAAATGATTGCATGCAGTTGTTTCGCTCATCAAGTGCGCGTTGAATTAAAGCTCTGGCATCAATTTGCGGACTACAATGGACTTTTTATACTCATTCACGCAAGTGAAATGGGCATATTGGTTGAAGGTAGAGACTCGATTTATGTGGAATAAATAATCGTGTATATTCTCGAATTATAAAGTGACAAGATTATATATTCCCGTATATGAGTACGTAGTAATGCCAATTGTGGGTGTGGCAAATCATAAAAAGCATATTCCGGTAAGCAGTAATACGAATTGGGATCGTGATCTGGATCTGGCAGACTTTGCGCCTTGAATGAGTATGCTGCAGTCGGACAAACCCAACTGCAATGTTTTCACTTGATTTCGCTTATCTCTTCTGTATTCTTATTTCTGCATTTTGGCACTTGCTGTAGCACTTATTATAATGTTTGCCTTGTGGCACAACAAATTGCGCGTTAATGTGTTTTTGTTGCTTCGTCATTTGATTAGAGCGTCAAATTGAATGTTGATATTGAATTTAAAGCTGAGCCTAAGGCGCTACTAACAGCACCTTGCCCGCACCTAGATAGACCTTAAAAATATATATTTATATATGTATGTATATATTGTCTTTACCTTTTATTGATTTTTAAATGTGATTTTCGTTATTCGCTCCGCTCCGCTCCGCTGACAGACAGCTAGCTGCTCTCGCATTTCTATTAGCAGCAGCGCCCAGATTTGATTACAAAACTTGATTAAATTTCACTTTGAACGAACGATTTTTTTTTTTTTTTCTGCTCCTTAAAGCAAATTTTTCGTTGTGCCGAGTTGCGGGACTCGAAATCAAAGCGGCCCCGTATGAAATACCTGGCATAACAATGAAGCGGCTTTTGTTGTCCGCACAAAAGCAGGCACGGCACAAAGACCCTACATCCACGACATGGTCAAACAACAAGCTCACGAAACGAGTTGTGTTCAAAGGCGGCGGCTTGCTGTTGCCGTTGCGATGGGCCGAAATCCAATTGAGTAACAGCCAACAACATGCTTGATGGTCTTGATGACGAAAGGGCGTCGCTATACGATCAGGTCCATCAGTCCAGTCCATCTAGCTACAGTTGTTGTTGCTGCTGACCCATTAAGCAGACGCACGACTGAACTGAAAAGGTTATAAAACAATGGCAGTATTTTGGTATTTTTGCGTAAAGTGCTGCGACGCGTTGATTGCCCAAAGCAATTCACATTGATTGCGGCCCATTAAAATGCTGAGAGCTTTTTACAGTCGTGAAACTAACGGCAGTTAAGACTCGCCGCACACATAATTATAGCCGCAGCGTAGATAAAAGTCAAACACTGAAATTATTTTATGGCGTCTGCATGGAAAATGCACTCCAAACTGCAATTGAGGTCAGGTCATGAAAATTCAAATTGTAATATATATTATACAGATATCTATATTAGATAGATAGCCGCTGGTCATTATAGAAAACACGAAACACAAATTGCACGGAATATTATTCGAAGGGCATAAAATATATAAATGGATCTACTCAATTTATCTAATTAAAATTGTTGTGGTTAATGAATATTTATTTTTAATAATTCAAGAAAAATAGTCGTAACTTGTAAAGTAAAAAAATATTTATATATATATATATATATATATAGATGTATGTATATAAGTTTCTATAAAATATATTGGTATTTTATTTTAAATTAATTATTGAGGTATATTATGCTTAAAAGTAATGTATATATTTCTTGGGCAATTCACATATTTTATTTGCTTACTTTTGAGAGTTTTGAAACAACTTAATGAACTTGAAATTCGAACTTTTCTGACTAATTTTCATTTCAAATATTATATACGCACCTTTAAGTATTTTCCTTAAAAGTATTTTCAATCATTGCAAGGATCATATTTAAACATATTTTAACCTGTATTCTTATTTTATATATCAAAGCGTTCTTAAGATTTATTTTACATTTTATTGGCTGCTCGCTGCATTTTTTTTTCTTATTACTAAGAGTTTAGGTTTGTGGGATAAAGCGTAGGTTGTCGTATCTAATGTAGTATTCATATTTACCTCAAGTGTTCACTCTTAACTGGTAGCAGTCAGTAGCCCAAAGAGGCTTGTGGCTTGTAATTTGACAGCTTTGAAATATTGATGATATTCATGTTTCCAATTCATTCTCAGTTGCTGCACGACAATAAAAAACCAGCCAGTAATTTTTCAGCTCTCGCTCCGCCATTTCATTCCCGTTTTTAGCCAAAAATTCAACGCCTTTGTGGTGTAAAATATATGAAAAGACGAAATGCTTAAAGCGAAATTGATTCGCTTTAGCTAAATTATTGCATTTAGTGTAATGTAATGTCATCAAGCATCCAGCAGCTGGTGTCATTGCACCGACTCTGAATGTTTGTTGACATTTTCAGCTACTTTTTATTGGGAAGTTGGCCAAGTTGGCTAAGCGAGCGAGGCCAAACATCAAAGTCGCCTCGGGTTCAATTGCTGCTGCTGAACTTTGGCATTGTTTGGCCCCGAGAGGAATGTGTCAAAAGTGAGCATTCACGACGATTCGCAGCATGCGTGAGCTGGTTGCCCTTGCATAGTTAGAGCAGTAAGAGACGCAGCTGCAAATGACGCATCTTCTGCCGCGTTCATTGGCCGAGTGGAATGAACTGAGCGTCAGCGAATTTCCGTCTGGCTCTATCGCCAGGTCAGAGTTGATTGTATGCACGTCGCTGTGTGGCTGCACGAACTGGCTGTGCCATAACTGATTGGTCACCACCGAGCTTTGAGCGTTGAGTGCTGAGTGCCTGCGCTCGCTCACGCGGGTCTCATTTATTCCGGCTTGCCACGCTTTTATCTACGCACGTCCATTAACCTTGGCCTGCATACGCCCCACACGCCCGATCCCGTAGCTCTGAGCTGCTTTTGTGTGTTCATAATTTTACTAACTAGCTGCCAAACAAAGCATCGGGTTTGCATTCAAATGAACGCTTGTCCATTTCGACTCCTAAAGCACTCTGTCCGCTTTAATTACTTAGGCAGACAGATCCGACAGACAGACAGACGGACAGACGTGTTAAGACTGAGGGCAGTCAAGTGTTTGAGCAAAGTCTGCTTGAATGTTTTGCTGCATGTTTGCCAGGCACTCGTGAGTTATGGTCAAAGCTGAAGCAATTTACATGCTAAACTTGAGATACAAGATGCTTGCAAGCTGCCACTGTGAGATATGTAAATAGTTATGTATATATGTATATATGTATGTATGTACATATATATTATGGCTTGCAGCTGGCTGCATTGCAATTTTAGTGTTCAGCATTTCGTACTGGAGCCCCGTCATGTTGTCAGCTGCAATGGAATTGCCAGTTAAACGTTGCTCATACGCCACGTTGCACACGCAATGTTTTTCCTTTAGCACTGGCGAAACAGATGTGCCAATAAATAAAGAAGTGCTGCATGATCAAGTGAAAATATTTCAAATGACATTGGTTGAATGATTGAATTGCTGAACAGTCTTTAGTACTTACAGTCAACCTCAAGCTTTTAGCCCTTGACAAAGCTTAACTTTGGACTTGTTAAAGCCTTAAGTGTTGGCCACAACTTTAGCTTGTCTTTAATGCTGTTAAGAGCAGCTTTCAGTTATCGGCTCAACTACAATTGAAACTTTTCAGGATTAATCCGCATAGCCAAAAGCAGCTAACAGCAAGTGCAATTGGCAGTTCATTTACAATGCAATTGCAGCTTTTAGTGGCGCTGTTCGTTGCTGCTGTCAAGTGACAGAGAAAGAGAGAGAATGATGCAGAGAAAAGACTATACACTGACAATTTAATATGTACTTGCCGGGCACACGTTGCTCTGCACTGCTTAATGGAAAATGAAGCAAGGGAATGGCTGCCATGGGCAACCCAAGCTGCGGGCGGTGTTCTTTTATGCTCCGTATAATGTGATCAGTAAGCGCATCAAATTATCAAGTGCAGCATCATCATCAGCTCAATTGTCATTTTTATAGCCAAACGCAATTCTTTTTACAATATACTAATTTGTTTAGCAATGAAATGCGCTTTGCATATTCGCTAATAGGCTTAACGAATTCAATCATATTTTAATACAATTTTTCTTTCCATTTTTTTGTTGTCTTTGCAGAGTGCGCGTGGAGTACTATGTGAATGAAAACACATTCAAAGAAAGACTGCAACTCTATTTCATTAAGAATCAGCGTTCAAGTAAGTATTTACAATAGAATTGAAGCAGGTGCTAGAGCTAGGTGGGAAGCAAGAGCAAAGGATACAGTTTGATTTACTACGTGATTTGCTTAATAATGAAGTGGTGCACAGTAGAACCAGACTATGATAAACTTTTTACTATATGTAAAGAAATTTTGCTATTAAAAAAATATATAAATAAAATACAAAAGATTTATATTTTTTTTAAAATAATTTTTAGAATTATTAAAAAATTTATACAAACTATTATACATGTACAAAAAATTACAAAATAAATATAAAAGATTTTCTTTTTTTATATTTTTAGAATTATTATTTTTAATTATAATAAATATAATATTTATGCAAGTCTTTTATATTTATACGTGTAAAAAAAATTACAAAATAAATATAAAAGACTTTCTTTTATTTTTTACATATTTTTTAAATTATTATTTTTATATATAATACATATAAAATATTTATACAAAATGTTATACATATAATAAGAATTCAAACTTAAATATTTCTCTTGCTTAAGCTTTAAGTTCACAATAGATTTTGTTAAGCCTTTGCTCAAGTAAAATCTATTGCTCATATATTCCCAAATATCTAAAGTATACTTTACTTTCACTCAAGTCTACTTAATCGAGTGCCCACTGTACTTTAGCCAGACAGACTGACCGACATAGAATTCACGAATGTAAATAAACTTATGGCAAAGCGATTAAAGTTTTCGTAGGCCGCACAAACAATTAAATCAATTGGAAAAACAGCCGCAAGTAGAAGAAGAAGAAGCAAACACAGCAGCAACAACAACAACAACAATAGCAACAACATCAAAAAGGCGAATTGCCTATGTAGTGGCAGACGCAATATACTTGAGTAAATATTGATTTGGTTAGGAAATAATTGTGCAGGTAAACAGGTCGGCCAGGTAAATAGGTAGGTAGATTGGTAAACAGTCAAAAAGCTGCCAGTTGGGTTTATTTTTGTTTTCTTGTTGTTGTTGTTGGCTGACCAACTAAATTCACCTGCCTATGCTATTTAGCTATTTGACCCAAATTTCGTTTCATTTTTTGTGTGTGTGTGTGTTTCTATTTTTGTGCTACTTTCTCTTTCAAGGCTTACGCATACGAATTGCCGATTTATTCCTTAAGTTACTGTCGTGTGTTCTCTACATAATACGTGTGATATTGGATAAAAATCCAACATTTATAACATGGTAAGCCACTGGCCAACGGCCAAATAACAAAATCAGATTTATTGCCCTACATTTTCCATAACCTCTTTTTGCTTCAGCTATGGCTGCGAAGTGGCCAATAAGACAGAGTTTATCATCTCTGCCAAGCTGACAGAGGAGGAGTTCCAGGAGAATCCAATTATTAACTGGGATGCAATACTCTGGGTGAATCGACCCACTGTCCTCTGGGTGCTACAATTACTTCTAGCCATGGTGTCGTTAACTCAATCTTTGGTTCTAACATATCTAGGCTATAAGGTGAGTTCAATGTGAATAAGGAAAATATATAAAATATATAATAATTATTTTAATAAAAATTAAATTTTATACATTTTTAAATAATGATCAAAATATAAATTTAAATATAAAATATAAGCTTAAAAAAATTTTATTTAATCTGGAAATAAATAAATATATAATTTGGCTATTTTCATTATTTTTTATATTTTATAATTTACTTTTTATATTTTTTAAATGCATATATTTATGTATATATAGTGTATACAGTGTATATAATTTTTTTTAAATCACCAATTATTAATTACCATTTCATTAACTTTTCTTAATCTAAACTAATGATATTTATTATTTATCTATTTACAGGGCAACATATGGCAGCAAATACTCTCATTTCACTTTATACTAGAATTAGTAACGACAATACCCTTTGCACTAACGGTAAGCACACTTGGCACACACCTTATCGAAAGCTAAATGAAATGTTTATTTGATAATTATCCATTTTCTGCTTCCATTTAGATTGTGCATCCGCCGCTGCGCAATCTCTTCATTCCAATATTCTTAAATTGCTGGCTGGCCAAACGTTCGCTGGAGAATATGTTCGTAAGTATCTGCATGTATGTGTGTGTGTGTATGTTAAACTAACCATTATTCTCAATTTGTATATTGCAACTTTTTTATTTAATTCTTTTTTTTTTTGTAGAACGATTTGCATCGTGCCATGCAAAAATCACAATCGGCTTTGTCACAACAGTTGACCATTTTGTCGGCCACATTGTTGTGTCTGGTGTTCACCAGGTAAGCTACAACAAACTCACTTACCAGCTCAGTGTATCCAACACGCTCACCTCCTCTCTCTCTCTCCCTCTCTCTCTCTCTCGTTCTCTTTTAGTGTTTGCGGTATACAGCACTTTCAGCGCGCAGGGCATCGCCATTTGAATCTATTCCAGAGCACCTACTATGTGGTTGTGACCTTTTCCACAGTGGGCTACGGCGACTTTGTGCCGGACATTTGGCCATCTCAGCTGTATATGGTCATCATGATTTGTGTGGCACTGATTGTGCTGCCCACGCAGGTGAGTGAATGCATTTAATGCCCCACTGCGTTCACCTGCTTTAACAAGACGGAGATGAAACACTTTGCCATCGACTTATCTGGGCTACCGCAGACTTTTTTATGCCAATATTTATGTAGTACATCGTGTAGATAGATGAGCAGATACAGTTTTAAGCTGCTTAGCTGACGCATGTTGACCGGGCTCAGTCCATCAATCAAATTGCCTATTAACAGATGAGTCGATGGCGCCTACTGGTCATCAATCTGTCTAAATATATATATAAATAAATATATGAGTCATGACTTTGACCCGAGTCAAAACAATTAACGAATAAATGTTTGTTGAATCTGAACAGTTATAGAACTAACTGACTGATTGATTGACTGACTGATGAACGCACCGGCGGACTATGTATGCTGCCCAAAAAACAAGAGCATCAATCAAAATGTTGTTGTTTTTTTTTTTTGTTGCATGCTTTTTGGGGCACGAGCTGCAGGCACTTCGCTCAAACAAGCTCCATGTCAATATGCCCGACGCGCTCCAACAATTTATGACCAGCTATAACAATAGCAAAAAGCAGCAGCAACATTGTGACCAAAATGTTGGCAGTGAGTGTGGGTGGTGTGTCGTGTGTATGTATTGGTGTATGTGTGTGTGCCCGCCTGGCAAGCACTTAAATTTTATTGAAAATATTAGTGCTGCAATTGAGACTGCAATCGAGTTAAACAAAAAACATTCTCTCTGTCGCTGTCAATATTGAATGTCAGCAATCTATCAAACTTAAGATATCTGTATACTATATATGTATATGGGTGTAGAATGTTTGTGTAGATGTGTGAGTGTACATGTGCACGTATAAAGTGCAGAATGTCATAGGATGACTTTAATAGCTGAAGGGATAGATAGATAAATAGAAAGAGAAGTACAACTATAAATATTTTTCTTTTTTTTTGTCATCATTTAAAATTTGTTCCATTCACAACATAACAAAAAAATATTAAATAAATAATTAAATATAGATATTCAGCTTAGGAATATTTTCATTTATTTTTATATATATGAAACTATTTAATAATAATTAAAGTTTGTTTACTTAAAATGTTGTTAAATAAAAAGCATTTGATAATAAATGTAGGAAATATTTTTTAATAATTTATGCAGCTCATATCAAGATTATTTTTATCAAATAAAAACTTCCAAAAATTATTTAAAAAAAACTTGTTTATTCTTACAATAATTTTTTCATTTTTATTTATTTAATTTTTTTTTTTACCTATTTATTATTATTATTATTTATTTATTTATTTATTTATTTTTTTTGTTATCCTGTCATGTATATTTTTATTTTGTAGATAGTTCGAGTTTTATTTATTTAATATGTAATTTTTTTTTTTTTTAATTTTTAATGTTTGTTAACTATACAATATTCAAAATTATAAAATTCTCTACTACATTTATTATTAATAAATATTTATATAATCTTAAATATTTGTAAAGCAATTGCCATAGAACTAAAATGAATTTAATATTCTTATATTGCTTTTCTTTTGATTTGTCTCATTCATTCATTCATCGAGTTCTAAATAGGAATTTAAGTGATTTAAGTGTTTCTTTTTCTTTTCATAAATATGGATTTTGTCTTTAAAGTACAAGCAATTTGTGGACATAAGCGCTTAAGTAGCTAAAAATACAAACATATTTGAGTGGGTGACTAGGCCAAGGCTGTGAGAATGCCAAAACAGTTCCTCATGCAAACAAATAAAACAAGAAGAAGACTGGGATTCCTCTTAAAAATATATTAAGATTGTTTGTGATGTTCATATCCGTTTTAATATTTGTATTTTTATTTTTATCCCCATTGCATTGCAGTTTGAGCAATTGGCCTTCACCTGGATGGAACGACAGAAACTGGGCGGCAGCTACTCCTCACATCGAGCGCAGAGCGAGAAGCATGTGGTTGTCTGTTCGACCACGCTGCACGCGGATACGATAATGGACTTTCTGAACGAGTTCTATGCGCATCCATTGCTGCAAGACTTCTATGTGGTGCTGCTCAGTCCCATGGAGCTGGACACAACGATGCGTATGATATTGCAGGTGCCCATTTGGGCGCAGCGCGTCATCTACATTCAGGTGGGTTAAATAAATATTTGACAAACTGTGATTCGATTCCAAATGCCAAATGCCCAATGCCCAATGACATTTTGACAAACGCACAGGGCTCCTGCCTGAAGGATGGCGACTTGGCACGGGCGCGCATGAACGAGGCGGAAGCCTGTTTCATACTGGCAGCTCGCAACTATGCGGACAAAACGGCTGCCGATGAGCATACCATACTACGCTCCTGGGCCGTCAAGGACTTTGCGCCGAATGTGCCGCAATATGTGCAGATATTCAGGTGAGTTTCGGTTGCGTGTAACGGGCGACACTTTGACACGCCTCAGTTAATTCGATTTCTGTGCGTGCCGCAGAACCAATGCCGTCAATATATAAGCTAACTACATGTATTTACATTCATCTTTCATTCTTTTGCTACTGTTCGTTCGTGTGGCCAGACCGGAGCACAAGCTGCATGTGAAGTTCGCCGAGCACGTGGTCTGCGAGGATGAGTTCAAGTACGCCCTGCTGGCCAACAATTGCACCTGTCCCGGCGCCAGCACGCTAGTCACCCTCCTGCTGCACACATCACGAGGACAGTACGTATAAAAAAAAAAAACACATGTATATACACATACATCATATATTCATATATTCATATATACTACGAGTATGTATTCCCTGTAATGCCCGGTCAACTGTTAATGGTCAGCAAGCACTAGCAAAAAGCGAGAGAGAGAGAGAGAGAGAGAGAGAAAAGGCAAAAAACATTTAGTTGCTCAGCGTCAGCAGTTTTGCCGCCTTGATGCGTGTCACCTGTGTCATCTAGCGTTTCGCATCACATTTTCTGATATCCTTTACCATGCCGGGCAGGCACTCAGGCGACCAAATTACTTAATCAACAGAAAAGGCCATAGATAAGCTTTATAGCTGGCTATTTGTTTTTACTCATTTTAAATTCTAGTTTCTTTGATATGCAGCTAAATAGCT
This sequence comes from Drosophila aldrichi, assembly GCA_035045965.1. Lineage (NCBI taxonomy): Eukaryota > Metazoa > Arthropoda > Insecta > Diptera > Drosophilidae > Drosophila > Drosophila aldrichi. Next base: position 737,464 of record JAWNOM010000511.1, read on the forward strand.
CAGGACCTGCGGCAACGCATTTATTTCGAATTTTAATAGGTTTCCAACTTATCTGGAACCCTTTCAGTATTTTCTTTACCTGTTAAATATTTATTAATATTTATTATAAAAATATATCAATATTAATATTATTATACACATATTTCTCTTAATTTTTTTGTAAAAGCACTTCCATTATTTTATTTATTTTTATTTTTTAAATTTAAATTTCTTTTTTTTTTACTATTAAATAAATTTTTATTTATTTCTTTTATTTTATTTTATTTAGTTTTTTATTTATTTATTTATTTATTTTTGCATAATTAAATTTTCGGTATTTTTTTCATACATTTTTTTTTTTATGAAATAATTCTACGACCCTGCTTAAGTTCTCCGCGCTTTCAATTAGCAATTACTTCTTAAATTTTAAGCCAAAACGAACTTTAATTGCTGTTGAAAGCATTTAAGCACGCTTTGGTCGCATCCTTCCTTCCCATATCCTGCATTAAATATCAAACTGGCACAAGGACGGACGCATTTGTAAAAAGGAAATATACGCAAATCGCGTCAATTTGAAGTGCGAGTTTTAATTAAATTGAATGCGCAATTGTTTCTGGCAGCAAAACTGAGTTTTATGCAAATGCTGCACGCTCATGAAGTGCGTAAAAAAAAAAAGCAAATAAAGATTAAATTAAATTAAATTAAATGAATGGAATACTCTCGGGCTGTCTGCGGTTTCAACACGCAAGCCAGATTAATCATACGCCGCGTAAAACTTGACGCATTAGTTAACTAAAGAATTCTAATGAGTCTCTTCAACCCACAAAACACAATTGTGAGCGTCTCGCATGACGCTGCTTTAACATATTTGTGGCCAGACACCAGAGAGAATCTGAATTCGAATCCGAACAATTGAAACTTAAAACCTGAAAACTGAACTCATTTTTCTGGCTTGCACTTATTAAACTTGTCTTCTAACTTCTATCTCTCGCTTTGCAGGGAAGGTCAACAGTCGCCGGAGGAATGGCATCGTCTCTATGGCAAATGTTCCGGCAATGAGATTTATCACATTGTGCTGGGGGACAGTCGCTTCTTCGGGGAGTACGAGGGCAAAAGTTTTACCTATGCCAGCTTTCATTCGCATCGCAAGTAAGTGAAGATACTTCAAAATGCTTTTTAGTTAACAAAACTGAATTGACGTTTGACTGTTCGAGCGTTGAGCAGGGGGAGTGGTGAGTAAGGGGAGTGGTTGCCACGCCTCTTTATCTCGTCATTCATATTTATTTCGACGCTTGCGTCCATTCAAATACAAATTTATGTAAAATGCTAAACAAATATATGTATATATATATTTATTTTTACATTTAGGTATGGCGTCGCTTTGGTGGGCGTGCGTCCGGCCGAGCTGCCAGAATTCTATGAGGATACCATACTACTGAACCCAGGGCCCAGGCACATCATGAAAAAGGATGACACGTGCTATTATATGAGCATTACCAAGGAGGAGAATTCGGCATTTGTCGTTAATCAAAATCAAACTACGGATACAACAACGGCAGCCGGCAAGGATGGTGGTGCTGGCAGCAGTGGTGCTACTGGCACCACACACCACACACATGCAGCAACTGGTGGGTACAATGCGGCACATGAATGCCAAATGATTGTGTGCGTGTGTGAGTGTGAGAACGGGTGTGTGTGTGTGTGTGTGTCATCAAAAGAATTATAAACTACCAAAAAGACGAAACACACACGTTTGAATGACTTTGAATGTTGCTCAAAGAAATATATATATATATTTTAATAAAAATATATATTCATATAAATATATTTCTTTTTCATTTTCTATTTATAATTTAGCAACAAGTTTTTATTATTTATGTTGATTTTGTTGAGGCTGCCTTCGTTTGCGTTCGTTATCGGCAAAGTTTCTAATTTATTTGTCTGTCTTCAAGTAATTTGTTTTCCTTAATTTCATCTCGTTGCGGTTGTCAATTTGTCTGACTCACAAAAAAGAAAATAAGAAATAAATTTGAAAAACAACAAAAATTACCCAAACTGAAACGCTTTAAATGTGTGTCTGCGCGTGCCCGTCTCTAATTAATATCATTTATTTCTGTCTTGAAAGTTGACGTTTTTCATTTGTTCATTAATTAATTATCTTGCGCTCAAAGTTCGTTTCAAAAGCTAACACAACAAAAATAGATTCAGCAAGCAAAAAAAAAACAATACAAGAAATATGAAATATCGAATACAAAAAATTCCACCGCTTTGTTATGTTTGTTCTCTGGCTCTCTCAGAACGTCTCTAACCTCTTTACTCATGTACTACTCTTTTTTTTACAACTTTGATAATTTAATTGCCTCTTGGCTCTACTCAAATTCTATTTATGTTTCTCTTGTTTCGGGCTTAGAAAATTTATATACTTATATATATACTTAACATAACAGAAAAAAAAAAACATTTATATACAGTTTAGCTGGATAGCATATATTTTTAGAACATTTTTTAGTCACTTCCAAGGAATTTTCAAGTTTTGGCAAATACAAAACTTGTTGCAAAAGTTAAATTAAAAATTACATTAAAATTATAAAATTAAAAATTAAAGAAAATTAAAAATGTTTTTATTATAAAAAAAATATATATAATAAAACTTATGATATATTAATTCAAATTATATATTTTTTAATCTAAATAAAAAAATTCAAATTTTGTTAAATTTTGTATAGTATTTTATATTTTTAAAATTATTATAATATTTAACATTTATTTTTAAAATTTGCCATTTGTAAATTTACTTTTTAAATGCTGATCAAACCATTTAAAAACGTTAAAAAAATTGTTCATTTAAAACTGAATTCCCAATCGTTTGGAAATGGCTAAAAAATATATACATATATATAAAATATTTACTCATAACTAGTTGATATGAAACATTAGAGAAATGCAGGGAAAATAAACAGATCACTGAACTGCTGAAAAATAAATAAATAAATACATATAATAACATAAAAGTATATAGAAATGAGTACCCCAAATAATAGCTAAATAGTAAATGCTCTGATAAACTAGAACTAAGCAAATAAATCATCGATAAAGTCACATTAGATCTTGGCAACTCAGAGTACTATAGCTGAGAGCTTAACCAAAAAATACTAACAATCCACACATATGCACGCACACCTCCACACACCCACAACCACACACACTCCTTAACACACACTCACACACATACCTTATATATATCTGCATATATATATATATTATAATATCATATATATCGTATAATGTATGTGTAGCGAATACAACAACAACATCAACAACAAAACAATCAACAATAACAACAACAACAACAACCAGAACAATACCAACAACAATTAGCACGACTCTCACATCATCAACATTATTATCAGCATCAGCATCAACAACAACAACAGCAACAGCAACAGCAATCGCTCTGAATCAATCGACGATTGCAGCCGTGCCGTCTGTTTGTGTTCGTGTGCCCCATAGTCCCACCTATGACTCTGGCGCCGGCACGCCCCTAATTGAGAGGCAACAACACTTGCAACCGTTGTATCCGTATCCGCCACCGTCACCGTCACCATCACCGCAACCGTATCCGCAAATGCAACAACTAACATGTGACAGTGATTATACAACACTATTTGTGCGTGAGTGTGACTCCAAGAAACGAAAATCCCCCACAAAAAAAAAAAATAAATAAATAATACAAAATAAAAAACCTTCTCCAATTGTACTGAACAACTCCAAAAGTTTTTTATATACTAACTCATACCGAAAGAAATGCAAAACAAAATTCCAAATCCAAAACAATTAAATAATTATCACCTTTTGAAAACACCTTAACATAACAGTACTCTTTACCTCTAGTTCTCTCTGTCTCTGTCTCTCTCTCTCTATATATATATTTAACACTCTTTGTATTGCCTTCTCTTTCTATATATAAATATATACATGTTTTATTTTTGTCTAGAACTTAAGTTTTGCTTAGCGCCTGTAAATGCCTTTGGACCCATATTTGTAAGCCTGCCCAGCCCCACAACCATTTTCCGCTATTTGAAAGCCATTAGCGACAGGTGTCACACACACACATACTCACACACACACACACACACTCGCACACTATGCTGAAGCAATTTCAGTTACTTCCGCGATGCTATTTTTGTCTTTTGCTTCATTTTGCTTTTAGCACTTGTTGTTCCTTTCGACGTATTTTATTGCATGTCTCATATTGTAAACCCCTTTCTAAATGTTTTCTGTCTCTCTCCCTCTCTCTCTCTCTCTCCATCTCTCGATTATTTATTATTGATTTTATTGTTAGTTGATATTGCGTTCATAGAGACTGCTGTCAATTGTAAATTATATGCAATGTACACGCAACAATTTGTTGGCACACATCGCGTATACGCAATGTTGTATATCGCGTATACGCAGCGTTTGCCCACATTCGTCTGTGGCCAATGTGGCAACTGTTGCGTGCCTGCCAAAGGCAGCCTAGGAGACAAATTTTGTATCAAAATACTCGTGTATTTTGTGGCTGAAATTTATGTGGCTGCTGTCGCCTTTCGTCTTAATTAAAGCGTGGTAACAAGCCTCTGCAAATGAGGCAGCGTCATTAGGCAAGCCAACTTGTGGCTAGGACTGTGCTGTGAACCAACGCAATTAAGCTCCAACTACACACCTTAACTGAAAGTCAATATCGTGAGGCCAAAAACTTGACAGCGCTCAAACGCCAATGACATGAGCTGAAAATTGAATGCAGATTGTAAAAAGAACTATCATAATAATCATAATATTATGACAACATTCTTATTGTTTTGTATAAAAACTGGTTGAGTAAATGAAAAAAAAAATAATAATAATTATAATATTATTTTTTTTTTTTTTAATGTATTTAGCGACAGTTTTAAAATGCTTAAAGGCTTCATGCAAATCACATTAGCTTCTTCAATTGAAAAATATAATTTAATCTCATTTTATTTATATATTTATTTGTATATTTATTTATTTATTTGTATATTTATTTATTTATTTATTTATTTATTTATTATTATTATTATTTTTTTATTTATTTTATTTTTCCTTAGACTTCATAGAATTTCGATAGTTTTCCTCTCAATATATCATTTCACCTATTTCACAATGATTAATTCCGTATGTAAGACTCACTTTAAGCTAATGTCATTGGCATCTACTCTTGCTGCTGCTGCTGCTTCTCCTGCTGTTAACCACTTGGCAATGGGCAACTTTGTCAGCTGCACAGTTCTTGGTCCTTGAATTGAAAAGACTTTTAATGAGTTGAACAGGTTTTCTACCTCTGCACGTCGTTTTCTCTCTCTCTCTCTCTCTCTCTCTCTCTCTCTTCCTCTCTCTCTCTCTGTGTGTGTCTCCTCCATCCCACTGTGTTTTGTGCCAACGTCGTTTTGCTTCTTCATCCTAGTTGTTTGTTGTTTGGCTAAACTATTAGTGAATTTTACATGTAAAGCAACGACATTTTGTTCAAGTAGCTATAAATTTTGTGCTTAATACTTTGCGTTAATGCACTGCGGTCTAATTGAGCGCGCACACTGTAGTACACTGAGCGAAAAATCTTAATAAATTTCCGATTGCAAATTTACCCTCTGTAGCCAGCGACACACCGACGGCTGTGATAATATCGGACTCCAGACAGAATCTAAAGGACACAACGGTGAGCACAACGCATTTGCCGACGGCGGCGGCTGCGACGACGACGACAACAATAACAACAACATCGCTGGCGCCGGGGGGCGGCGGGGCGGCTGGCAGCAGTGGGGCGGCCAGCTCCAGCGGCGGCGGCGGCCTGGGCCTCGGCCTCAACGTGGGCACCTCACTGAGCATAACACCTGCCGCACTGACCACCACGGGCAATCACCTGGACGTGCCGTTCGCCAACAATCCCAATCTGCTCAGTCCCGATGTGCTCAATCAGCGTAGAGGTAAGATATAAATACCAAGTAGACCAAGTTGAATACTAGACCTCAATTTGGACCCAAATAACCCTTATGTTTTCACACAATGTGCAGGCAGTCGTCGACCCTCCATATTGCCCGTGCCGGATATGTTTACGTCCTCATCGTTTAGCATAGCCGGCAACGATGATGGCGAGGAGGGCGATGAGAGCGACGATGAGATTGACGATGAGATGCCTTGGCGTTCGCCCTCAGAGAAAATTGCGTAAGTCTATGCATTTGGCCATTAGCTCCCTCTGTGTGTCTGCCACAGCCTAAGTAACTCCGTTTTCTTTTTCTTTTGATTAACCAATTGATAATTGAGGCACAATTCCTACCAAATCCCCCCTTTTAATAATAGCAAACTTGTATATGCAACTATCTATGTAACTGTGTGTACACCCCAAAAGAACAAGAAAAAACTAAAAAAAAAAAAAAAAAATCCCTAACTGTACCTAACTTTACCTCTCTAACTTTGATGTATTTAAAAATGTAATCTTCCAATTGGCCCGCTATCAAAATTCTGTCTAAATTCTGTGTCTATATATGTAAATAAAACCTCGGCGATATTTTCAGCATTTTCTTGTTAACGATTTCTCATTTAAGTAAAAATCCGTTTTCTGTGCAATCTAATGAAAGTTTTGTGTAAAATTTATAAAACAAAAAAATTTTGATAAAAAAATACATTTTAAATTTATTAATTTATTATTTTTTTTGTATTCACCACATCAACTTCTATAAATGCTGAAAATATCGCTCTAGCCCAGTCCCCTCAATATACTATGTTTATGATATATACATATAAATTCATGTCGTCTTAGCTGTAATAATAATCCTGCCTTGAGCACCCAAAGAAAACACTTTGCTTAGCTTAGACCCTTAGACTTTTGTCCTCCATATGATACACTGAAAAAAAAGAAACCAAAACAAAAAAAAAACCTAAACTCTCGCAGTTGCTTGGGCGGTCATTTTCCACAATCGCGCACCTATTCGCTCATCATGAGCTCCTCGGAGGACTCGTATCAGCAGCGTGGCAGCGCGCTGGGCGGCGCCAACTGTGGCTATTGCAATGCCAATGCCGCCAATGCGCCAGCAGCGCAGCCGCTGCCAGCGTCGCTGCGCCGGCGCGCCATGAAGAAGAGCTACAGCTGCGACAGCGAGTGCGCTCCGCCGTCTGGCCAGCGGTTGGGCTTGGACATGGGCCTGAGCCTGGGCCAGGGCCTGGCCGGTGGTCCGCTGGCATTGTTGGCGGCGCGACGTCGCCAGCTGCAGCGCTGCTCCTGCTGTCACAGTTGCTCACGCGACAGCTGTGGCAGCAGCAGCACCACCACCACCACCACCACAACTGCAGCGGCTGCCGGTCAGGCGTACTTTCACAGCCAAGCCCAGTGCCCGTTCCAGGCACCGGCCCCCCCGCCGCCGCCGCCGCCGCCACCGCCACCGCCAGCGACTCCTGGCTTTGGCTTTACGTCGAGCAGCTCCGCAGAGACACGTCGCTTGGCGCGTCCGGTGTGGGCGGCCGACTATTCCGGGTAAGTTGCCGCCCGTTCGAGGCGCCGCCACACAGCGGCCCACAAGACACCTGCAACTCGGGCTGTGCATTTTGGAATGTTCCATTGTTGAAGAGTTGTTATCGTTGCTATTTGCTGTTGCTGTTGCTGTTGCTGTTGCTGTTGCAGTTGTTGCTGTTGCAGTTGTTGCTGCTGCTACTATTATTATTGTTGCTATTGCTGCCGCTTCTTATGCAATATTTTGTTTGCTTGCAACAGTCGCTAGTTGCCTGCCGCAGGGCACTTTTTAATGACTTGCAACGTTTACCTTGGACGGAGCGCGTTACGACTTGAGATTTGTTGACGATGCTCCTTCACGTTTCCAGTCTTGTTTAACATATACCCTAGCAGAATTTGAATGCCAGCCAATGGAGCGTATAGCCCGGAACAACCGTGCCCTAGACGAAGCATAAAGAGTTTTATTTCATTTAAGAAGAGAAAAAATGCTGAAGTTAAATAGAAAAAATTATCAATTAAAATTAAATTTGAATTATGGTAAAAATTTCTTATACCACAAAAATAATTACCTCAAATTTAATAAATTTATTCATACTAACTAGTAAAGAATTTTAATAAATTATTTAAAAATTAAAATTATTATTATTAAAAAATTAAAATTATTATTATTAAAAAATTAAAATTATTATTATTTAAAAATTAAAAATAATTTTTATAAATTAAAAGTATAAAGGAAACTGAATTCAAAAAAAAAAAAATAAAAATAAAAATAAAAATAAAAAAAAATTTGTTAAATTCAAAAGGAATTTAAAACATAAAAAAGTATATTAAAATATTACGAAAATAATTTTCCCAAATTTAATTTAAAATTTTTCCAATTGTTCATAATTACTTTTATTCTAAGTATATATTTTCCGAAAGAAAGTTAATAATAAGTGATTATCAAATAATATATTAAATATATGCTGTTGAAGAAGTTCTCTTTAGGTAATCTTTTACGTTTAGCTTTCCTACTTACAGCATATTTATATAGTCGTGCGCTGCGACTATTCTATGCCAGCATTTTACAGTACTATATTCTAGTTGTTGTTGTTGTTGTTATTGTTGTTGATGTTGCTGCTTATGCCTCAGCTTCCTTTATTTTCAATTTCGTTGTTTATTTCATTCTTTGCTTTAACGCTGAGTTGCATCTTTGTCGTTTGTCGTTTGCATTCATACCAAAGTTGTTCTTTGGACTCAACTTGTTGTTGTTGCTGTTGCTGTTGTTGTTCATTTACAGTGCTGCTGGCCAAGGGCCACATAACAGTCACTCGCGATAAGAGCCACTGTTGTGGGTCAGTCTCCGACTCAAGCAAGTTAGCCAGCCAGTTGTAGCAGCTGTTCGTTGGGCCACATTAATTGCATGAAAAAGGAAAACCATCATCTATTCAGATACAAACGACAATTGCGTACACACATTGCCATGTAGTTTTCCTCTCTAGATGTAGACTTAAATATTTCTGCGCCGCCTGCTCACATCCTGCACTTGAGAACAATGAGAAACGCTTTACCTTTAACCTATTTTTCGTTTGTTCTTGCTTAAGACAAAATTCGAGAAACCGTTTGTCCATCTGAGCTCATTTATACAAATGCAATGCGTAAATTTTCTACTTTTCAGCATTGTCAAAGGTTTTCCGCCAGTCTCGCCCTTCATTGGGGTCAGTCCGACGCTTTGCTACCTGCTCAAAGAGAAGAAACCTCTATGCTGTCTGCAGCTGGCACAGGTGAGAAAGTTTAAAATATAAATAGCACGAAATCTTGCCTCAACTTAATCTCTCTCTCTCTCTCCCTCTCTGTCCCTCTAGGTCTGTGAGCACTGCAGCTATCGCAATGCCAAGGAGTATCAATGGCAGAACAAGACCATCATTCTGGCTGCGGACTACGCCTCGAATGGCATTTACAACTTTATCATTCCACTGCGTGCACATTTCCGCTCGAAGACCTCACTGAATCCCATTATATTGCTGCTGGAGCGTCGACCCGATGTCGCCTTTCTCGACGCCCTCTCCTACTTTCCACTGGTGAGCTGCCTCATCCTCACTCTCTTTGCAGCTCTCTAAATGCACATTTCCATTAGGTTTACTGGATGCTGGGCTCTATTGATTGCCTGGATGATCTGCTGCGCGCTGGCATTACGCTTGCCGAGAGTGTTGTGGTGGTCAACAAGGAGCTCTCCAACTCAGCCGAGGAGGATTCGCTCTCCGACTGCAATACGATAGTTGCTGTGCAAAACATGTTCAAGTAGGAAGTTGATCTAAGGAGCTAACTGTATTTAAGTCTAACTCTTCTTCACTTCCGCTCAGATTCTTTCCAAGCATCAAGAGCATCACGGAGCTGTCGCAGAGCTCCAATATGCGCTTCATGCAGTTCCGGGCGCACGACAAGTACGCTCTACATCTCAGCAAAATGGAGAAGGTCGGTAACAAGGGGGGGCCCCGGGGCTGGGGGTTAACCGTTGCAATTGTCATTGGTTAATTTGTCGCTCACTTAATTGCAGCGCGAGAAGGAGCGCGGTTCGCATATCTCGTACATGTTTCGTCTGCCCTTTGCCGCCGGCGCAGTCTTCAGTGCCTCCATGCTGGACACGCTGCTCTATCAGGCCTTTGTCAAGGACTATGTGATTACATTTGTGCGACTCCTGCTGGGCATTGATCAGGCGCCAGGCAGTGGATTTTTGACTTCGGTAAGAAGAAAGGGAATAAATAAGAAACAAATAAATATATAAAAATAAAAAAAATAAATAAATAAAATAAATAAAATAAATAAAATAAAATAAAATAAAATAAAATAAAATAAAATAAAATAAAATAAAATAAAATAACATAAAATAAAATAAAATAAAATAAATAAAATAAAATAAATAACATAAATAAAATAAATAAATAACATAAATAAACTAAACAAATAAATAAAATATTAAGAAAATAAAATAAGTAAAAGAATTTTTCGATCAAAATCAAATAAAAAAAATAATTTTAAAAAAATTAATTTTAAAAAATAAATTAATTAATTAATAAAATTTATACTAAAAAAATAAAACAGAATTAAAAAAATAATAGAAAAATAAACAAATAATTTTAATAAATACACAAAAAATAAATAAGAAATAAATAAAAAGTAAAAATACAAAATTTAAATAAATATATAAATCATTCAACCAAAAAAAATACTTCAAGAATAAATAGAACTAACTCTTCCCCGTCTCCCTCTCTCCAACAGATGCGCATTACGAAAGATGACATGTGGATACGCACCTATGGTCGTCTATATCAGAAACTCTGCTCGACCACCTGCGAAATTCCAATTGGTATCTATCGCACGCAGGACACCTCCAATGCGGATACTTCACATGTGAGTAACTCGCCGGTCGAGAGATGGGGACCCTTCTCCGCCTTCAGCAGGCATTGTGTGCGCTTGCGTCCATCGGTGAGTCCAAAACAAATGCAGCCAACCAAGAAAACAACAACGAAAAAGAAATCAAAATAACAAACTCTGAGATCGAACCATGTTTACCTTCAACCTTTTGGGCCCCTTTTGCCAATTCAATTGGCCGCACCAACTAAACTAATCAAAACTAAAACAACCAAAATTTGTTTTGCCTTCAACTTATCACACCAAAAATACACTACTCACACAGCCTGTCTCTCTTTCTCTGTCTGTCTCTAACTAACTCTGTCTCTTGCTCACAACTTGGGTATACAAGAAAAGAAATTCAAATGTATTTGATTTGTACTTGATTTAAGTTAGTCTTTGGTTCTTAATATTTAATTAGCGGACATTCGTTTATGTTTTAGTTTCTGTTACTATTGATTTATGTGTTTCGTCCATTGAGTTCATTTTTTGTTTTTAAATCACACGCTTACGCTTCGATACTAATTGCATTTGAGACAAGTCTGCGCCAACTAAAAAAAAAAAAAAAACAAAACCAAAACAAAAAAAATATCTAAACTTCATTTGCATATTTTACTCAATATATATATTCTATATATCCTATATCTACTTATAAGTAATCGTATACTATATACTATACTACTACAAGAACTCTCTTTTTCTCAATTATTACTCTTGAACTTGTGAACGTAATGGCAAAGCTAAAAAGATTTTTAATCCAATTTCAATTAACGTAACTTTTACTCGCTTAACAACGATCTAGAGTTTTTTCTTTCCCATCATATACATATCAAATTATATGCTTAGCCAAAGAAACCCTTTCGAAAACATAAAGCATAGCGTGCTGATTTAGCATCAATTGTATAAAAAAATTTCCCTCTTGATTTTGTATATAAACCCGAAAAAAAAATGAAAAGAAAATTTGCGTAGTTGATTTTATATTTTTATATATTTTATTCCATCAGCCAGTCGAAAGAATTTGCCAAAGTTTTGTTCCACCATTTTTAGCTCATCTTTTGCCTACTCCTTACTCGTATTATAAACACACACATTAGCTAAAAATAAATCAAAAAGAATATGAAAGCCCCAAGCCTTCTTGGCGCCTAACCCTCGTTCCTACAAATTTGCGAGCAAATTACTCATACGACCCATTGTCAAATTTGTCTGTCGAAATGTTGAAATGAAAATAAACTAATTTGCGTTTGTATTGGACTTGACCAGCTATTGAAAATACGCACACGCACGCAGTGAGTCACATATATTTAATAACAAAATCTAGACTAGTCAAAAAAGGACAATCTAAAAATACAAAAATAAAAAGACAATATACTTAAAATATACAGAACAACAAAAACAAAATCTATTTAAAAAATCAAATACATTTCTCATACAATTTTCACAACAATTGCCTGCCTGATTCATAAGCCGTAGCATTCTCTATGGCCATTCTTGTGTTTAATCTACGTGTGAGTGTGTGTGTGTGGTAGTCTGCCTGTCTGTGTGTGTGTAGATATATAGTATAGTAGAGTTAGCTAGGAATTTGCTTGCATGACTCTGTTCTTCTCTCTGCTTTCTGCTCGCTGTACTTGTTTCCGTTTCCCTTCCGTTCTATTAAGTTTTAATTTTTCTGCATGCAGACCTTTAATTAGCTGATTGCATTTGCTTGTTGTGCGTCCTGCACGCCAGGACAATAGCTGGCCACGAAAAACATAACATTAATAATTACATTATCCATATAGGCGTTGTAAAACACCCGAACCCGAAACCCCGCTTAACCCCTGCTGCTGTCCGGACTCGTCTGTTGTTGCACTGCTGTGGCCTTTGTTATTTATTAATTATTCAACATGAGTCACTAAGTTTACCACAGCTTCAGTAATTACATAATCGTTGCTTGCTTATCGATATTAGTTATCGTTGGGCTTAAAAATAAATTTAAATCTTTTTATTATATTTTCATTATATTTAATGATCAACCTAACATAAATCATGTGTTTATTTATAATAAAAAATAAAAAAAAATCAAATAATAATTATTATACTTTAAAGCTTTTTACTTTTTTTTATTTATTATTAATATAATATAAAGCAATTGCCGTAGCGTATTTAGATTTTATTCTGTTTCTTATTCCACCAATTTAATTTCACCAATACATAGATACAAAAAAATTAAAAAAAAAGCACCAGAGAAAACTTTCGTGTGTCGAAATGCTCATTAAAATTGCTTAGCTTGATTAAAAAATCAATACAAATTAGCGAAACGAACGGCGACTATGAAATTCTAGCTGCAAAGCACGAAACGAAATAGGCAAAAATCCGGAAGAGACCATTTCATTTAGCATATTAATTAGAATTTTAATTGACTTTTCGATCATTTCGTTGCGCGAAATTTTGAACAAGCGCTTGCCAAGCACCTTTTCTGAACAATAGTTTTTCATTAAATTTGGTTCATTTAATTTTCATTTAATGCTTTTTCTATTAATTTGATTAAAAACGAAAAATTGATTACGAACATGTTTTGGCTTTTAGTTAACATTTTATTCGGCATGACTAACAAAACACATTCAATGTTATCTTGTTTTTTTTTTGTACACACACACGCACACGCACACACACTAAATAATACATACAGTAGAATCCGGTTATAACGACTCCGCTTAAAGCGTCCAACCGGTTATGTCGACGAAAAAATCTGGTCCCCAGACAAACATTTCTTAGCAAACTTATACGGTTATAGCGACATCCGGCTATAACGACGCAAAAACGACGGTCCCTTGAGTGTCGCTATAACCGGATTCTACTGTATATACAAATATATATATATATATAAAGATAACATCGTTAACATTAAATGAGCATAAAGCCCGAATATATAAATATATAAACATTATTCATGCATACAACTGAAACAATCTGCCATTTCAATTAAAAATCAATTAAATATGTAAATCATTTTGTGTTTAACCGAAAAATTCGTTGAAATTTGCATACCAAAAACCATCTCGACCCGGCCAAAAAAAAAAAAAACAAAAAAAAACACAATTCCATGCCTAGTATGATGAGGAGACTGGCACGCCCGACTCCACCAAGGATAGCTCGGAAATGCTGCGTGGTGTTACATATCGTCCGCCGACAGCGGGTAGCGGTGGTGGTGGTGGTGGTGGTGGTGTTGGTGGTGGTGGTGCTGGCCGGCCACGCCAGAAGTCAGTCAATTGCCTGGGCGGCTGTTCGGAGCGTAAAGGATCATCCGTAAGTAAACTCATTTCAAGTCCAAAAAAACAAACGAAAAATCACACACATACACACACAAAATATCACAATTGTGGGCGTGGCGCGAGGTAGGTGAGTTTTAGTTTCTTTTGTAACTTGGTTCTTGAACGCTTTGACGCATGCTGTTGGTGATGGATGCCAGAAAACTGAGTATATATCTAAGATAACATTATCATTGCACACACACACACAAACAAACTCACATACATATGCATCAATGTGTAACTAACAAATTGAGCAAATTTCTTCGACTTGCATACATTATGAATGTTTCTCTTGCAGTATTCCATCAATTTGGCAGACGAGGCACGCGATAATCACGCCCAGCAAATCGAGCGAGCAGAAATCGCCAATCTGGTGCGCAGTCGCATGGAGTCGCTCAATTTGCCAACCATCGACTACGACGATGTCAGCGAGAAGCGCAATCATTTGTCCTATGTGATAATCAATCCAAGCTGTGATCTTAAGCTGGAGGAGGGCGATCTGATGTGAGTATGATTCGAGAGAGTTGAGTTTACTTAGAGAGAAACTTGTTTAGCATAGAGTGAAGAATATATATACATACATTTCAATTTAAGCTAATTAATTTCTATTCAACTCAATATCTCTATATTTAATTCACAGCTATTTGGTGCGCCCCTCACCGTTCTCGGCACAAAAGACCTTCGAGCGTCACAATTCGCGCCGCAAGTCGAACATTTCGTTCTGTTCGAACATCAATTTGGGCGCCACCTGTGGCCCGCAAATGCCAAATATGAGCAACACCGCCGTCGGAGCTGGTTCGCGACGTGGCTCCGGCATCGCCGGTTTGAACCCAATGCAAATGCAAAGCGTTCAGACATTGGCCGGGTATGGATCATCGCAGCGCTGTACGCCCCCGATGCAGCAAATTAAATCGAATTCTCTTTCTCTACCCGACAGTCCGACGGTGGTTGGCTCGCAGCGCGGCAGGAGTAACTCATTGCGGGTTGGCTATTATTCTCTCTATCCACACCCCCCTACACCTATCTCTCTCCCACTCTCTCTCTCTCTGTTTTACTTTCTTTCTCTATAACTGTCTCACTCACTTACTGCTCTAAGACACACGATTTCCACTTTCCTGTTTTTTGCGTTCACGTTTATCGACACTCCAAAAAATATACCACTCCACTCCATTTATGTTCACAGCTTTACCTAGATAACTGTGTATTTATCAAATGCCAGGGTTGCGTCATAAATGCCTTAAGCTCAGAATCTATCAATGCTGCTCTGGCATTGCATAAATATCCATTTATCTACTACATTTATCATTTCAATGCCTTTGCAGCAACAGTAAAAATAATTTTAAGCCAAGCATTTTATTAGCTGGAAACAGTTTAAAAGTTATTTGATGAATATCAAATTGAGCCATACGATGTATAATTAGTTTCCCCTAAAATATTTAGTTAATTTACCTTCGAATCGCAGTTTTTCATAGGAATCAAATTAGCATACAATGAAAAATAAATTTAAGGTAGCTTTGCTTTAATTTGGAAAGCATATTTATAGCCATATTTTAAGAGGAAATTAAAATTTGTAGTTATTTTGAGGCAAAAATTACGATAAAAGTGAAACAAATTTATGAAAAGTTTTTTGTTTTTAAATAATTGTAAGTATCGGGAATTTACTATTTGTTTATATTTTTTTGTTTATTTATTTATTTTTGTATTTATTCTCAAGTAATACTTTAATATACAATTAATTTTTTTTTATTATTAATTAACTTAATTTTTTTTTATTATTAATTAAGTTTAAAAGAAGGTACCCAAAATTTTTGGATTTTAGTTTACAAATTGATTTTTTAGCATTTTTTCTTTTAATATTTTTTTGCTATTTTTTTTTTGTCATTTTTTATTGAAAGAAAAAAACATATTTTTTTCTATTATTTTTATTTTTTTTTTTTTTCATTTATTTATTTATATTTTTTTTTTTATACAAACAAAAACCCCGAAAAGTATAGACTATAGTTTTTTTCTATAAAATACATGATATTATAGATAGATGCCCTATTTTAATTACCAAAGAGCTGCAAGGGTATTGAATGCTTCGGTTTACCGAAATTCAGATTTTACTTTACCTAATTGGCTAACATGACACCTAGACTTGAGTTGTTGTATGAAGAAGCACAATGTATAAAATGCAACAATGCTCACACACACTGCTAGCACACACGCACACACACAAACACATAGATCCATGTATAGCATCAAAATTTGGTTGCATTTCGTTTTCGAAAGACTCGCAAATATCAATCCATTTCACAAAAAAAAAAAAAAAAAAATTGAAGCGTTTCAAAAAGCCGCAGCACTCGACAGCCGCAACAGCCAGACCAACATCAACAACAACAACAACAACAACAAGAACAACTATCAGCAACAACTATCAGCAACAACAAGAACAACTAAAGCAGTTCAGCAACCATTCATAACCATAAAGCACGCACGCAACGGATATGTCCACATCACGTTTCCGTTTCCGTTAACTCGAGTTGGTTTTGCACCCGCAAAGAATATAAATACCGTAACGAAATACATATAATAACAACAGCAATAATAATCATCACGATCAAAATAATAACAATGCAAACAATTTAATCAGCTAGCGTGCGGCACGGATTTCACTGCAATGTGTGTTTAGGCCAACGAAAAAAAAAAAAAAAGAGAAAAAAAGAGAGAAATTCTTGTAGCCAATTTGTATTGTGTAATTGATGTGTCTTTGTGTGTTCTTGTATTTTTTTGTTTTGTTTTGGCCATTCGCCTGTTGCCTTTAATCTCTAATCCGGCCTCTGCCTTTTGGATGTGTCCAATATTATTGTACTTACAGATCGACAATGATATACTATTGCGTCGCTCGTCCTCGCTGCGGCAGGGCTTGCCCAGCGTCGGCGTCAGCCATGGTCGTCGCAAGTCATCGCTGGAGGAGATCGGCATCAGTCACTTTACCACACTGATGCAGGCCACCAATCACAGCAATCCCATTAAGATATCACTCAATGGCAGCATCGGCATGGAGGTAATGGACGCCCATTCACTCTGCTTACAAATTTGCTCAACTAACTCTCACTCTCTCTGTCTAGAATCAAATCTCCTTGCAAGTGACGCCGCCCGAGGAGCCCACGCCCATGTTGGGTGTGCCGTGTGTGCTGGGCGGCGGCGGTGTGGGCGGCATTAATCCGTCGGCACTTGGCGGCAGCTCTGGCGGTGGAGGCGGCGGCGCTGGTGGTGGCGCTGGAGGTGGTGGTGGTGGAGGCGGGGGTGGCAGCAGCAGCGGCATGCTGGGCGCCGGCTCCTCGCTGGCCATAAATACCGCAGATCTGGGTCCCGGACCGAGCACCTCGTCGGGCGCCTCGCTGCAGGCGCAGGACTCGCTGCCGCAGTCGTCGCAGGCTCCGTCGCCGCAGCATTTGCAGGGCACGATTGTATGATACAACCTGATGTGGGGTCGCCGACTCCGCTCGTCCATGTCGAAAAACAAATGGATATAGAATTCGGCCAGCACACACAGACGTCGAGACAAGTTCTAAGGGAGCAAGAACTGCCTCTGCTTAATATAAGGTCAAGCTGCTTAACCCTAAAAAAAAAACCTAAAAAAAATGTGTATAAAAACAAAAACCAAATCAAAAACTATTTATATAAAGAAATGGCAAAGAGATGAGCGCTTGTCGATATATCGTGTCACGGTTTATTTGCTATTTGAAAATTGCTTAATACACAAAGCAAATACAATGTAAGTTTTTGTTTTTTGTTATTATTATTATTATTATAACTATTTTGTTATTGTTGTGAATATTTTTTGTCAAATTCATAGTGTATGTATTATTATATACAAAATATATATAATTAAAAACCATTTTTATGTTTACTTTTCTCTATTACGAACTTTTTTCCTAAGGATTAATATAAAAGAAAATAATAATAAAGAAAAATTTTAATCGTTGTTATTTTTATTTCTAAAAATATTTTATTTAGTTTTTACTAACTTGTTTGTTTTTTATTTTTTGTTATTATATTTTTAAATATTTTGTATTTATTTTTTTATAATATATTTACATATATTGCTTTGTAGGCTATTGATATATGATTTATGTTTAAATTTTTAGTCTTATTAGTATAAAAATTTATAGTATTTTTGCCTCTCATATTTCAAATTATTTTAAAAATAATTTCCCATTAAAATCACACTAATTTATGCCAGGAATTCTGGGCTACAGCTCGTGTCACGAATATATAGGTCTCAATTGCTCATCTCTAAGTATGTATTATGTATTAAGAACCCAACCCACCCAAAAGCAGCCTGTCCCATGTCTGTGTTGTGTGCTACTCTAGTATTGCCCCCTAGATGGGGAATTCCCCTCCATCAAATTGTCCCCTTCCCAAACTCTTTCTCTCACTGAGTTGGCTTGGTTAAGTATCAAAAAAAAAGAATAGAAAAGAAAGTTGTATGCAGATATGGATGTGTTTTATCATTTCGCTTATAGGCAAACTACACTTAAGTAATTGAGTAGCAATAAATTAGATTCAAAATTCGGTATGCTTTATTCAAAAAGTGTGCAACAAAAGTGTGTTTTGGGAACAACAAAGTAGTTAAACTATTGGCATGAATGGAATGGTATATACCACTTTAGCTAGCTGTAAATAGTATCGTGCATAAAGATGTGTTAGCTGCTAATGCATTCTATATTGTAGATCTAAGTAAATTCGATTCATTTCTAGCATATCTCGCTCTAATGCAAATTAGCTGCCCCAAAACAAGAGGCTCAAAACCAAAAATCAAGCAAAATAATTACAATAAAAATTTCCAAATAATTTAAACAGCTTTTTCGTAGCAATAGAAATTATGTATATACGATAGTTGTAAGCGATAGTTGTAGTTGAAATTTGTTCATGATTTCATTCTCTATAAATTTGGAGATTTCGCATATTAATTCATAGACGGCGCGCACAGCTACTTCCTTAGGTTTCATATGTTGCACAGAGTTTTCAATTGAATTTTGAATTTTTTCGCTAAAGTAAATAAACTATATTTTACTATAAGAAAGGTGCTATCGATGTTTTGTACCAAAATATTCTTTCAATTCATGAAAAATAAATTTAAAAAATAAAAAAAAAAAAAACTTTTTAATGATGGTTTTCAGAACATAAAACATTCAGAAGAAACAGGCTTTGGTATACTCTAATGCTTTACAAAGAAAAACAAACAAAAAGAGAAATAAATATAAAAACAATGCTATGTAGTCGCTGTAAATATTAGTTATTAAGATGGTAGCATTCAAGGAACTGCATACAAACTATTAGAACTACAACGCAAAACAACAGAAATTAGTTAATAATAAAGTTTATGAATATATATATATATATAGTCGATAGTCGTTAAGCACTTAGTTCGGTTTTGAGGGCCGTGCTCAAAGCCTAAGCCTATAGCTTATAAACGAAACTGTACCAAATTGAATGAGCTATACACATATATTCCAAGCATCAACCACATATATATATATTATATATATCTTAACTGTCGATTGGCACCTCTAAAAAGAACGAAACCCAGACACGTCCCCAGCAACAGGGAAAATTTATTAATTAGCCTTTAGCTAAAGCATACAAATACAAATGTACCTACACTCCACACACACTCACATGCATATACATATATATATACACTCTTATATATGTATACAAATATACATATATATATATTCATGAACCTTAAGATGTATACATAGAGCACAAAACAATTTTATACTAAGTGAATTTTACTCGGTTCCAGTTTGAAATGATGCTGAACCATGCATTCCAGTGTCTCAAGAACCTACGCGACCTATGCGCGCTTAGATAAGCCTAGCACATCCAATAACAAAAAACCACAAACAAAAAAAAAAGAAAAAAAAATGAAAACATTTAGCAACTACATATATATAAATATATATATATTTAGTACTAGGTATTCTATTAGCAGTCTCTAAATTAGCAATTAGTAAATGTCTCAATGTACAAAAAGCAAAAAGATGGCAATGCCTACAATTAGTTATCAAAGAACCACAAGCAACAACAACAAAAACAACAACAAGAAACAACTAAATAAAAACCAAATGTACTTACTATCTTTAATTGATAATTGAATGCTCTGCGTAGCATATTACAAGTTTAGATCATACAACTTTGCTGTAATATTTAAATGTGCTCTTTAAGGCACTCGACAACAACAACAACAACAACAACAACAAACCAAGACAAGAAAAACTCACAATAAATTCAAAATATATAGTTGATGAAAACTGAATGGAGTTGTTGATGGTTAAAAGTGGGACGGGAGTTGGAAATTGAAAAAATATTTGAAATGGAAATAGTCTTCAAAGTTATAGTTTAAGTTTAAAAATATTATGATTTTTATGATATTTATGATTTAAATAATTCAATTGAATTATGAGTGTATTTAAATATTGTTTAATATTTGTATAAAATTAATTGATTATTTTCATTTTAATATTTTGTTTATTCAAATAAAATATTAAATGATATTTAATTACACTGGTAATTGAATTTCTGGCTTTAAATATGTATAATATAGCGTGTATATATAATTCTGTTAATTCATAAATTATTTTACATTTTTTAATTAAATTATTATTTTATTATAATACGAATTTTATTTGATTTATTTTATCCAATTTATTTATTTATCTATTTTTTTTTTATAAAAGATTAAATTTTGGTTTTTAGTATTATTTATTTTTTATCTATCATAAATTTTCCTCTTTTTAATTTTTTTTAAACTCACTTTTCGGTAGATTATATAGTTCAGACACTCGTATACTTAAACCCTGCCCACTCAAATAATTCAACATAAATCTGTATATTTATTTATATATTATTTATTAGATTGAGTAGCTTTACAAAAGATGGCACACACATTAGTTTGATTTGTATTATGAATTAATTGTTTGGTTTGCTTTGGTACGTGATCTTCAGTATTCTTAGTTTATAGATTTCATTGTTATGCGTATACAAAAATAATTTTCCTTTTCATTTTATAAGTTAATTCGCTTTTCTTTGCTCTTTTTGTTGTTATTTTTAACTAATTTAATTGTAGACCCTCAATTGCGTGGCACTAGATAGTCATAGGGCGAGGCCACGGTGCAGCTGGTAGAGGCGCTGGTGCACTTGCAGCTCTTGCCAGAGGGTGCCTTGCGGTTGACAAGGCAGATCCGTGAATCGGTGCAGCCGCCGTTGTTGATCTGGCACTGGCTGGAGTATTGCGGACAGTTCGGCTCCACGGCGGTCATGCCGTACAGCTTGTGGCTGCCAAAGAAGGACGTCTGTATGGGCTTCTGGCGCACGCCCGAGCTATCCACGCTCTCCAGCTTCTTGCTACGAAGGAGAGAGACAGAGAGAGAGCAAAACTAATAGAATTTCCATATTGTACAAAGTTTTCGAGCACCTACGTTGTCCAGTCGGTCCAGTAGAATTGATCGTGCGTATAGGTCAAGCCGAATGGATAGGAGAGCTCCTGGGATATGGTGCGCGTTTGACGACTCTGCGCATTGATGCACTCCACTTTCCTGGTGCCCGCATCCGCATAGCACAACTCCCCGCTGTGCTCCACGACAACCAAGGAATTGGGCAGCTTGACATCGTTGGCGCCCAGCAGCAGCTCCCGACCAGTGCCATCCAAATCGGAGTACTCTATCTTGGGGTTCGAGCGATCCCAGTCGGACCAGTAAAGTTTCCTGCCAAAGCGAAAATCGAGATTAGAGATCTTAATGCAGCTCTTGGCTAGTTTGACTCACTCTCTGTATGGATCCACAGCAATGCCACGTGGATTTACCAGATCCTTGTTGATGATGACAGCGCGCAGCGTGGGGTCGTCCAGGCTGGCCACTTCAATGGTGTCCTTCTCCGAATCCGTCCAGTACAGGCGACGCGAAATGACATCAATGGCAATGCCCTCCGGAGATTCAATATCTGCAAGGGATATCAGGTGAATATAGCCTATAGGCCTAAGGATTTCTTCCACTTACCTGTGCTGATGAAGACGCGCTCATCGGTGCCATCGTACTTGGAGCTGATGATCTTCCGGGCCGATATATCGCCCCAGTAAATGCGTCCCTCCACACAGTCCTTATCCAAGCCAATGGCCATCGAGGCCACCTTGATGGGCAGCACATTACGTCCATTCAGGGGTACACGCACCAGCACCACGCCCTGGCTGACAATCAGGAAGTTGGAATCGTGCTGTTGGCGTTCCAAGCAAACGGAGCCATTGCCATAGAAACCTGCAGATAATTAATGATTCAAATGGGTAAGTCCAGAAATAGTTTGTTGTAAAGAAGTCAAGTGAAAGGGGAAAAGAGAATGCAATTAATAAATTTTGCTAAATACTTCAATTACTTAAAGTATTTAACAGTAATTACTCAACAAATTCAAAGTAATTAAAAGTAATTACCAACGCGAATTACTTTTGGCAGATAAATAATAAATAACAAAATACCAGGGAAGTTAAAAGACTTCAAAATAAAAGTAATTAATAGTAATTAAGTAAAGTATTTTTTTTTTTAAATCATTGTCCCCATATTATTGAAGTAATTTCCAAAGTTTGAAGGTTTATTCCTTTCTCAGAATTCTCTTGAATATACAGTAATAGTTGGCATTGATTTTGCATTTCGCATTCAATCGAGCCCTGGACTCATATCGCATCCGATTTCAATTCCTAACTAAATTCGTAGTCGTACATATTTTTTTGGTGAAATATACACACGAAATATAAACGAGATGCGGCCCGTACAAAGCATGCTAGCGAAGGTGTCGCGCATTAGAAATCTGACGGAGTTTGGCCAGCCGGCTGCCTCGCTGCTGAGGGGCAAGACGGCGCTATGGTCGCCACGCCAGCAGCAGCGCCGTCAGCTGCAGAAGGTGGAGCAATATCGGGGCAAAGCCACCACGCTGCAGTCGATGCGGGAGTTCTTTATGCATCCCCTGACCTGGGATCGCAACAATGGCTACTTGAACGTGGTGCTGGCCCTGGCGATCTTCACGTTCGTGTTCATCAATTCGTGCACACCCTGCCCCGAGGATCGTGTGCCGCAGCGCAACAAGAAGACGGAGGAGTAAGTAGGAGCTCACCTGGATTGCAGACACAGACCAGACCCGAGTTCGTCGAATGGCACTTGGCGTTCATGTCGCACATGGTGGGATTGCTCAAGCAGTTCTGCTCCTCGATGCAGACGTAGCCGTCGCCGCGATAGCCGGCATTGCACTGGCACGTATAGTTGGCGGGATCCCTGAAAGGTGGAGAGCAGAAAAAAACAAATAAACTCAAAGCGGGATTCCCTCTTCCCATCATCACTTGGCCGACTCACTCGGTGGGCTCGCAGGTGGCGTGTATGCCGCAATTGTTGCGCACATTACAGGGTATGGGTATGCTCACACAGCCGGCCAGGGCGTCACCCTGGTAGCCATCGATGCAGTCGCAGTACTGGACACTCAGTGCCGTATCCCACTTGCAAATGGCATTGGATCCGCAGTAGACAGAGCCGCAGCGTCCCGCGGGCACACAGCGATCGCTCACGTCCCGCTCGTAGCCGGCGTTGCACTGACAGACACCGCCATCGCAGTAGGCGTTCTCGCCGCACTGCTCCGCCGCCTGGCACTCCGGGGCCAGCTGGCAGTTGTGGCCGTCGCCCTGGTAGCCACGCTGGCAGACGCACTCCGACTTGCCCAGCTGCTCGTTGTAGTCGCAGTTGGCGTGAGCATCACAGATGCCCGGTCTCTGCGTGAATCGAAAGCAATGGATTAGGATATGGATATGAGAGTTCACTCTCACTCACAATCGCGCAGGAGTCCTCGATGGGATCGCAGTTGTAGCCATCGCCGCTGTAGCCCGCATTGCAGGTGCAGATGTGACGCAGCTGCTGCTCCCACCAGACGCAGCGGGCATTGATGTGACAGTTGGAGTCCACGTCGCACGGCAGCAGATCCTCGCTATTGTCCACCTCATAGCCGATGGTGAAGCGGCAACTGCGGCCCTCCTCGCTCAGCTCGTAGCCCTCCGGGCAGGTGCAGTCGCCCAGAATATTACAGCGCGGCTCCACCTCATGATCGTCCAGCAGCAGAGGCACACAGCGTCCATGCTCAAAGACCTCGTCATGGCCGCAGATGTTCGCACAGCTATAGCCATCGCCCGAGAAGCCTTCGCGGCAGCTGCAGCGTCCCTCGTAACAGTCTGCATCCGGTGAACAGCTCTGCAAGCAACAAGACAAACAACAACAACAAATCATTTCCCATTTGAATATTGTAAACCAAACTCGAACGAAACAAAGAACGATTTTAGTTATCCTTTAAAAACTTGCTGCCCCAACCTTTGGTTGGGCTTCTGTTAGAGATAAACGAATTCGATGCTTTGTGAATTACACGGCAGTAAAATTGGATGCAAAAAAAAACTCAATCACTAAATCTATTTGTAAACTGACAATATTTAGGCATAGTTTAAAATATTTTAAGAATTTTCAAAAGTTACTATAAAACAATTTCAAGACAAACCCATTTTTAAGGAATATCTAATTTCAAGTTTTAATCGAATTAGATATTGTTTTGGGTTTCTATTCTTAAGGGAGCATTTTTTGTATAAAAGGAATCACTCTTACGCATTTGAAAAGAACTCATACCTATAGAACTCTGATCTACATATATTAAAGTAGACCTCATATCATATCAATTTAATTGAACTGTTCGCACTTACATAGCACTCATCCAGATGTTGTCCATTGCTCTGATTGGGTGGATAGTCGACATGCTCCTCCGGCTGCTCTGGCTCGGGCTGCTGTGGTCGTGGCTGCTGCTCTGTCGGATAGCCCTGCTGGCCGTCGACTGGCATTGGCGTGGGGTATTCAATATTTTCGGCCGTATTGTTGCGCAGACAGTGATAGCCGTTGCCCTCATAGCCGTCGTAGCAGACGCAGGTGAAGCCGCCTTCGCTGTTGGAGCAGAGGGCGTTCTCATCGCAGACATGGGTGCCCAGCGCGCACTCATCCACATCGATGCAGCTCTCGCCGCCGCGCTCGTCCACCTGGGCGGAGTAGCCGTGCTGGCAGTCGCAGCGATAGGTATCCTCGTAGGGCACACAGATGGCGTTCTCGCCGCACTGGACGCTGCCGTCGGTGCAGGCATTCGACTCGGCATCGACGCCGATCTTGCTCAGGGCGCTGGTGCGCAGGGCCTGGTCGCGCTCGAAGTAGTCGAGCGTGATCTTGGATACCTTCTGCAGGACGCTGTGATCCGTGGGATCGGCATCGTCGTCGCGCAGGCAGCTCTGGTAGAGAATGCGCTGATCCAGCTGGAAGCCAATCACACGCTGCTCCTCGGCCAGCTCCAGCTGATGCGATTGCAGCGAGTGCAGCTCACCAGGACGCACGAACCGGTACTCATCTGTGTAGTCGGGCAGATGCAGTGCAGCGCCGGCTGGCACGCGTGGCACAGAGCCCGTCAGCTCAATCTTCACCGTCAGCTGATCCCAGTAGTTCAAGCCCTCGAAGGTCTGGTTCACCAGCAGCGTCTCGCCCGACTCGTACTGAATGCGCGAGATGTGCTGGTAGTTGCCCCCGGTCAGCTGGTAGCCATTCGCCGCTCCATTGATCGACTTGGCGAACAGCCAGCCCACGGTGGTCAGCAGCGGCAGCACCAGGCGCAGCTGCGCCGCCTGCTCCCCGCTCACCGGATTGATGGTCGTGTAGATGCGCGCATCCGTGGTCACCACATACGACTGCAGCTTGGCCTCCTCGCTGACAGCTTGGCCATTCAGCTGGCCGGAGAGCGAGCCAGTCACGCGCATCGGCAGATCGTTGGCCAGGCACGACCGTCCATTGCCATAGTAGCCCGGCTCGCACACACAGCAGTAGCCCTCGGACTTATCGTAGCACTGGGCATGGCTGTCGCACTGATGCCCATTGCCACTGCAGCTCTGGGCGAGGGCCGGCGACTCGGTGCGCGTCTCCACGTTGTTGGGCGCCACCACGTTCTCGTTGCCCGTCAAGGGCGCCACCTGGTACAGCCAGACGCCAGCCACGCCCAAGTTGGTGCTGTCGCTGAGGAAACGGGCCTGTGGAGTGAAAGAAAATGAGTTGGATTGGAGTTCAGTTGCAAATATATCACATATGTGCAAGAGTTTGGAGTTGATCTAAATAGCCATATATTCCATAGAATATGTAGATTATATGCTGAAGATTTTACGAAAATCTATTTAGAAAAGCAAAAGTTATTAAAGAAAACGTTCGGCTACCAAGCAAGAGTCACTTGGTTTTCCTATACATGTGCTGGAGTAGGCAATTCTTACGTATTCTTCATTCACTTACATTCTCAGATCCGGAACCATTCAGATTGTAGTAGCGTCCATCCTCGGCCACGAAGCCCGCCTGGGCGCGTATGTCGGGCAAGCCGTACTCTCCGGCCTCGCCCTGCAGCCAGTTGAGTCCGCCCTGCGGATAGATGAACTGCACGAAAGTCTGCGAGTCGCCGACAATCAGGACCACCTGAAAGGTGTTCAGTCTGTCCGTCTTCGAGTTGAAGTAGCCCACATTGCGCCACGTGCCGACAATCAGTTGGCGTGCCTCGAACTCCGTCCAATCGCTGTAGGCATAGCGCACCAGCTGCTGAGCGCGATTCAACTGCTGAGGATCCTTCGACTCGAAGAGCGAAATGGAGCTGTCGTCGTTGCTGTTGCTCGTGTCGACGTTCGAGTAGAAGGCCGCTATCGAGGGATACTCGAGGGGAAAGGGCTGATTCAAGTACTCCGTAAACTCCACGTTGAATGTCAAAATGCCATTCGTGTTGATCTGTAATGGAGATGTGAATGGGATGCGCTTAGTTGAAGTGCCTCTTATGTAGGTGTGGCTAAGGGCGAGGGTCGGGGTGAGTGTAAGGGCATGGATAGCGTCTATATGTAAGTGCATATGGTCTATCAATTAGCTGCTGTGTGAAGTGCCAACAGGGCACTTAACATTTAACGGCCACTGCGCCTGCCGGAAACTAAACAAAAACAAATCATTAACAAACGCATCTCAATGATCATTAGCGAAGAGAGAGGGAGAGAGAGAGAGAGAGAGAGCTGCCCTCACTTTCTCTAATGACTTTTCTAAATTAGTGCTAGATAAATAGACGGACAACACTATCCAGCTGCGTGACCTGCTCCTGTTTACACAGCGCCACGCACTCCAATTGGAATGCCAAATTCTATTGCCTCACAATTTTTACACTTTTCAACTTCAATTGCACAACTTTGCGCATTTTTCTTGCATCCATTTTGCCTAAATAAACAAATTAATGGACATACATATATACATGTACATATATACATATATTTTTTCTTTTTTTTCTATTTTTTGTTATTTTCGGAACTGGAGCACATGTGTGTAACCAAAAAAAAAAAAGTAAGATATTGTATTTTGTGGCACAAAACAATTTTCTAACAAATTAGCACCAAGACTTGCCGCACTTCATCTTCTCAATCTCAGCGGGCTACAAAAATGTGTGTGGAAATATTTGCCAAAACCACTTGAAATATTTGTGAGAATCAAAAAACTGCAGTAGAAATATCCAATTTTTTTTTTTTAACAGCTAATTCATGTTGATGTATTGTTTGATTTATTTTATTTACTTTGAGAAATTTGTGCTTTTGCTATGAATGAAATTTTTAAAGATTTTTTTTAAATATTTATTACCAAATTTTTATTTTCATTTTTCCTTAAGGTCAATCTAAATATTATTTTATTTTGCTTTATTTCGGGTTTGTTTTACAGTAAATATCAATGCTACCAAAAATACATATATTTTCTTGCATATTCCTAATTTTTGTATAAAATTCTATTATATTCTATATATTTTCTAACGTATTTCAACTGAAATTTTATAAATTCCAAAATATATCCAGCCTCAATTTTCCCGTTTTGATTTCACTTTTACTCGACTTTGACAATGCGTTTGATCTTTTATTTTTAGCTACGCCGAAGGGGTTTAATAACAATTAAATTGAATAATGTGAATTGGCTGGAGGAAAAGAGGCTCTTGGTTATTTCTGGTCAAAGGAATTCTCGAATATTTATGCATTTCTAAGGCCATAATATTAATGC
This sequence comes from Drosophila aldrichi, assembly GCA_035045965.1. Taxonomy (NCBI): domain Eukaryota; kingdom Metazoa; phylum Arthropoda; class Insecta; order Diptera; family Drosophilidae; genus Drosophila; species Drosophila aldrichi. Next base: position 765,768 of record JAWNOM010000511.1, read on the forward strand.
CACACACAAAACACACTCAATTCTGTGCCGCGTGCTATTTTTCGACGTCAGACACATAAATTTAGTTAATTAACTAACAAAAATAGGCGACACTTTCGCCTCGACGCGCCGCTAAGAGCACATCATAATTTTTAGACATTCAACAAGAAAACAGAGATATTATGTGGAATAGAAGACAACGTAGAGGTAATGAAAATTTTAATACTCTTACATGGTTAATATATATATTTTTTAAATATATATAAATATATTAAAGTGTAGCTCAGTCTCTAGTTGTTGATTATAATGCTGATTGTTTTTAATTAGATTATTTTTAAATATCAAGGGAAAGTACAGCAAACAGAATTGTTTTTAATAAATACTGGAAGTTCTTATTAATGAAGGGGATTCCATTCCGTTTTTGGTTTTAATATTAAATAAGTAAAATAGTTTAAATAAAATCTAATATTGATTATTGAAGAAGATAAAAAACAGGCTCCAGATAGAGAAAGTAGAGAGAGAAAGTGGGAGACGAGAAAGAGTGGTACTCATTGAAAGCAGTCCATATAATAGTCTTTTTTATAAAGTAAAACCAAGTTTTTTTAAAAATCAAATAATACCTATTTTTGTAAAAATTATAAAATCAATTTTCATATAGATTTTCATTGAAAAATGTTACACACTTGACGAGAATTTTCAAATACCCGCCTTTCAGAGTATTTCATAAAAAAAAGGCGGCTAAAAGTTTGGATGTGAGCCAAGGCGGGCTAAATGTGTGTTGTAGCTACAACGGGAACATCAATGGGTTGACTTGTTCGCTATTATTGTAGAGTCTATGCCTAAAGAAAGAAGAAGAAGCTTGCCATGGACCACCCTCAAGTGTTGTATTATTTTTCGTATTCGGTTTGAGTGCGTGCGAATTGCTGTATCTATCCGATACAAATGTATCTTTGAGGTCGTTTTACACAGTCTCTGTGATGTCGAAATGAACCAGAGCAGCCCCTGTCATATGCTGTCGAAAATTAATGCCGATCTCTGTTGTCCACTTAGCTATAAATACACATATCAAAGTAAGCAAACTATTTGCATAATGCCTATTGATAGACAATTGGCTTAAGCTTATCGCTGCGCTGCTCTTATCAGCGTCTGTTGAATGCAACAAAATTAAATTCATTCAGCACAATTTCTAGAGCTACTTTGTTAGTAGATAATATACATACATATATAGGTGTACTTACTAGTATATAATCTCGTTATACTCACATAGATCTGTTCATATTTCTCGCTATAGAAGCTAATGGGTTGCTCCAATTGGAGCATCGCCTGTTCGCTGTTGCCCTTGGCCAAGTATTGTATGCTTCCACTGCCCTCGACATATTCGTACAGCTCCTGGGCTCGCAGGCTGTCCAGGTAATTCTCGAACTGACCTCTCACCTGACTCAGGCCAAGCAGCAGCAGCGGCAGCAGCAGCCGCCACAGTTTCTGATTAAAAGTTTTCATGACAAAGTTTGAATTTGGTGTTGTATGATTTCTTAAGAAATGCTCAAATTAATATTTCTTTATCTGTGCGTGTTTCACAATTTTGCGATCAGCATTTTTACACACACAGACACCAACACACACTTGCACACACACGGAGACGCGCGCGTAGTGTTTGCTTCCAAAAATATCGAATTTAAAAATAACGAACCGGCAGACAACTGAGTATCTATCGTCTATAGCAATACTATATATATATATATATTATATATATATGTATATATATTTAAATATATATAGGAATAGGTCTATGGAATTGTGTCTTGGAGCACCTAGTCTCCTTTATAGCTTTCGATTCCACTCGATTCTTTAGCGGAGCAAAGTGAACCGCACGCGATGAAAACAAAATCTTGACTGAATCGCAGCGCCGCTCTGTGGAATGCTCTTTGACTCGGTCCCTCTGACCGTTAACACTTAACAGAGCTCGGTGTGTGGGTGTGTGTGCGTCTGGAGTCTTCACACTTAACAGAGCCACAAATGCATGCCGTGTGTGTGTGTATGCCTCTTCAAATTTTACTCTTTTTAACAGCGCCTGGAGGCTTCAACTTCGCTGCTAACATGACATCCACACTCAAATGCATTTCGCTTTTATTTCAAATGGCATCCAAATGCATACAATTAACAGCGAGCGAAAGTTAACAGAGCGTGCAGCGTGAGCAAAAAAGAGCGAAAAGAGCGTGAAAGAGCGGGCACTGATCTAAAAAGATCTAGATTTTATATACATAGATGATTTCGCTTACTTATTTATGACATTTCGCTTTTGCCGTTGACATTTATGTTCCACACGCATTAAGATCGGACGTTTCTTGTTTTTTTGCAAATATTTTACAGCCGAAGAGTTGGGCAAATTAATAAGAAAAATTTTAAATATAAACTAAGTGGAAAATTTTTACAAAAAGGATTTTTTTTTTTGCAATTTAAATATATTTTTGGAAATATGTTGATTTTGCGAGTTCTTGGAAACGAATACAAAATATGAATTTTATTTATGCAATTTTTGTCCCTTTTTTTTAACATTTGTGCTTGCATTTAACCCAACCCATTTAATGAGCTTAGACATACACCCTGAGCTATCATCATAAGAATTCCTAGATACCCATATGTTTATAGTTTATAGAGCTCCTACTCTCCCTTTGCTTAGAATTGCTCAATCCGGTGGGTGTGTTTGGGTCGTTTGCCTGATAACCACAAGGTGGGGCGTTTGTAGGGTGACCCCAAATATTGAGATCAACATTTAGATGGGGCGAGGCACGCGTTCCAATTCCGTTGAACTGAACTTCAGGCGAGGGCGGGCACGTGCCGCTTGATTGGACTCTGAACTCCCTCTCTCTCTCTGTCTCTCTTGATGCCACCGTGAAGCGCCGCAAGCGTAGTCCCTTAGCCACACACACACACACATGCAGATGGAACACTCTGCGGCTCTGTAAAAATAAACAAATGTAAAGTTCTGACGCAGAGCGACAGAGCGTCTGTGACTCTGGCCTCGTCTTTGGTTTTCGGTTTTATACATAATGATCATCTACTTGGGCTATTTATGATGTATTTCTCGGTTAATTAGTTGCAGCTGGTTGCAAGAGGACAGGGGCGGGGGCAGCAGGCAGGGGCACGGCAGTTGCTTCCGCATGCACACGCAGAGCAGCCATCAGTCAGTCCATCATGTCGTCCAACATGGAATTCCAACTCGAAAGTGAATTTTCTTTGCTTTAACTATATTTGGCAGCAGGGCGCGTCTGTCATGGGAATACATACATATTAATATATGTATATGTATGTATGTATGTACGTGTGTGTGTCGTAGGTGCCGCTTGATCGGTGATGGATGGCTGCCTACTCCCGAAATCATTTATCTTCAGGGAGTCGCAGCCGAATTCCAGGAATCAGAGCGAAACGTCGGCATAGATCCAACAACTAGTTTTGATATAATCGTATTTGAATAAAACATTAGAGAAAGAACTCTAAAATACTTTAATGCATTTATTATAGGCATTTATAATAAATTGAAATTTTGTAGTTAGGCAGGAAAAAATTACACTGAAATGATAGTCGTAGTTACAGAGAGGAGAAGGAACCGGTGGGATAGCGAACTGGATGAGTTGGAGGTTTAGCAAGAGGGACAGAAAGTAGAGGAAAAGAACAAGAGGATCATGGAAAACTCTGACGAAGCGAAGGAGTAGAAGTAGGCTAAAGAGCGGGAGGCCTTTGGGAAAATCTTTAAAAGCCTCTACAATATAAAGAAAAGAGGGAACAGAGCACCGGTCTGTTTCTACTATTTATAAACAAAAACCGTATAAATGCAATTTCCATTATAGAAATGATACATGAAATAAATAATATTTAAAAAGCTATCAAATTTCAATGAACTAAATTATGAAGTACTATTAAGTAGTATATTAACTGTATACCCAATATGACAGAATATCTCTATCACAATAACAAAATTTTTCGGTACTCTAATGTAGATTGCAAATAATTAAAAACTTAAATTAAGCATGTGATTAAAAGATTTGAAATTGTTTTCAGCCACGGCCAATTAGCTGGACAAGGCCTCTGCTTATAAGAGAGATGAAGTACCATCGAGTGGCGGAATTCGATTCGAAATGCTTTCTGTGTGGTGGCCACTGTGGAATGTTGTGCTGTGGTTTCAAGTGGTGCGCATGATGCCGCAGCTGGACGAGTTTTGTGAAAACCATTCAGCTAATACAATGGTGAGACTTGATTCTAATAATTAATTTAATATAAATATTATAATGTATGTTATATATATGTATAATATATATTAATTTATATCTACATTTTCAGCACGACTTTTGCTGCGATCTACATGACGAATCGCCTCAGTTCAGCGACTGTCAAACGGATTGGCATGACAAAATTCACTATACCACCGATGAGGATGAGCTGCTCTATTTGTATGTGAGTATTAAATGACGTTAGGAGGGGACTAGAGGTATGTGGGATGCAAAGGGTGAGTTAAACTGAGGTTCGATCATATCAACCAATTATCAAGTATCATCCAGCCCTATTTAATATAATATTATGTAATATCTCTCCACTTCTAGTGTACTGCCGAGTGCACATACAATAACACCGACTTTCTGGCTGCCAATCGTCAAAGTCTTAATTTACAACAAGTACGCGAACACCTGGAAAACGACCTGGCCAATGCTGAGCATGAGGCGCTGCTCTACAATGCATACACCAAGTGCGACAAGCATGGTATGTAAAGCTCATTAAGTTACATAATTAATTCATAAACAACAACTCCTAATCAGCTCTAGGGCAACTCGAGCACAAGGACGTGCAATTGTTGGCCAATCGTCTGACTACATATGGCTGTCATCCGTTTCCGGGCCTGGTGATGGAGTGCATGGTCAGGGAGATGATATTAAAGTGTCCAGCGGAGAGTTTTCACAAAACAGCGCAATGCCGAGTCGTGCGCCAATATCTACAAAAGTGCGAACAACGGTCGAAGAAGACATAGATTTGTGTAGGATGAGATGGAGCAGCAATAAATGCAAATCATGAAAAGCAACCATACAAGCAAGCATAAGAACAACTCCTCTATGGGCTCTGCATCAGGCAGGTAGCTCTGACAAGTCCCCAGTCCACAATAGCAAGTCCTAAGAGTAGAAGGTCAACAGAGGTTCCTCGATCCAGCCATTGCAAGGAGTCCTTTAAGTTCATATACCAAAGCAAGCTCGACTCATTCACAGTCTTATCTTAAAAGTAGAAACAATTCGGTTAAGTTAAATTGTTGCTTACACATTTAATTGTTCACTAGCATTACGAGAAGATACAGTCTAAATTACGCTAGTTCAGGAGACGTTCTGCTGGACAGTTTTAACCAAATCGCCTTCCAGCTGCAGTGCATCCGACTTCTTGAGCTGCTTGGTAAAGCGTTTCTCAAACTTCTTTGTCTGCTTTTCGCTGAGCTGCTCGACGGCTAGATGCTTTGTATACTTCTTTAGCAGCTTCTTCTTCAACTTTTCCTGGAAGATGCCATCGGGCTGCTTGGACACTAGCTTCAGCAGCTGTGCAGCCCAATCGAATTCGTTTCTTTCTTCAGTAGCTTCAGCTGCAGCTGCTGCTGGCTCTGCTGACTCTAGCTTGGATTTCTTCTTGGGCGGCGCCTCTTGCTCTTGCTCCTTTTGCTTCAGTTCGGCCTCCTTGGCGGCCTTGGCTGCTTGAATTTCGGCCTGCTTGGCCTCCTTTATTTTGTTCAGCTCCTTCTCGAGTATGTCCCACACCTGTGCTGCCTGCTGACGTGGCATACGCATGCAGTTGCCCACGAAGTTCTCGAATTTCGCCTTCTTGCGCGGCACATTGTCCACGGTCTGCAGCCGCTGGAAGGCGCTACGCAACGTCGGCGTCAGCTGGTACTCGCTGCTGTCCAATATTGCACGTATGATGTCCATCCAGCTCTCCTGTTTCTGTGCGTTCTTGTACTTTGGCTCCTTGGGCACGAAGCTTTGGTTGGAATACTTTTGGGCCTCCGAAATGCATTTAGTGTGCGCTACATATTCCTCCTCGTAGAAATCTTTGAGGCAGTCCATGCACGAAACGTTTTTTGTTTTGCCCCGGCATTTTGTCTGGTAGTGTTTTTCGACGGCGGGCTTTTTAACGGACTCGCCGCAAATATTGCAGGTGAAGAAAACCATAGTTTAATAGAATTATTAAAGAAATTTCAGCTGGATGGAAAGACGCGGTGTATTCCACGTGCGCGCTCTGACTTTTGTTTTGTTTATCGGTAATCGATTGGAATTTTATTGCCGTTCGGCTTTGTAAGCAGTTGTGACACTGTTGGCACTGTCTACTGATCTTTTGCGACTGTGGTAAAATTTCTATAAACGGTAATTATTTTGCTGTAAATTCTCTTTTCTGTTAAGTTTCGGCTGCAGCCTGCAGTTGTAAAATTGCTTACCGATGATTTATTTACAACTGTTAAAAATATATATGGCTGTTATGAATCAGCTGGCACTGTTAATCTTCTGTTGTGGTAACGTGCTATATCATTCAGCTTCTGACTGCCTAGCTTGCAGAGTTGAGTAGTTTTGCCATCTCTAGCGCGGGAATCAGCTGCTTCGCGCACGCTGAAAGTGAAATGTGGTTGCCAATGCTGAAATTGCAACGAATCGTGCCGCATGGACAGCTGCGAAGTCTGACGAACCGTTGCATCAGAATGAGCAGCACAGTGTCTACAGCTGCCGCGGAACAAAGTCCACCCGCCAAATACGAACGCCAACCAAATGTGCTGCGCAAAAAGTTAAGTTCCGTTGTGCCGGGCTCTGTGAATTTACAGGTGCTCGGCGCAGGCGCCAACGGAGCACCCAGCGCTGTTTACTTGTTTACCGACCAGTCCCGCTACCTTTTCAACTGCGGCGAGGGCACACAGCGTCTAGCACACGAGCATAAGACCCGCCTATCCCGCCTGGAGCAAATTTTTGTAACACGAAACACGTGGACCGCAGTGGGCGGACTACCGGGCCTGGCGTTGACCATTCAGGATGCAGGCGTGCGCAATGTGGGCCTACACGGGCCACCGCACCTGGACACCATGCTGCAGAGCATGCGCCGCTTTGTGGTGCTCAAGAATCTCCAGATGCAGACGATAGACAGCACACTGGGCGTTCCCTTCGAGGACTCGATATTGAGCGTACAGTCAGTTGTGCTTCGCAGCGAACTGCAGCCGCTGCAGCCCATTCTCAGCTATATCTGCAAACTAAAGCCACGCCCAGGTGCGCTCAACCTAGTGAAGTGCGTTGAGGCGGGCGTGCCGCCAGGCCCGTTGCTGGGACAGCTGAAAAACGGACAAGATGTGACGCTGCCCTGTGGCACAGTGGTGCACTCTGTGGATGTCACAGAGCCCGCCGAAACGGCGCTCTCCTTTGTCTTCATAGATGTGCCCAGCGTGGATTACCTGGAGTCCCTAAAGGCGCAGTCGGAGCAGTACAAACAGCTCGCCAACTCCGAGTTAACTGAGGTGGCGCTCGTGGTGCACTTTAGTCCACCCGAGCTAACAGCTCATGCAGAGTACATCGGCTTTATGCAGACTAACTTCTCTTCCGGCACACAGCACATTTATCTCAACTCGAATTTAAATCAATTCTCTGGCTATGCGGCGGCTCATCGCATTCAATACCAGCTGCATCAGCTAGCTCCGCGCTTCTTTCCGCTGCTCGCCGAGGCGACGGAGCTGCAGCTGAGCTGCCCCAGCAACACTTTGAGTCACAGCCTGAAGAAAACGAAGCTGGATAATGCCGTTGACGAGCAGCGAGAGAATAAGTTGAGTGAGAGTGAATTAGAGAATGCAAAGGAAGTGAAGCAACAGCAGGTGATACAGCAGCAGGGCTTTGTTTCCATGAGCAGCTTTCATTTGAGACCCAAGAAGGGTGAGTGAACAATATCTACATATGTACATATATCTATATATCATTTGATCTCACATCTCATATCTATGTAAACTTAACTGAAACTGATATTTGCAAATTCTTTATGCTACAGGATTGGATCGCACGCTGGAATCGAAGCTGACGCCCGAGGAGTATTTAAAGGAGACGCATGCAGTGCCCGGCTTCAGCGAGCTGCTCGCCCAGCTGCAGAGCGAGACGGCGGAGACATTGAAGATTGAGAGCAAGGGCTATCCACGTATCATATTTCTGGGCACCGGCTCCTGCATACCGAATAAGACACGCAACGTCAGCTCAATTCTCATCCAGACCGCGGCGGAGGCATTCATGCTGTTCGATTGCGGCGAGGGCACGCACGGCCAGATCGTGCGGCTCTTTGGACGAGAGCGAGCCCGCGAGGTGATGCTGCAACTGCAGGCTGTCTATGTCTCTCACTTGCATGCCGACCATCACATCGGGCTGATAGCGCTGCTGCGCGAGCGACTGCGCCTGGAGCCGATGTCCCCGTTGCTGCTGCTGGCTCCACGTCAGATCGAGCCTTGGCTGAGCTTTTATAATCGTCAAATCGAGCCGATTGCCGATGCCTACACGCTGATGGGCAATGGCGAGCTGCTGGAGCATCCGCTGACGGGCGAGCGTGTCGAGCAGCTGGGCATTGCCTCGATAGCCACCTGCCTGGTGAGGCATTGTCCACATGCCTTCGGGATCAGTCTCATGCTGCAGGCGCAGCACGAAGGCGAACCGATCAAGCTGACCTACAGCGGCGATACGATGCCTTGTGCGGATCTGGTCGAACTGGGTCGCAACTCAACGGTGCTGATACACGAGGCCACCATGGAGGACGACCTGGAGGAGGAGGCGCGCATCAAGACGCACAGCACCATCTCGCAGGCCATACAGCAGGGTCGCGACATGCAGGCCAAGCACACCATCCTCACTCACTTCTCGCAACGCTATGCCAAATGCCCGCGCCTGCCCAGCACCGAGGACATGCAGCACGTGGCCATTGCCTTTGACAATATGCAGGTGACCGTGGAGGATCTGCAGCACTATCACAAGCTCTATCCAGCGCTGCTGGCCATGTACGCCGAGTACACCGAGGAGCTGGAGCAGCGCGCGGTGAAACGAGAGCTGAAACAAGAGAGGAAACGCAAATTAGCACAGACGTGATGAAGGCGTGGCAGAAGTTAAGAGAGAGAGAGAGTTGTTGTTATGAAAGGTTTTCTTGATTGTATACGAGCTAGGGATTTTTTTTTAGCTACCGTGATAACTGGCGCATATATAAAGAAGGTTCTTAGCCTTCAGCTGAAGCTGAATTTTAAAGAAAGTTGGATTCTTATAACAAGTCACCTATGGATAACTTTAGGACACCTATTTAGAGCTATGCAAGCCTATGCAGCATCATTTATACACAGCTTAAAGTAGAAATAAGAAATACTTAAAATATGATTTAAAATTAAAAGAATTGCTTAATTGTGATTAGAATATGAGATTGCATGCCATATAGGCAATGGCAAAATCAAATGTTAATTTATATTGTAAATAAAATAAGATTAATTTGTTTATGTTCAAAGTGAAATGTGTAGAAAAGCTAAAAAATAATAATAAAATATAAAATATATATTAATATTCAATATATATATAATGTTTAAAAATGTAATAGATATTTCGATTTATGGAAATGAACCATAAACTAATATCTGTAAAGTTTATATATATGTATATGCATATATTAATACTTAAATTATATTATATATATAAAGGAAATGAAACAAAGTTGTATTTTTGTTTTTGGTGTTTGTTTTTTATTATTATTATTTTTACTTTTTTTTAATGTTTATTTGATTCACTTAATGCGCATTCGCTTGCAACAGGTGTCTGTGTAATAAACGCTCGTAGAATTACAAATTACGAATTTAGTTCTTCAATAATAATATGTAAATGTATAAATAGTCGCATATTAATTTATTAGCATTGTCGACACAACAGAAGGGCACTTGGGTTTTACTGTACTTCTCATTCATTTTTAATAATATTATTTTGTTTTGTATATATTCTGTTAAACATTTTATATTTAAGGCACTTTGACTCTATAGATTTTTTTTTTTTTTTTTTAGTTTTTGTGAGGATTTTTTGTTTTTTTTATTTTGATTTGCTTTGTTTTTGGAAATTAGCTGTGACTAGTTAAAATTAGTATTTAAACGAAAAAAATAGGGTTTATTATAAAAAATAATATATCTTAGCTTGAACTTGTTTTTTTTTTTTTTTTAATTTAGCTTGCGATATTTGGTGTGTGTGTGTGTGTGGGTTGTGTGGTTCAAACTTCTGGTTAATATATATTTTTGTTTTTCATATAAATAAACATAATTTCAACATTTGTTTAAAAATAAATAAATAGTTGTACATTATTAAAATTAAAAGAGAAAAAAAAAAACATCGGCAAAGTAAAGCAGCTGATATTTGTTTATGTTTTTTTTTTAACAACAATTGAAATTATAATGTTTTATAATTTATATAAATAATTAATAATTGCTTTTGCCTTGGCCTACAATTAAGCTTAGAGTTGAATTCTACTCTTAACAATTTTATAAACTCTTTGGATTGGTTTTTGCTTGGCTGCCAAAGACAAAAGTCAAATATCGTAACGGTTCCTAACGCTCCTCTATTTAGATTCACTTTTTAAAATATTTGTATTATTATTATTTTCTCTTCATTTTTTTTTTCTTTGTTTGGGCTCATACACGTTCCACATAGTTGCCGGGGAATGTGCCAAAGCAGCCCGTTCTCTGCGAGGTGCCCACAAACCAGCCATCGTCGCATTTCTCTAGAACATGCACCAGATCGCCCTCGAAGATCTCCAGTTCGTCGGAGTTCTGTGGCCGATATTTGTACAAGGCGCGATAGCTGTTAAGATACGAACAGAACAGAAAGTTAATTATGTTTATTTTGGAGTCGCTTTTTGTCTGATCCCAAAAACACTTACGTCAATGGCTCGGAGCTGGTGTCCACATGGAGTGCATCTGTCTTGTGCAGCGTGCGGGTCTCCTTCAGTATGCCATTGGGCGGGTGTGCTCCGTTCTGGGTTAGCGTATTGAACTCGTTATTGATATTTGTGCGCAACACGTCCAGATTTGGACGCAAATTTGTGGTGCTCTGAGTGCTGATAACTGTTGTCGTTCTAGCCGCAATATCTTCCGCACCAATATCGGTTAAGACCTGCGAACACACACACACAATCAGCAAAATAAGAAGAAGAGTTGATAAGATGATTCATTAAAAGTGCGTAAATGTTGAAGAAGTGCTGAAAGTTATAGCCTAGATAGATCCAATATTGGGTGCAAGTGAAAAGTGTTTACAGTCATTGGGGGATTACTTTTAGCTTTTGAGTAATATATAAATAATCAAAACTGAGCTCTGATTTATGCTTGGAATTCATTTACATATGTAAATCATTGCAGATCTAGATCTCTTGTAATATGCAAAATACTCTAAAGTAAACATTACTTTTAGTACTTTCGTAATCACAAACAATGCGCTGATGATTCATAGAGAACGCTTAGGAAAAAATATGTGTAACTGAAGTATGAATGAATCATATGAGTATACTCATAGTAGAATACATTTAGAAAGTGGGCACTACTATAGCAGAAGAGACTGCGGTAGATACTCGATCTTAGTGTAGAGAATGTAGGGTAGAGTAGACTAGAGTGTAAGGTAGGTAGAGTAGACTAGGGTAGAGTTAAGTTGAGTAGTGTGGGTAGAGTAGTGTATAAATAATCTGTAACTTACCTCCACATAGGAGACCGGGAAAATGCCCTTGCGGTTGGCTATTTTACCCTCAAACCAATTGCCATCGACTCGACGTGTTAGTGTGACCAGCTCGCCTTTGTTCAGAGAGAGCTCAACGCCGGACTGCGCTTGGAAGTTGTATTTGGCACGAGCTTGGCCCTCGGAGGGACGCTTCGAGGGTGTGCGAGCGCCATCACGACTGATAATCTGCGCAAGAGAGAGAGAGAGAGAGATATTATAATGGATATAGAAAATAGTTTACTAAGCTGAGTCTCTACCTCCACATAGCTAGCAGGCAGCAATCCAATCATGGCGTTATACTCGCCCTCGTACCAATTGGGATCGACTTGTCGTCGTATGTAGATGGTGTCGCCCTTGCGGAACGAGAGCTCCCTAAAGGAAAAGGAGAACAAATTTAAGTTGAGTGAGAGAGTAGAGAGAGTTGAGTGTGGCTTACTTGGAGCTCTGTCCCTGGAAATTGTAGAGAGCGCGTGCCACTGTTTTGGGTCCCACGAGCGACTTAAGCGTCACGTCTGTGGGGAAGTCATCGTAACGATTGAGGGCAATCGGTGACTTTTGTGAGGGTGTGAAATTGTCGGTGTGTCGTCGCGAATTCATGTCCTGCAGCTCCTGTAGATATTTGCGTCGACGCTCCTCCTGATATAACTTTTGCATATGCTCCGCTTGACGTATGGCTAATTCCTCATCCGATATGTTTGGCTTGTACTCATGCCTGAGTGGGGTCTTGAAGTGTATATTGACGTCTATATGAAACGAGAAGAGTCGGATAGACGATCGATCAGTAAATATCGGAAATTGGACGCCTGGTCTGGCCAAAAGGTTTCTGTTTCGCTTGTGTTTATTGTTACGAGCGATGCTAAAAATACGAAATAAGTAGTTAGGGCATTGTCGGGCAGTGGCTCGTAGGGCAAGTGTAAGACGAGCTAACCGCAAAAATAAAAAAACAAAAATTATTGTCGCTGCTGTTATGAAACGAGCCGCAGCGCTTATCTGTAATTGTAGCTGTATCTATAACTGTCTGTAGCTGTATCTGTAGCCTGTAGCTGTATCTGTATCTGTATATAGCTATCTTCATCTGAGTCTAACGTCTGTGCATGCCAATTGGTAAGCAAATAAACAACGTTAACGCTGTTCAGCGCACGCCTCGCTAAGCAGATAGACCCCACAAAACGCAGATAACCTCTCAGCAAACTGAGAAAGTTGAGATGAATAACAAAGTATGTATATACATATATAGAGAGAGAGAGGTATATAGTTTAGTCTTCGTCTTCAATTGAATTAACATTTCGCATTGTATCGAAAATGAGCTGCAATTGAAGTTAATGCTCGTTAGTTTCCACTGATAGCTAAATGAGCCACCAATTGAAATGAAAGTGGTGCCAACTGGGCGTGTGGCTTAAGTGGGTGGGTGGGTGGATGGCTGAGTCGATTGCCCAAGTGTTTGCTGTGGCTACTGCTGCAGCTGTAGCTGTTGTCAGCTCATGATTGGCATCTTAAGATAATGTAGCCCCTATATCATTCGACAATGCGATGGCTGTCAATTAAAAAAGTTTACAATGAAGAAATTGTAATTGTTATTTACTTATCTGATCAAGTCTTGATAGCTTTTTTGAATGGGGAGAGTTTAAGCTTCTGTTCGAAATATATATTAATTATAATTTGAAGAAAAAATGGGAGATCTTATAGACATGAAACTTAGTCGAAGCAACTAAAGAAAAATTTTAGTTAAATTTAAATAAATTTTTTTTTCAGATTCCTTGTTAACTCGAAAAGTAATAAGCAGTATGCATTTATATATTATAATTAGCTTCTTCGTGGCTAATAACTTGACTTGAACATCTTTGATGAGCTATAAAACAAAGCCAAGAGACTGGAAACAAAGGAAACCTCGAAAAAGACATATAGTTAAGATGCTTTACAAGATCAACAACAAAGACCAACTAAGGCTGCAAATAATTGCTGATAAACAGCAGCACTTAAGACAAGATGAGCCACTAAAGCAAACTTTGTAGATTAGTATACTTAGTATATATGTATGTCATTTGCATAGTTGCAGCAGCAGTTATAAAGTAGAAATATATTCACTATGGCCTTGGGCTGCATAGTTGGGATATACATTTGCATGTGACGGGGGGAATTGATGGAGCACTCAACTGATATGAATGGCAGTTAAACAATTGGAAATCAAGCAAAGTCGTACAGCGAATTCTAAACGAATTGCGCAGCAGCCAAAGATCAAATTTTCCAACTCAAATAAATAGAAATTTTTGTTTTTTGATGAAGGGCTTTACACAAAGCGGAACACAAGCTGTACAAATATTTGTCGTTGTTGTTGTTGTCTGTGACAATGACAAAATGCTTTAAAAAATCATAAAGCACAGCAAACAAACAGCTTTTTGTTGTTGTATAAAGTAAAAAAAAAAAAGAGAAAAATAAATAAAAAAGGAGAAGTAATTGTCACTTGAGAGATTTTTCACTTTCACTGATTTGTTTGAGGCGGCGCAATTTGCAGCGTTTTGAAAGTGTTGCCGATTTTCATCTTTCACTGCACACACACACACACACATGCACTTGTTTGCCCCGTTAAGCCGGCTTTTCCTTGCGAGTTAGGTTAATCAGCGCTTATAACAGAAAACAAAAACCTTTCCGTTTTTGCCTCTTCACCTCGCTGTGATTAGTCACACAATCAATCAGAATCACAGCCCGATAGCATGAGAAGGTCGCTTAGCTGATAAAGTAGCCAGCCGAAAGTGTCTCGGCTAAGCCAGTGCACGAACCTCGCTTCAAACTCGTTTAAGTCGACCGATCGATCGGGGCGCACGCGACTTTAACAACTGCTTCGTAGCACGCGTTGCGCTCAACTGAAACCGAAACCGAAAACTGAAATTCAAACTGAATGAAATGCAAAGATTGAGTGAATGAGCGCAGAGAGTGGAAGAGAGAGAGAGACAATGCTGGAGCTGCTTTGTCGCATTTCAGTTATCGTCGTACAACGAATGCCGTTTCTTTGGCGCCCCACCTCAAGCTCGCACGTTTATTCAGACATTGCACAGCTGCTGCTGCTGATTCTTCTTCCTCTTCTTCTTTTACTACTGCTGATTGTTGTTGTTGTGGTCGATGTGTGAAGTGCTTACAGTGGGGCAATTAACTCACGCACAGTTGATAAGAGCGCGGTACGAGTGTACGTGAATTGTATGACACATTGGCAATTGAATCAAATTCAATTGTTGAAATATTTTAATGGAAAAATATTTCTCAATATGTGAAGAAAGATATGAAATGCACAAAAAAAAAAAAAATAAATAAAAATAAAAATAAAATAAAATAAATAAATAAATAAATAATAATAAAAAAATAATAAAAATAACTTATTTAAATTGACCTATATTTAATATTATATTTTGTGATCATTAAGCTGGATTAGCTATTTATTAATCATCTACTGAAATTTGTATTGAACTGTAGCTGCTAGCTTATCCATTTATTTAGACAGGCTTTACATATTTTATATATAATAATATATAATGCTATATATAAATTATATTTAAAATATTTAAAGTCTGTATAGAGTCTGAAAGTTGTGATATTAATATCAAACACGGAAACAGTTCATAGAACTTGAGGCTTTTCTATTTTAAAGAATTTCAATACTTGACTTATGATATTGACTATAATTTTACTGCTGGTACTACATTTCTATATAGAAAATACATATTGCGGAATCTGCAATCTATAATTATTATATAAACTATTGTTCCAATTTGCCATTAATCCGTTCAATGCTTAAATTTTATGCCAGCTTCGTCATAATTTAAAATGGAATATATTATACATGTATTCCATGATTGTATTTAAATTTCGATTTCAAGCACTTGTGTGCGCCACTGTCTTGAGCCAAGCACAAGATCAAAGTTTGAAGAGATCGTTGCACCTCAGAAAGCTTCAACAATGCGAAGCTTTTTATCGCGAAGCACGTGAAAAACGTGAGATGCATAGCAAAAAGCGTGGCAATTGAAAAAGAGAGATAGTCTTTCACTCTCTCTCTCATACACTCTCTTTTTATCTGTAGCTCTCTCTCTGCCTCATTCTCTCCCTCTCTCTCTCTGCTTTGATAACAAGTTTCAAGCTTTGCGAAAAAAACAAAAAAATTAATAGCGTGAGAAAGCGCAAAACTGGAAAATCGTTTAATCAAAAATTGAGAAAGTGAACGTTTTTGCCTTATGAGTGGGCGTGCCAGGAGGCTGCACATGCTTAGGCCAAAGGGGGACGTGTTGGGTGGTAAGTGAAGAGCGGGGCGGGGCGGGTGAAGAGGGTATATATTAAGCGCTATACTAACTGCCGCTTAGCTGCTGCCACTGCTGTTGTTGTTGTTGCTGCTGTTGCTGCAGTTGCTGCTGTTGCTGCTGTTGCAGTTGCAGTTGCTGTTGCTGCCACATGAGCAGCGGCATGGAGGCGCCTATGGCATGTCGATTGGCCAAATATGCCTGACGCTGCGCTGGTGAGGGCGTGGGGGGCAGCCCTACAATATGATAGCTCATCGCTGTGGTTGTTGTTGTTGTGGCGGTTGTTGTTGCTGCTGCTGCTGGCAGTGGTGGCACCATGGGCGCTGCTGCTGCTGCTGCTGTGTCCCGCCGCAGCCACAGCAACTTGCCACAGTTGGGCACATCGCAGACGCTGCGATGCAGCGTGGCTGGCGTCAGGTTGTTGCTGTTGTTGTAGTAGCTGTTGCCATCGCTGCTCAGCGGACGTCGCTGCCACTGATCAAAGCTGCTGCTGTTGTTGTTGTTGTTGTTGTTGTTGCGGCGCAACTGTTGCTGCTGCCACTGCTGCTGCTGCTGCTGCTGCTGTTGAATGTTGTCATCTGTCAACTCTAAATCATTGCAGCTGCTGTGCAGCTTTTGATGCGACTGTCGCCAGTGCACGCGATTGCCCGCCGTTGAGGCAGTGCGTCGACTGTGGTTGCTGCTGTTGCTGTGGTGGTTGCTGTTGCCAGGGTGTTGTTGGTGAGCCGCGTAGGTGTCGCTGCGTCGCGGCGCTAACGTTTGATGTATCATAATTAATTTTTTTTAATTTATTTCTATTTCTTCAAGCGCTGGCTTTTTCTTCTTCTACATAGATTTTCGTTTCCTATTTTCTTTTATTTTGCACCACTCAGTGGTGCATTATGTAAGTGAAAATTGACGCGCGTCGCATTTAATTAGGAAATGGTCGAGCGTTGACGTTTTTGGCACGGATAAGTGAAACTAACTGAATGGAAAGGCCGCGCTGAACAGGTAACCAACGTCAGTTCGACCAGCTCGTGTTCTCCTTCTTCTTCTAGTTGTTGTTGTTGTTGTTTGTGTTTGTGTTGTTGACACATTTTGGCCATGGCAACGTCTGGGCCGGCTTTGAGGGTTGTTGGATATTCGTTCGCTCGGTTCGATGGTCGAGCTCGTGCTCGGCTCGCGCCTTGGACAGGTGGCGTTAAGCGGGTCAACAACGCGCTGGCCGTCAGTTTTGGCTCTCTGTTATTGGCCCTATCGATTAATTTGGTCAACTAATGCACGCGGCGCACCTTCTAAGCAAAAAGCCATTGCTATTGCAGCAATTGCGGAAATTTGTTGCGGCAGTAAAAGCAGAGCACACAAAATAACTCAAAGAGAATAAAAATGGAATTTCGCAAAGGTCGTTGAATGAACGCGACACGCAGAGGCGTAGCTAACAGAAATTCAATGTGAAAGGGGGGGCGGAGACAGGGGGATTAGCTGATTGATAAGATTGATGAAGGAGAATGCCAAGTAATTAAGCTTGGAATTGGGTTAATGTTGGAAAAAAATAAATATATCTATGTTGTGTATAAGAGAGATATACGTAGAGTCAGGTGGAAAGCGGGGAGAGAGAGGCACGAATGGCAAGGGGAGATTCTTATAATAAATTGCTCTAAGTCTCCAATGCCTATCAGACTTTACTTAAATATGATTTAAATATCTCTAGATCTATGTGAATTTTCATTTAAATGAATATTTTTATAAAGTTCTCTTAGATCTCAGACAAATTTTATCTATATTGTTATATAGATAACATTTCACTTATATTTTTATTATTTTAAATAATATTATTTTTCTTTTTAGCATTTGTCTGCTCACTTGTCTTGAATTTTTAGTACAAATCTAATTATAATATCCAAAAAAAGTCTACCTAAATATATATATGTCCAAAGCATTTTTAGTACACATTTAAATTAGTCAGGGTATTCAATTACATAGGTCCCAAGGTCAGAACGACTTGTTGTACATAAAAGTTCTACCCAAAATAAGATTTCAAGCGAATCATTTTTAGTACAAAAAAAAAAAAAAAAAAAAATATATATATATATATGTATATTAAAAAACAAATTAAATTGTTCGCAAGCAACTGACTTATAGAAATTACAGCTCCCTGCGAGTTAGACGAGTATTTAATGATAGTTTCCCCTTTCGAAATGCAAATCAATAGAATTTGCTCAGTTTTTAGTACACTCAATTTGTTTTTAGTACACTTGACAAGCATCGGTCTGGCAACGCCACTGGCTGGACTGGCTAGCCGCCTGCCTGCAGACTCACCTGTACCCGAATCAGTTCGATCACCGTTGCTGTAGACGAATGGGCTGTAGGGCTCGTAGCCCGAGTGGCTCGCCGGGCCCTTGAGTGGCGGCTGTGGGGGTATGGGCGGTGGTGGTGCGGCGCTCGAGTCAAAATCTGCGCCAGCAATGGACAAATGGACAATACAGAAGAAGATGGATCAAAAATAATTTCGAAATGTGAGCGGAAAACCAATTGTAAGCCAAGTCTCCAAAATAGGAAAAAAAAGTAACGAAAACCAAGCCTAGGACTACGAGATTAGATGAGCGCAGGCAACAACCCGAGAGAGAGCAAGAGAGAGCGAGAGAGAGACACACCCACTGCAACACTGTCAGATAGTTGAGTTACCTTTAAATGTGACCGCCATGGCGGTGCGTTTGAGTCGTTCCAGACTGCTGACCGGGCAACGCCGGGTGCTAGCCGCTGGCTCTCCGTCGGGCACATAGCGCGCCTTGGGCCGATGCTTGTGGGCATCGAATTGCTGATTGGCAAAGATGTCGGAAGTGGCTGTTGTCTGTGGCTGCTGACTCGCCCTGGCCGGACGCATGGGCGAGGTGGAGCTGGCTCTGGGGCTGGGCTGACGTTGGGGTTTCTTGGGCAGCGCCGGCGTGCGCTGCGGATGCTTGTGAGCCACCCAATCGCCGCTCAAGTGGGGCGAGATATCGTGCACATCCCGTAGATCAGCCAGCGAGGTGGAGAGATAACGCTGGGCCAGACTCTGGCCCGGCTCGGGGGACTCGTAGCGATGGCGCAGCGTCTGGACGTGGCCCGTGGAGCAGCTGTTGCTGCTGTGGCTGCGCGTCGGACTGGCCGTCTTGGCCGGCAGCAGCTCCGCCGTCTTGCTGATGATGTCGATGTGCGGCATGAGGAGTCCGCGCTGTCGCCGCCTGCCACGATCCGGTGTGCCGGTGGGCGTGGCAGCGCGCAACTCAAACCCATGCGTCAGCCGTGTAACATCGGCGGCGTCATCGGCGTCAGCGGCTGGCAACGCATCCGTCGCGTTGCCCGAGGCGTCTTTTGATCCTCCGGCCTTCAATTGAGGATCGCTGCGCGCCTTCCGCAGCTGGCTAAGCCCAAAAAAATGACGCCGCTCATTGGACTGCTCCCGCTCGATGCTCTCGAACTTCTGCTTGATCTTCTGCACCTCGCCCGTGTAGACGCGCTGCAAGTACGAACTGGAGCAGGCCGAGACCTGCGACTGCGGCGACAGGCTGCGCGACCGGTAGTACGCATCGTACAGCTCAACGCTGCCAGCGGGCGAACCAGCCCCGTAGCTGTGCAGTTCGGCCGCCGGATCGGGCGCGGCTTCGTCCTCGGGCGGCCGCTCGGGCGGGCTGTGCAAGTGAAAATTTACGCGGGCCGCGGCGCGTTCGCCGTAGATGCCGCTCAGATCGGTCAGCGAGTTGCTCAGCTCCGTGTGCACCAGCTGGGTGTGGGCGTGGCTGTGGCTGTGGCTGTGGCGGTGCCGGGCCTGCTGCCTGGCCTGCATGTTCTGCTCGATGAGGCGCATCACCTCCGCCTCGTCCGGGGAGCTGTCCTCGCGCGCATGGTAGATGGTCTTGCTGGGCTCCTCGAACTGGCGCTCCTCGAAATATTGGATTTTCTGATTGATGGGATTCTCTTTGGAGTCCTGCGGCTCCAGCGACTGCTGCAGCTGCTGCGACTGCTGCGACTGCTGCGACTCCTGCTCTACCTTAGCCAAGCTTGTCTTGGATTCCACTTTGGGCTTGGGCCGTGGTGGCACCTCGGGCGGCTTGCTTAGGCTCAACTCCGCATTCTTGGCGGCTATGGCGCCGCGCGTCTCGCGAGCCACCACCACCGGCGACTGGCTGCGCGTGGCACGTGGCAACGTCTGCGCCTGCTGCTGCTCCTCGCGCTTGCGCAGCACCGGCCCGAGCAGCTGCTCCTTGTTGATGCTCGAATTGCAGCGCACCTTCAGCGTATTCGCATGGCTGCTCGGCTTGGAGTCCTTCTCCACGGTCACCACATACTGCTCCTCGACAGTGGCCCGTCTATTGCCCGCATAGATCTCGTTCAGCTGCTGGGTTATCTTCTTGATCTGATCCTTGGAGAGTGTGCTAACCAGATCGTTGTTCAGATGTCGCTCCGCCTGCGCCTGGGCCTGTGACTGTGTCTCCAGGCTGCTCGCCAGATCTGCGACGGTATTGCGTCGCCATTGACGCTGCACGGGCGGCAGGAGTTGGGCCTCGGCGCGCTGCCGCTTCAGCAGCTGCAGCTGCTCGAAATTCTCACGCAAATCCTCGACGGACTTCTGTTTGGCATGCAGCGCCTGGTCCGCCTCCTGCCGCCACTTGATCTCATTCACGTCCTTCGAACGAAAGTGCAGATCCCGTTCCCGCTGATCCGACTGCAGCTTACCAACCAGATACTGCAGCTCCTTCTCGGCCCGCTCGTGCAGACGCACCTTGCGCCACTCGTCGAAGTCGAGCAGCTCCGCATCCTTGCGCAACGGATGAAAGTTGCTCGCCGAGGTGGCCCGCTCCAGCTGTCCCACCCGCTCCAAGGTGCTGTAGAAGCGATTCAGCTCGGTGAAGCGTTCGCAGTTGTTGCGGTAGCGGCAGCTCGGACTGTGCCGCTCCAGCTGCACCAGCGAGGTGGCACTGTGCGCCAGCTCGCCGCACTGATAGAGTCCGCCAGCGGTAGTGCTGTCTGCACCGCCTTGCTGCCGCCTGCTGCGATCGTCGGCGCTACTCAGGCTGCTGGCACGTGCCACCGCCTGCTGGTGCTCCTTGTCCTGGCGCTGGCTCGAGCGCAGACTGTCGATGCGACGACGAGAGGGCGAACGCACCTCCCGTTGCTGCGTCTGCTGCTGCGTCTGCTGCTGCGGCACACGCACCTCGCGCGTGGGTGAGAATCGACGCTGCACTACCTCGGGCGACTGCGGACGGGCGATGTCTGTGACAGCCTGAGGTCGGGCGCCTGGCTGCGCCTTGCTCTCATACTTCCACACGAGATCCTCAATGCAGCTGGAGGGAGCCGGTGCGCTGTAGTCATAGATATCCTCGCCGTAGCCCGGCTCTACCAGCGAGCAGTATTTGTAGTCGCTGGTGGTGCCGCCATTGATTAGCTGCGGCAGCGAGTGGGGCGTTTGGGTCTGGCTCTGCTTGGCATTGTAATCGTTCCAGAAGTGAGTTTTCTCGCGCACCGTCTCGCTGTAGGACTGCTGGGCCACAGCTGGCTTGGACTTGGCAGTGGTCTTGGTGGTTTTGGTGGTGCCGGCGCGTTTGCGTGGCACGTGACCCTCGCTGCGGCTGGTCTGCAGCGGCGCTGGCAGCGATTTGGCTGGCTTCGACTTACCCACATAGGTTTTGGGCGGTGCTATGGGCACATACTCCTGCCGCACCACCGAGTCAATGGAGTAGGTGGAGTTGCTCCGCGGCAAGCTCTCATTCGAGGCGCTGCGATGCACCGTGGCAACGGTCTGGGTCTGCGCCTTGCTGCACTTGGGCATCACCTTCTTCAGAGCGCGACTGCAGTCGAGCAGATTCTGCGGCCGAACTTGGGGGAAGCACATGGTGTGGCGCGTGGTGGTGCTAACGGTGCTGTGGCGCAAGCGCGGCAGCGATTTGCTGCGCGTATGCTGCGCCTTGCACGTGGCATACGAGCGCACCGCCTCGCGCACCTCCTGCGGCGACTTCAGCGAGGGATCCCTCAGTATATTCGTGCTGGCCTCAAAGTTGGTGCGGCTCGCAGGCAGCGTATTCTCCAGTCGCTTCTTCTCCTCGGCAAAGCTGCGCTCCTTGGAGATGCTGCGGCCAAAGGCGACGGGACTGCGACTCGAATGACGCAGCGCCAGGAGGCGCGCCGGACGACGACTCGGACTGACGGAGCGCAGGCGAGCGTGATGCTGCTGCTGCTGCTGCACTCTCATCAGGCAGCCATCCTTGCTGCGCGTCTCCTTGGTGGCGGTCAGCGTGGCCAGCAATGTGGACACAGCGCCCGTGGACTTGGAGCGACAGATGGGCTCCCGACGCGCGGTAGAGACCTTGCGCAGGGTAATGGTATTGCTGTTGCTGTTGCTATTCCCGCCCGGTGGCTGAAAGCATTGATCATGACGGGATTTCGAGCAGCTGCTCGTTATCTTTTCCACGCGCACCGTGCTCTTCGTGCAGGAGGAGCGACGATTGGGCGGTAGAGGCGGAGTCTCCTGCTGCTGCTTCTTGCTTAACGGTATAAACGAGGGCAGATTCTTCGAGAAATGTGTAAACATTTTGCTAGCTGTAGCCGTAGGTGGCGGCGGCGGCGGTGGTGGAGGAGGAGGTGGTGGTGGCGGTGCTGCTGCTGTTGGCGTTGCTACCTTGACTTTATCTGATTCTTCCTTAGTCTCCTCTAAGGGCTTGGTGCTGACGCGTATTTTGGTTAGCGTAGGCGTTATCTGTATAAATTCAAACTCTTCTACAATTTCTTTAGGTTTTGTCGGAAGAGTCGAAGTCAGGAGAGAGATTTGCATATTAATCATGGGAGCAGCGACTTTATAGAGGGTGCCCGGTGCTGCAGTGCTTCAAAGAACGCTCGACGCATTTGCTGATAACAACTTCTAGTGTGGCAGTGGGTGTGTATACTATGGTATATATTGTTTACCAATTGATTAAGAACAGTACAAACTAGTTAGACTCAAGGAGTAGTAGAACAGAGTAGAGCTTCAGAGTAGAGAAACCAACACCAATTGAAGAATTAGTACGAACAACTGCGCCTTAACTTTAGTTATTTAGTGTTGTGAGAGAAACCATGTTAAGAATAATTGAACTAGTTCATTTGTGAACTGTCTTACCTTTAGGTTTCTCGGGCGCTGGCTTGCGGAAGCCAAGCAAAGGCGGCTCACCACCGGCCTGTAAGCTCTTGTAGGCCTGTCGCTGCTCCACTGGACTCAGAGGACTGCTAACGGGCAGCTCCTTTTTGCGGAAGACTAGATTCGAATCGCTGGTATAACCCGATTCTTTGGCCAGAGCTCTGCGGGGGATAAGAATGGACAATATTAATAGAGGAATAGTTTAATGAGGGATAGATTTACTTACCTTGACAAGTTGCCTTCTGTGTAAAGCGGCGATAGTTTCGATTGCTCCAAATTCTGTATTGTAGTAAATAGAAAAATTGAGATTAGGCGGAGCTCATACAACTTATTTTCCAATGAAACGATTTCAAGATTTTTTATTTTTACTGTAAAAATTAGTATTTCGAGTGCCGTTTGTGGACGCAATGAGACCCTTTCTGCAGAGACTTAACTCGACTATTTAGGACTTACTGCATAATTATCAATATCATCGACGAACTCTATTATAATGCGTGGTATACGTGTATGTTCCCTGAGCCACTTAGCGTTACGCATAATTATTGAATTGGAGAGGGGAAATAGATGAGATATACTAAAGCATATTTTCAAGGATTTCACTATTCAACAAAAATCATATTTTAATAAACTTAACAGGAAACTAATCTACCCATTTTAAATGGGTGCAGGGTATCGAAAAAAAAATTGTAATAAAAATCTATAATCTATGACTAGTAATTATATAGATTAGCGTTCATACCCCGTTAAAGATGTCCATCACTTCGTCCCACCACTAGAATTGTGAATAGAATAATTTGCTGTGAGTTAGATAAATTGCTACGCGATTTGTGTAGGACGAAAATAATGATAAATAATGAAGGCGTGCTTATGATATCGTGTGTCAGATATGGGGGGTATTATATATAGTGAAAGTGTGAATGGAGGGAAATGAGTGAAAAGCAGTTGAGAGCATATGGAAAAATTGTGGATGTTTTGCGTTAGCCATGGACGAGTTCACATTGTTTAGTTCTTGATAGGGATAGTGCTCTGTGCGTGACTAGAGACTGCTGCTGACTTGGGCACTTGCCTCCTTCTTCTCCTTCTCCGAAACGGACGAATGACCCGTGGTATAGTCCTCGATGCGACCAGGTTGATTCTTGTATGAGTTTTGTGCCGATTTTATGGGATTGGGCATAGTACCATACAATCTGAAGCGAGAGTTTTTATACAAATTAAATACACATATCTTTATATAGGTACAGTTTTCTGAACTTACTTATCGTCCTGGTTTAGATTGCGCACATTTACAGCCGATGAGACCGATTGCACGCGCAGCGGATTGGGTGTACGATATTTTACTGTTGAGTAATCGGAATCGTAGTTGGGCTCGGGCTCGGAGACATAACCATTGCTCTTATAGGATGGACGAGCTGTGTAAGGTTATGATAGACAGAAATCCAATTAGATATTTGAATATATTGTTAAGAAAAGTTATTAGAAATTTACGAGCACTACTGAAGTTGTTGTTGCTGTTGTTGTGGTTGTTGTTATCACGGATGTTGCAATTGTTGTTGTTATTATTGTTGTTGTTGTTGTTGTTTTGGGCAGACATAATGTTAGAGCTTGGTGTATGAGTAGGTACTTAGTTTAAGATTAGTGTAGAAATTTTACTTAAAGCGTTCCAATGAGCTAAATGGCACAAAAAAATGACCAAAAAATAATATAATACAATATAATAAAATCCAATAATAAAATATGATTTAATCGAATTCCACATGCCAAAACTGATAAAAAGAAAAATGTCCAAATTAGAAATCATAAATGTTACAGCTACTACCAAAAGCAGGCGAAGCGATAAGTGGGAGCTACTTAAGCAAAGCTTAGACTGAATTTAGAATAGATTATGGATATATATAAATATACGTTATAAAGAGTTTTAAAAAATCACCTCTGGGACACTTGTAGCGTATCACAAATTCGTCTGTTGAGTGCGATTTGACAAGACAAAGAGAGACAGAGTGTGGGAAGCGTATGGGGATGGGTACAATTGGTGATATATGGTATATATATATATATATAGTAGAGGAGAGGCATTCGAAAGAGAGAATTCAGAGAGTTAAACAACTAGTTCAGCAGGCGCAGAACTGAAGCATTATAAAGATATTGGTTAAGTGGATCATAAGTTATATATAGGAATGTGGTTATGGTTGGGCTTCATAATGCTTCAAGTTCTGTTGGATCTGAGTGGTAAAACATTTACCGCCATTCTTCTGCTTATGTATGGTCTGATAGAGGCGCTTATACCATTCATGCTGATGCGGTTCCTGGACCTCCTGCAGCGTAACAGACAAAATATGTATATATCAAATAGGGAAGATAGTGTGTTCGCTCCGCTAGCTGAACTTGAGCTGATTTCTGTTTTGTTTTTGCTTTTACCGATCTGAGTATGATGGGCATTCCATCGTTGGTAACGGGACCGATCCCTTCGTATTGCCGTCGACCTAACTGTGCCATTTTTCTCGGGCGATCGCTTTCCGTTTCCGGTTCGCTCATATACTCGTGCTTGACTTTGTAGACTGTAAACCGTAGATTATTTTAATTCTTGTTTTTAGTTTTAGTGGAATCAGTGTTTGTTTTTTAGGTGGAATGGGCAAGAAGAGGAGTGGAAAACAAGTGGAAATAAACGTGTGTAAAACATTTAGAATGCAGCACCTGCCGCTGTTAATCTTGCGTATGTGCGAACGACTTGTGAACGAACGCGCTCGAACTGTTCATGTCATACAACTTGGTTGTTGTATGGGGCCTACAATGGATATACTTACTGACTTCATTGGGCCTATAGACGGCGCGGCTAGTGTCGTTTTGTTGACGGCGTGCGAACGGCCTATACAGCTCCGATGTGGAAGCCGAGCGTTCAAATGCTTCACAAATGAGAAAATGTTTAGAGAGTCATATGAATAGGGGAAACTTTGTTAAGCCAGCGACAAATAAATCTAGTTCGAACAGCAAAATACGAGTATTGTAAATGTCAAGACCTTTAGAGATGATTTAAATATTTTTTTTATATATGATTTAGCCAGAGGATTTCTTTCTTAGGCACAGCTGATAATAACTGTAGTAATTGACTAGAAACTATAGCTCTAATAAAGTATATATATTTTTTACTTGTTATGATTCTCAATTATAAAATCACAACAAATACTTTAGATCTTTGTTTTATCAATTTTTTGATGAATGAAATACTTCACTTCTCTGATTTCTCATTTCTCTTGTTTGTTTGCACTCTTCAAAAACATGATTTCTAATACTCGAATATAATCTCTGAAATCTGATTCTAGAGCTCAGATGTTATATAGATTTCATCTAATGTCTTCATATCGCAATTGCCAATATATAGAGATCTTTTATCTCACATCTCTATGTAGGTTCCTGTTCTCAATATTCCTATAATTGTTAATCATAGATCTACATCAATCTACACCTAAATCTCTACTCTCTGATCTCTAGTGGTATTCATAAATAGCTTTCCTAACTCTCGCACACATATTGAGAATATATTATCTACTTTTGATCTTGTCGGAGACGCTGGCACTGGGTGCCACGGGGCCAAACTGATTGGAATAATCGGTCTCCGCGTAGTCCGAGTTGTTGGAGTTGAGCGTTGAGGGCGGCGTGCTCAGATTGGTGCTGGTGGTGGTGGTGGTGCTGCTGCGTGGTGCAGGCACCGGGCAACTGCCGTTTGTATAAGACCAGGGTGGTGTCGTCGTCGTTGCCGCTGGCTGCTGTTGTTGTTGCTGCTGCTGCAGGGCCGTGTAGCGTCGCGGCAATGTGGGCGATTCAAAGCGCACGGGTCGGAACTCCTTGCGTCCGCTCAGCGCTGGTGACGGCTGCGGCGTCCACACGGGCTGTGTGGGCGGCGGCGGTGGCGTGGGCGCCGCCGAGGAGCTGTGATCTAGCTCGTTGCTGGAGCCGTACGGTGTTTGGCTCTTGGGTGTCCAGACGCCTGTTGATAGGGGGAATGAGTGTTTGGCTCTTATGACACAGTTGTCTACATTTTCACTAGTTCAGTGGATCGGTGGTTCGGTGGGTGGGCTACACATGACATTTTCAGGGGCGCAAGTTCACAAGTTCTAGTTGAGTTTTATGCTCTCCCTACATACATATATACATATAGACATTTATGCATTTTTTGTTGTTGCTGCTGACATTTACACTTGTCAACAAATTTATGCTCGTTTTGCGGCCGATGCTCGCTTTCCATTGGCTTCGGTGGTTTCATTGCTTGCTCTAACCAAAATAAATGCTGCAGTCAACAAACCGAGCGAAGACAAATTGACAAACAAACATCGCGACGTTGAACAGCAATAATTAATACGACCAAGGAAGCCGCATTTGGCACCCATTCAAAATTTGCCCACAGAAAAGCAATAACAAAAACACACACAAAAAAAAACTATCACACACACACATAAACATACATATGTAGACAAACACACACACACAGGGATGAGTCATCGCATTTGGCGCATGTTTAGAATTTACAAAGACTTTCACAGACTGTTATAAAATTATATTTGAATCAAACGACAAACGACAAGAAACGAACCTCACGAGCTGTTTCAATTGTTAAGTACAGTGAACACTGCGACTGAGTGCTGACAAATGTACACATTTCATTTATTAGTTTAGGGAAGTTTAGGAAGAAAGTTAAAATTATATGAAAATATTATGATTTGCTTCGAATTCAAAGAGCAATTTCTCATTTCTCTTATCACAGCTCATTCTCATTTCTCTAAACAAAAAGTTATCTGTAATCAACTTTTGTTTTGGAATGCTCATAGATGATCGGCAGAGATCTTAAATGACCATGAGTAGAGTAGAATAGAGTAGAGTAGAGTAGAGATAAGCTTAAGTACATACACTGTAAAAGCCTTTTCCATAAATCTTCCAATATGAATAAATATTTAATATAATATATTTTGATTTTGATTGTAGTTCAAACACTGCAGTTTTATATAAATATATATTTTAATATATGCAGTTTGAAATTCTCTTCTCTGGTAGTTTTCTTCACCAATTTGTTAGTGGACATTTTTTTTTAGTTTTTAACGAATGATTTATGTACTGCAGCACTACCGAGGAATAAACACCGTTTTGCAAGCTTCTGTCTAGTGACCAAGCAGGAATGATGCTATTATTAATTAATCTAAGTCGTTAAATTGCTGTTGTTTATATATTTTATAAAACTTGACATTTGATTGTGAAATGTCTTGGACAAGGCAATTAAATTGTTAAAACATGAATTTCAACTTTTACAATTTATTTATAATTTTTAAATAATCATAAATTACATTCTATATATAAGTGATAAATTGCATTCAAAATATATAGTCAGATATATTTTCAATGTAATTTAGAATTTATTGTGAATCATATCAACTGCTTTAAGATTCAAAATATATCAAATTTAGACAGCAAACATTTGCTCAAACTCAAACAAAAGTTGTTTTAAAATTTCTATAAATATTTTAATGAATTAAAATGACAATAATTAAGCCAAATTAATTTTCATTATAGGAACTTTTTAATTTTTTCTAAAAATTGCAAGTTTTTCATTTCATAAAAAAGTTATATATTATATAAAAGATGTATTTATGCAAATGGTAGATTTTTGTTCTTTAACTGACTTTTATATGAAAGCAAAAAGGTAGTTCTTTCATTTCAGTTTCACTCGATTGAGCATAATTACAGAATAGCCCTCGTTGTGCTTGCAGTCAAGATCTTTATATCACTGAGCATATTTATATGCCACCTGTAATAGCACACAAATACACACACACACACACATTAGATACACTGCTATTGCCTGCCCTAGGCGCGATTTGCCGCCAGACATTGACACGCATATCGCATATAGACTACGTTTTGGCTTCGATATATATATAGAGCGTGCCCTCTCTGCCTCTCACTTGCTATCTGCTGTTGTATTTGTATAGTGGGTGGATGCGCTGACGTCTTAATTCAATCAGCACTTGATCGAATTATACAATCGTATCAAAGTCTTGCCAATGCCAATCAAAATCTAAATCAAATTCACAATCCTGTGCCGTCTGACTCATTCACTTAACACTCGCAATTTTGCTGCAGAAAACGTTTTATTTTATTTATTTATTTATTTTTTTTACCCTGCTGAGGATGTTATATTTGTTATATATAATCGTTTTTAACTGGATCGTTGCGACGAGTTCTCGAGTAGCTGACTCCGCGCGCGGCTCAAAGCGACTGAATTTTGCGTGAGCCGTCGTCGTCGAGCAGACCAACTCGGCGTTTACTGATTTTTCTTTTTGGGAACAACTGCTAAATGACTAAAACAACACACATACACACACACACGTATATATGTATATGTAACAGGCACAGTCACAGTCACAGTCACAGTCAGAGCACACACACCCCGCAAGAGTTCACAATTTCCCAGCAATTTTAAATAGAAGATCAATTACGGCTGCAATCAAATATGGGAGCGCGTGCTCGATGAAGCGCACACTCAATACGAATACATACATATAGATTTGTATATATATGTATTTATAGTATATTCAGACAAAAGCAGAGTTTTAGTTTTATTTTGGGTGAAACGCCAATTATGCGTGCAATGCGAAATGGAACGGATGTGTAAGCAACTAAATATACCATACTCTGAATGCTGAATACACCTATACATACACATACATCTGACTATACTACCCATATATATATACTATATAGAAAAAGAGTCCAGCTAAAGAGTCAATCAAAATGATTTCATTTGTTTTGTAAACTCTTTTTTTGAACAAGAAAACAAAAGCCGAATGTGCGTTTGGTTTGGTTCTGACTCGACTCGACTCGGCTTGGCTTGGCTTGGCTTGGCACTTCCGGTTTGTTCAGTTCTCTGTTCTCTGTTCTCTATGCTCTTTAGGAATAAATCAAACGGAAATTTTGCTTGGGGTTTTTTTTTTTGTGTTTTTTGTTTGTAGCCAATAAAAAACAATGCTCATTAAAGTAGCCTCAGCCATTTGAGCTGTAGAGGGAGCGGCAGGGCAGGGCAGAGCAGGAGCTTAGCTAAGCTTAGTTTGCTGCTGCTGCTGCTGCTGGGTGTGTTTTATTTTTTTCAAGGAGCGCCCGCGCTCGTTCGTGAAGAAGCGCATTTACTTAGAGAATCGACTCGTAGCTGCTGGCAATTTATGTGAAATTTATTGATTTGCAAAATGAAAATATCGCATGGCGCTTTAAGCAAATGGGGGAGGGAAAACAGAGGCAGTACAAATATATTTTCTACCTGCAATTAGAGCACTTTTAATTTTAAGTAGACTGTAGAATGAGACGGCAAATAAAGAGAGAGAAAGAGAGAGAGAGAGAGAGTGAGTGCTCAGCTGTGAAATGATAGACTAGCTAATGCCCTTAGAAAAAGAATATTAATAATAGTATATATCAGCAATCTGATAAGTATGAGAACATTTAAAGCTCTTCAAGTAGAAACAAGTAGAAACAACAGGCAGAAGGAGGCGTGGCAGACCCCACAAAGTATATATATTCTTGATCAGGGTGTCGAGTCGAGTCGATTTAGTACTCTGTTTATTTCTTCTAAGTATTCCCTCTACGTATTCCTCTACGTATTTCCTTTACGTAATTCCTCTACGTCTTTAATGCTTAGCTGATCGATCACACACTCTGCTTCACTTTACTGCGCTGACCCCCACCAGGCCTGGACCACTGAAGACTGACTGAAGAAATGCTGCAGCTGCTGCCCTTTATATACGGCCACTTTTAGTCAAGCACTGTCTCTACCAAACGTTGAGCCTGACGGCAGGTCAAGCTCGCTGCAGTCGAGCTTCAAGTGGGCAATGGGAACGCTCTCTGCTGCTGTGAGCATTCTAGCTTCGTTTTACCTCAATACAAATACCAAATGAGAACTGCTGCATACATATAGATAACTTTAATGATCTTCTGCACTTCTTCTCTCCTTGCTTTTACTTTTACTCAAGTAATGTATGCGTGCGTGCCTATGTGTGTCTATGTATGTGTGTATGTGTGTGTGTGTCTGCTGCCTGCACTTTAACCCACCCAACGTCTCCACACATTCATTTCATAGGGTATTTTTTAGAATCGTTCTACAACTATATTTTTAGTGCCTGTGTCTTGTGGCCTTGCAGCCATAGAAACTGAGGCTGTCCGTCTGGGCCGAGCTGCGAGCAACCTGTGCGTGCGCCCATTTATTAGGCGATTGGAACGGCCGCCTTTTGGATAGAGCGATTGACTCTGGGCTCTGCCCAGCTATCGAATGAGGGCGTGGCCAGCCGCACTGTGACCCAGCCTGCACTAGGTGCGCCACATTGTTTTCTATTGTGTGTGTGCCTATCGGTTCGCATTCCCGCTTTGATTTATCTGCTCTGCCCCATAATTGAGTGCGCAAAGTATTTATGGAGTGCTGCACATCTACTCACTGCCGGGGCCCTTTAGAAAGCGGCACGAGTTTCATGTCTATCATGTGGGGCTTGGGGTGGGAGTGGCCTAGGGTTGAGCCAGCAGGTTGTAAAGGTCATTGGGCCTGAATTGAATGAATGAGGGGTGTGGGTGAGAGAAGGTTGTAGTTTGGGGCAAAGGTTAGATGATATAAAGAAGCGGAAGATATAGGAGAAAGAATATATATATTTGCCTATAAATTTATCAATTAAATTAAAGTCTTGTCTTTTTATTTTGTGTTCTTTATTTCCCAATTCAAATCCTAAAATCCGTTAGTTTTTAGGCTTTCTGCAACATAAACTTTCCCCAATTTTAATTCCACAAATAAATCTTTGGCAATACTTTTTTTTTCAACACTTTTGCTAAGCAAAGACGACGTCATCTGCAGATATATGTATGTATATACATATATAATCTTATTCACCTCTTTTTTCAATCTCTAACTTAATTATGTTCAATTCATTCTCTCATTCTTTCATTCACGCAAATATATCAATAGTCAAGTTCAACTGAATTTATATTAACCATAAATTATGTTCAGTCACTAAAAGTCGCACGAAAAAATAAATATAAATATATATATACTATATACTATATATATGTATATTTTTTTTTTCGTTTTCTTCTGCCTTAAATTTAAAAATAACAACGAACAAATTAATGCTTTAAATAAATAAAGGCGCCTTTATGGCCCAAAAGAAATGCTCAAAAAGAGCAGCATAACACATTTTCATAACTGAAAACTTTGCCAGCTAATGCTGCCGGATCGTGACGCCAATCAGATGGGCAATGGGGCGTATACGCATTTTGATAGATTAGCTACGCCTACGCCAAGTGAAGAAGAAGAAATCGCCATAAGGTGTTTATATAGCGCAAAACGCATCAGTTAGGATCGTCGTCGAGCTCATCAAAATTGTTTGAGACATTGATCCTAAATATGTTCCCATGTGTACTCTATGATTTCATTTAGTTTCGACGCCCATCTGGATTTGCTTTGTGTTTATTTTCCATTTTTAATGGATACTGTAGGCGTCTACAAAATAACAAAAGCAACTACAATTCCGCTGCACACAAATGTATATATATATATATTTATCTATATATGTATATATTTGTAATAAATATTGCGCGGCCAACAAATTTTTGGATTGTACGTCATTTTATATATTTAGCACATAGCAAAAGGAGCGCGAAAAAAAAAACCATGCACACCTCCAGTTCCAGTCGAAAATATTTGTTTTTCTTCTCTTCTTCTTCATTTTTCTTTTTTTTCGGCTGCACAATTAACCTGAACTAATGTAAAATATTTGAAATAATCATGTGCGAAGCCAAAAATCAAGTTCAAATAATGAATAGAAAGACAAACAAGATCATTATCAAACAACAATATCATCATCATCATAATCTTGATCATCTGCAGAGTGAAAAGTCGAAAAGGAAAATCATCTATAAATACGTGCCAATAAATTTTCAACATATATAAAAAATATGGCTCAAAAGTTGATTAGAAATTGTGCCTTAAATAAATAAAGAAATAATTTAGTAGAAATTAACGAAAAGCTCTATAAAGAGAAAGCTGACTGATGGGTTCATTAAAATGTAGAAAATAAATATTAAAAATGAATTAATTGAAAATTTGTAGATGAAATGAAAGACAATCATGGCCCGCCATAAATTTGGAATAAATTTAGGAGTAGAATTGTTAATTCATTTGTTAATATTTCATACAATTTTATTGAAATTCTAAGTAAAGTTTGGAATAAATTTCAGGACAATGAAATTCTGCCAAAATTTTGTAAATAAATCGGATTATAGCTAGAATTATATTGGAGTTAAGTGAAGAGCAAAATTATAAAGTAGTCCAGTACGGAATAAAGTTTAATATGAAATTTAGACTAACAATATTCTTCTTCTGCAGAAAAGAACTGAATCTTTTTGATTAAATTTAACTTGAAGATTCATGTGTTTTGGAGTCTACTTAAGTAAGTAGTTATTATAACCAATATGATTTTTTTTTAATTTTTAATTATTGTAATGATTGACACTCATTAATTGTTTGTTATTTTATTTTTTTGGCTGCATCACTTGTTAAATTTCTACATCTGGCAATAATCATTCAGTAAAAGTAGATTCATTCCAATTTCACAAATTCTAGAGAATTTCTCATTGCAGTCCATTAATTTTGACTACATATTC
Source organism: Drosophila aldrichi (assembly GCA_035045965.1). Classification (NCBI taxonomy): domain Eukaryota; kingdom Metazoa; phylum Arthropoda; class Insecta; order Diptera; family Drosophilidae; genus Drosophila; species Drosophila aldrichi. Next base: position 799,589 of record JAWNOM010000511.1, read on the forward strand.
GATTTTCTTCAACTCTTGTTACAGAGTGCCCAAATATCTATTTAAATAGATTTCGATATGTGTTTCAGCCAAATGTTAGCCATTCGAATTTATTGCAAAAATATGCAAGTAATTTGAACTAAGGGAAAATGTTGCTTAGGTATGATACAATTTTATAGAACAAGTGCTTAGAGTGGAGGTCCAAAAGAATAGTTTTGAATTTAAAAAATCATAAATAAAGCAAACAGCAGCTAAAGAGACTTATGTAGGCATGAGATAGAGGAGAGAAAAATATTATCGAAAGCTCTTTAAAACCACTTTTAAAATATTAACAAAGCTATCAAAATCTGCTTTAGTTTCCTTTATAATTAGAGAAACAAATACACTCTCTATAAACTTCCCATAATTAACAAATTTCACTTAAACATCCATTTACGATGCACACACACTAAAAAAAAATTCCCTGAAATTTTTACAAGAAATTTACAAAGCTCTTAAGTGAAATTCATAAAAGGCCCATTGAAAACGTCATGTTTGCAAGTGCCACACCCACGCACTTCCTATGAACCAGCCCACACACACACACAGCTTGATGCATCCGACAGCAGATATAGCATCAATATGGGATCAGCCATATATATATCTGTATTTTTACCTGATCCAGTTGGTGCGCGTGCTTTAAACTTGGGCGCAAACATTGTTGTGTTGTTGTTGTTGTTTTGTGTGTGCTCTGCAAAAATGTTGCACAGATCTGATTAGAATGGGAACGAAACGAAACTTTTGCAACAAGCAACACTTCACTTTTCTTTTATTCTTTCCTCTCTCTCTTTGAGCACTGCACTGCAAACAAATTGAATTCTGGAGAGAGAGAGAGTGGAGAAAAGCGCGCTAAGCAAATGCTTGGAAATAACGCTCGACTAACCCTGCCCCATATTTGCTTTTGCTTTTCTTTTCGTTTTCTCTGATGTGTGCAAGTGGAAATATAGAAATGCTGCCGCTGCCTCCGATTCGAATATATATATATATATCTCTATCTATATATAATGTATATATATATATATTTTTTTGTTTTTGATTTTTCACGCGCCTTCGCGTTGCGCACACGACTTAAACACGACGACGACTACGCCAGGCGAGAATCTTGTACAAGTTGCTTGGATTTTCTTTCGACAACAGAAAATACTAAAATGAAACTCAATTTGTGTGAGCGCAAAAGCAACAACAACAACAACAACAACTACAACTACTACAAATACGTTAGCTGTTCCCTCAACAAATTTGATTTTCCAATTTTCCGCTGGCGGCGCACAGCATAAACAAAATGCTGATGCTTTCGTAAACAGAGACAGGAAACCAGGAGCGCCAAGAGCACAAAGAGAGAGACTGAGCGAGCGAGAGATACTGAGTGAGAGAGAGAGGGAGAGGGAGAGAGAGTGAGTGTGACGTAAATATTGCTGGCAGATAAAGATACATATTCACGCCATGAACAAGTTCGTGTTGCACAGGTCGTATACACAATTTCGTTTGACATTTCACAAAGATTCGCTAGCATACTTTGCGGCGGCAGGTGCAAAATGCTGAATTTAAAAATAAACAAAAATTATGCAAAGGTGTGAGTAAATGCGGGAAATGAGCGCAGAACATTTTATAAAATGTTTTAAATTTTTATTTATTTTATTTTTTTGGCCAATTAGCAAGCAGCTGAGCTCATTTGCCCAAACAAATTGGATTAGCGACATTTGGAGGGCAGACACACGAATTGAATGGACTTGTTAAGGACAAGGAATACATGTGTACATGTATGTGTCAGGGTTCAGTTGTGACCAACCGTTGGCATAGAGAAAGCCCTTGGCTAGCTGCAGCTCGTTGTCGATCTCCTTGAGCAGATCGCTCTCGGACCAGCTGCGTCGCTTGCGCTGCTGCTGCAGCAGCTGCTGCGGCGAGAGCAGAAATCGCGTCTGCTTCTGTCGCTGTTGCCGTACATGTGATTTCGCTGCCGTCGCTGGCATCGGCGCTGGCTTCGGCGCTGGCATCGGCATCGTCGTTGGCGTCGCTGTCGTTTTAATTGCTTTGGCTATCAAAATTGTTGGCATTCGTTTAGTTTACTTTTTTTCTCGCTCTCTGCTAGACGCATGCCACATGCTGCACTTAGTCTAAATAGTGAACCCTGTGCTCAATTGTCTCACTGCAACAACAAAAACAACAAAAATGAAAACAAACGAATCGCTTGTTTGTCTGTTTGCTTGTTTTTTGTTGCCGCCCTGTCCGTTTCCCTTGTCATGCCAATTGAATGGAATTAATTAAAATTTCCGTTTAATCGCGATTTGTGTGCCTGCCCAATGCAATTGCTTGCAGCGCCCCAGATAAGCCGCCTCAATTGACAGCCAAGGGGCCATTGGGGGGGGCCTCACAATTCTCAATGTAGAAACACTTGAGCGCAGAGTTGCAGAGACAAGATGAAGATACGAAATCCGAAACAAAACAACTTAATATTTATCATTATGAGCCTATCAAAGACATTTGCCTGATAGACTCTTAATATATATGTATATACGAATAATATATGTATATACGATTATTTTGTCAGCCAATAAATTTGTATTAAATTAGTAGCATTTATTTTAAATATTCTAGCGTGAATTTTAGTGAGAAAATATTTTGTGGAATTCTTTGCATCTGAATGTCATAAATTTATGTCAATGAGAATTATTATTCTAGCTAAATGTGACACTTGGGCAGGGGAAATAAATTTTTCAGAGCAATCGGAAAAAATATAATGGAAGAGAGTGCAAAGAGAATAAATATATTTAAATGGGAACATTTGAAAGATTCGAAAACTAATTTTTCCATTGATAGCAATTGCTTGGAAAATAACATTTTTGAGAAGGTCCTAAAAAGCTGTGAGCTTTTGCTAAAGCTTTCAGCAGCTTTAGATTATATTAATAAGCTTATATATTTAATTCAGATTAAGAAAGAGCTTAAAGCTTTTGCTGATTACTAAATGAGTATGTTCTGAAAAGCAAATATAAGTATTTCATTTTAATGCGCTTTTTACCTTAGTCGTGCTTTATATAATCAAAGCAGAGAATCTTTATAAATATTTTAAAGCAATCATTGCATGATTGAGTGGGAAAAAACTTTAAAAGCTTTTTACCTATAAAGTACTAATGCTTTAAGGAGCCTTAGGAGTTATTTCAGAATGGAAGCATAAACTTTTAGCTATTCTTAAGTATAAAGCTTCAATCAGACAGCTATAGTTATCAAATCTGCAATCAATAATACACAAGAAAGATTTCGTAGAATATATTGAAATGATTCAGTAGTTATTCTTATCAGATGAAATTATAATAGAAAAATATTTAAGTCGCAATGAGTATAGAAATATTCAAATGAATGCCATTCATTTATTAATTTTATAAATTAATTAATTTACCATAAATTATGATCCATTCTATTGAATGAATATATATATTTTAAATAATGCTTAAACTATGAATTATGAGTGATAATTTTTGTTTATTAGTTACATTCGATATATGTTTATGTATATATATTTGGGACATTCACAGTATTAGTCAGTTGGTCAAGCATCATTTACAAGCGCTTAGCACAAAATAAATCTCTCGATGACAGAGCTTAAAGCTAAATCATGTATATATTGATAGTAGATATGGATCATGCATACAAAATAATAAACACTAAATAACAATTGAGTTTTGTTAATCAATTGATCATTTATTAAACATTCAACAGCACTATATAAATTGGATTTATTTTGTATTAATTTCGAAAGAGAAAATAAAAATAATTAACTAATTTTCACAAAACGTTTTGATATCTTTTTGTTTATTTTTATTTAACAGTTGCCTAGGACAAACAAATATATATAAATATTGAAACAAGTTTTCATTTAGTTATATGTAGGCTGCATGCTGTAGAGGTGAGGCTGAGGGAAAGGATTTTGTTTAAATATATCTTTATTATTGGTTTTTGTTTTTAAAGCGATTTTTCTTGCGGTTCCATTAACAAAGGTTTCTGGGCGTGCGAATCGAGAGTATTTTGCTATATATATTTATATTTAGACATGTTCAGAAACTGTCGGACGTGGTTCTATGCTCGAAATTGCGCCAATATTTATCAAACTCCTCGAAGATTTTCGAGCGGAAGGGCGAACTGGCAAAGAGCTCATCGAAATTTCTATGAAAATTGCCCAAAAATGGCGCAGACGAGGGCATGGGCGTTCCTGTTCGATTGAAGTTCGATTCGGATCGGGATTCATTGACTATATGGCTATGCATAGTTGACGTTGTTTCTGTTGTACTGTTGTTGTTGTTCTTGTTGTTGTAGCTGTTGCTGTTGTTGCTGGTGTTTTCATTGTTGTTGTTGCTGTTGTTGTTGTTGTTGTTGGTTGCTGTTTGATCATTGTCTGTGTGAGGGCGGCGATATAGAGAGAAATTTGATATACAAAAGAGCGACACACATACACACACACAGAGAGAGTGTGAGAGAGACACAGATACAGTTTGTGAGAGAGTGAGAGTGAGAGAGAAAGAGAGAGATTCTGTGTCTACAACAACAATAAACACATATCTACAATACGTTTTGTGAGAGATGTGAGAAAATGTACCAAATGACCATTCACCAATGAGTTTGCATTTCAAGTACACTCAGAGAAAATTATATGTGCAAGTTACTAGAGTCTCAGTGCTAAAGATCTTTAGTTGGAATTTTCTATACTTTTTTATATTTTATCGTATTCAGCATTTCAATTGTATAAATAAGTATATTTTGCTTTTAAATATTCATAAATTAAAATAAATATATTTCTAGAGTTAATAAATAAATAAATAAATTTAAATAAAATAAACAAAAAATATTAGATATTCAAACAACAACTTTTAAGTATTAAAAAATGTTGTGAGCATATTAATTAATTAATTAATTCATATTTTGAACTATTTAAATCAAATTGTATTATTTATATTATTTTTTCCATATTTTTTAGAGAAATAGAAAAAAAATATATAAATATATATTTGATAATAAAATATAATATTAATTTAATTAATTCATATTTTATTCGAGAAACTTCATAAATTAATATAAATAAATATATGTACTTAGATTATTTTTTTATGAAACGGAACATTTCAAAAACTAGATATATTTTTAGAGGAATTGTTAATGAGAATACGACAAAATATAAATTTTCGCAACCTAAATTCCAACAACTAGAATTCACACAAACACACATATAAATTTCTCCGAGTGTCTTTGGGACTTAGCCGAACTTGTTCCAGGCCGTCAGCACGGACAGCCCGATCAGCAGAGCTGCACTGAAAATGCTGCCGGCTGTTGAGCCGGAGGATGAGTTGGATGTATTATTGTTGCTATCGGTGGACTGGGTGCTAGTTGGTGCTGGGCGAGTGGGACTGGGAATGGGTGTTGCTGGGACTGTGGGGGAATTGCAAGTGGAGTCAGTGGTGGAGGTGGGTGAAGAGGGTACTGAGGAACAGGAACCTTTGGAAGCGGAACCACAACCAGTGTCAGGCGTTTGGGAGCGGCAGGAGCTAGTTACAGAAGCGTTGCCAAATTGCAGATTATGACTAACAAGTCTCGCGGTATTGGAGCGATAACGATAACGATTGGCAGCCAAAGGGGCGGCTATCGGCTGCTGGTCCTTGGCTAACTCACCCTGGACAGACGGCGGCAGCCGGGACACCTTGTACGTCTTCACAATGGTCGACTTCTTGGTGGCGCTGCACTGTGCATTGTCCGTGGCGCTCTCGTTCCTCTCCTGCTGCTCGTGCCGCTCCACTTGGCCGCCCTCCAGCTGCTCACAGCTGCTGAACTTGGCGAATTCGCGCAAATGGCGCGGCAGCTCGCGCAGATTCGCCTCCGCCTGGCCCTCGAGCACACGCACAGGCGGCACCGGCTCCCCATCCACATCGGACTCGGCCTTGCCCTGAACCGGCTGCGACTCGGCGCCACTCTCCCAGTCACTGTCCGCGGGCATGGCTAGCTTGTGGCGCCGTTCCTTGACCCGATTGAGGAACTCGTCGCTAATGTTCGCCTGCTCCTCGGTGGCGTGCTGCTGCTCATCCTCGATCTTTGAGATCTTGATGATCTTGTGCTGACGGCGCTCCTCGCGCTCGGCCACCTTGTGCATCCACTCCTCGGCCATCTGCTGGCGGAACACCTCATCCTCGCTCAGCGTCGGCAGCTTCGCCGCCGGCCGGTAGCTCTCGCGTCGCGGCGGCGGCGCCTGCAGCACAGTCGGCGCCCGCTCCATCTCCTCCATGAGCCGGCGACGCTCCTGCTGCAGCCGCTCAAACTCCAGCTTCAGCTCCTCCTCCTTGCTCAGTATATACTTGAGCTGCTGTTCGTGCAGCTCCCTCGGCAGCGAGGCGCGTCGCTGCTGCCGATCGTAGGCAGGAGGCGGCTGTGGCGCCGGCGAGACGCCACGCCTCGAGGTGGTGCTGATGTACGTGGGATTGGGATTGCGCTCAATCATCGAGTAGCAGCTGGCGTAGTGCGGTCGCTGCTGCTGCGGCGCCTGCTGCAGCATGGGCGCATGCCTCCTCCCACCCCCGTAGGCATTGTAGCCATCGTAGCTGCTGCTGCTGGACAGATCGTTCGTGCTGGCCGAGAGCCGTGGAGCGCGTATCGCGCTGTGCGGCTGCCGCTGCCGCTGATAGCAGATCTCCACCTCGCGCGCGAACGGCCGCGCGATGTTCTCCGAGTAGCCCAGATCGCTGGCGTAGCGCGCCCAGTCGTCCTGCTGCGGGCGCGGATAGTGCTCCGCGGATGTGTGCGGCCGCTGGCCGCCGCTCTCGCTGAGATTGCACAGCGACTCGGAGCGACGGCTGCGATAGTCCGGCGCCAGCTCGACGGGTATCTCCACAGTGCGCGGCACCGAGGACAGACGCTCCTGCCGCGACCTGGCCGAGCGCTCGATCTCGCGCTCCAGCTCCTGCATGTGCGCATGTCGCTGACGCTTCAGCTGCTCCTGCTGGCAACTGTTGCTGCTGTTGGTGCTGTTGGTCAGCCGACTGAGATCGTAGAGCGAGGCAGACTTGTCGCGCTGCTGCCGCTGCTCGCGTCCCGTTTGCAGCTCGGCATTCAGCTGCTGGGAGAGGGCGTCAAAGTCCTTGAAGAGCTTTTCATTGTCCGGCGAAGGCTGCGCAATTGCGTCGAGCGCTGCTTTGGCACGTTGCCGAAATTCCTCATAAGTGCCGCTGCCAGTGTTCACCTTGGCATGGCTGCCAGCTGTGGATGTTGCTGTTGTTGTCTGACTGCTCTCTCTATGTTGCTGTTGCTGCTGTTGCTGCTGTTGCTGTGCGTCATCGTTGAAAGTGTTTGACAAGCCATTTAATTTCGTTGCTGACATAATATTAGCTGCTGCCGGCGGTGGCGGCACAGGAGGTGGTGCACAATCCACCTCATCCGCTGTTGCTGCTGCTGCTGTTGCTGTTGCAACTGTTGCTCTTTGCTTATCATTGTCAGTCAGCGGCTCGCCCTCCTCCCGCTGCTCGCGCTTGCTCCTGCTGCTGTCGTAGACCACTTGTCCGTTCTCCACACGTTTCTGTGACTCGTACGAGCTCGTCTCAATGTTCGAGTAGCGCTTGCTCTGCGTCGGCAGCAACTGTTGCCGGCTGCTCGGCTCAATGTTGGAGAAACGCTTCCGTTGCTCCGCAAATATGTCGCCCTGCTGCGCGATGCTCGGAAACATGCGCGCCAATTCACTCTCCATGCTGGCTGGAAATTTGCTGCCGTTCATGTAGTTGCTGTTGCTGCTGTGACTCTGACTATGACTGTGACTGTGGCTGCTGCTGCTGCTGATGTTGCTGCTGTGTTTGCTCGACTGCTCGAATGCGTAAGGCAACGGCTGATCAGCTGCTGCTGCTCTTGGTTTATTTTCATATGATGATGTCGCTGGCAATGTTGTTGCTGTCGCTGTTATTGCTGCTGTTGTTGCTGCTGTTGCTGCTGTTGTTGTTGTCGCTGTATCTCTCTTTGGCAGGCTTGCGTCATCTGGCTGTTGCTGCTGCTGCTGCTGTTGGCTCTTTGCCTTGGCCGCTGTCTCAGCGCTCTTCACAGGCACCGGCGGCGGCTGCTGCTGCTGCTGTTGTTGCTGCGGCGTTGGCGATGTTGGCGTGGGCGTTAGACTCTTGCGCAACTCGCGCATTTTGGCCGCCGTTTTGAGTATCTGCTGCTGCTCCGCATTCAGTTGCGCCTCGTCCATGGCGCGCACCTGTTCGCTGCTCAGCTCATGATAGCCGCGACGCTGCACGAATTTCTCGTGCGCATCCAGCAGCTGATCGGCTGCCGGCTGCAACTGTTGCTGCTGTGCCAGGGCGCGCTGTGCGGGCGACAGGCACACCAGCAGCTGGGGATCCGCCTGCGTGGGCACGCCCAGCCAGGCATCCTTCTCCTCAGCCTGCACCTGATCTAAGGACAGCTGCAGCTCGCTGATATGAGGCAACTGAGGCAGAGGATACGGCATGTTCGATTCCTGCTGTTGCTGTTGCTGCTGCTGCTGCTGTTGTTGTATATTTTGTGCGACGCTTGCGAGCTCTTCAAGCATCTGCTCGCCATAGGGCATGGAGGCCAAGGTCTCGGTGCATAGCAGACGCAATTTCTTGATGCGATCCGCTTCCGCTTGCTCGGCTGAAATTGTGGAAATGGCTGAATGTTGGCGCTGGGGTGGAGTGGGTGGAGTGGATGCTGTGGGTGCTGTGGGCGCTGTGGGTGGTGGCTGTGGGGCAAGTGTGTGTGGTGTGGGTGGTGGCGAGGCCATGTTTATGGCGGTGCATTGGCTGTGCTGTGTGCTGTCCGAGCCGTGCGAATCGTTCGACTCTTGCCGCGAGAGCAACAAAGGATTCACTTTGCCATGCAAATCAAATTGTGATTGCTGTTGCTCTAGTGGCTGCTGTTGCTGTTGCTGCTGTTGTTGTTGTGTGGTTGGGGTATAGTGCATGCAGCTGGGTGGTGGTGGCACAGGCGGCGGTGTGGGTGATAACCTACAGCGCAATTCATTTGGCTGCTGTTGCTGCTGTTGTTGCTGCTGCTGCTGTTCGGCAATAAAACGCGACGCGATTTCGTTTCCGCTTACGCTCCCGTTACCGCTACCGTTACCGTTCACATTACCGTTTCCGTTTCCGTTTCCGCTCTGCTCGCGTCGCGTCATTTCGATCAATTCGCGCACTTTGTCCATATTGCGTACGAATGCCTCGCGCGTGGCCGCCAGCGAAGCGGTTGCAGTCGAACTGTTGGCCAATTTGCTCGCCTCGCCTTCGTTGGCCACAGCGTGCGTGGGCGGCGTCGCTGCTGCCGTCGCTGTCGACGTCGCCGTCACCGTTGCCGTTGGCGTTGGCGTTGACTGCTCTGGCAATGGGGATTGAGCGTTAACAGGTGTGCTCTCGCGACTCGACGACTGCTCGGCCGCAGTTGTTGCCTCCGTTTCCGTGTCCACTTCCGTTTCGACCTGCAATTGTTGTTGCTGTACTTGTGTATCGCTATTCGGATTCTCTATTAGAATTGCCTGTTAGATTCCTACGCACAATACCAAAATAAATAAATAAACCGAACCATAAACGTGGCGCACTTTGCGTTCAATTGCGTATTTGAGTGACCCAAATTTCTAGAATTTTTTAGCCAGCAAAACAAAGCAATTTAAGCGATATTTCATGTGCAGCCTATTCCATTCACACTCTCTATAGCATTATAGATTTTTTTTTTGATTTTTCAGAAAATACTATATACTGTTTAATACTATAAGTTTATGTGATAGTTCTGTTCTTTGTCTTATGCTCTCCTTATGCCAGTTGAAAATTTGTTCTCTGATTTAGTCTGTTTTATATACTTTTGATAGACTCTTTGCTTAGTTAGACAACAGCTGCTAACACTAAAATTTGCTCGAAAATAAAACTTTTAATTATCTATTATAAATTACTATACAAAAATTTTATAAATTTGTTCATGATAAACATTTAAACGTTGAACTGTTTTACATTCATTTATATAGTCACAAAAAGTTCAAATTTGTTTTGTAAACGTTTTTATATATATTCTTAATATGAATATTTAGCTTTATATATTATTTTTATATTTTTTACTTACTTTACTAATTTAATATTTTTATTTTTATTGATATTTAATCTAATTTTTTTTTATATATAATTTATATATTTTATTTGTATTAATTTTATCTATTTTTTTTATATATATAATTTGTATATTTTATTTTTATTTAATCTTATAAATTTATGTTATATTTTTGTTCTAAGTTTTTTGTATATTTTTATTTATATATTTATTTGGTAAGAAATGTGTTCCTTTTTAAATTTTTAAAATTCCTATTTAACTTTTATTTTAATGTTTTATTTAAAATATTATTTTTTATTGTTATTTTTTTTAATAATTGCTTACTTTTTATTTTTAGAATTTCATTTATTTTTACCTTTTTATTTATTTATTTTATTTTTTTTTTATATTTTAAGATATTTATCTATCGCAAAAAAATATCTCTTTTGATTCATGGCAAACGTGTTTCTCTACTTTCTTAAGCCAAATAAAAATTGAGCTATTGCTAAATGTTCAATCAAAATAATTTATAGTATTTCTCTGTAGAAATATAGCTACTAATTTCTAAGCAAATGAGCACGGCTGTCACATTGCTGTTAAAAGCATCTGAAGTTTAAGCAAACTGAGTAGATAATTGCATAGAAAAAAACGGAATATTTAGCAAAAACTGATTTGTTACAGAATTTAGCGTAAATAAATCTGCCAAATAAAAAACAACAAAAAATAAATACATATATTCAGAAAGCAATTTATCATCAAAACATATCCATCATAAATGCTTCTCATAGACTGCTAATCATGAAAAAAAAAAAAAAAATACTAGAAGATTTATCTAGCAGAAAAAATATGTTAATATATATAATTATGTATACATATATAAACTATATGTCTGAGTAGGCGTAGAAGATCTTCTTTAGTGCTGGGTCTGGCCAATCAATGCAGTCAGTCTTGATTTGTATCCAATAAGTCTAATACGAACAATTCTCTTGCCATGGATGTCATTTATTATAAATTTGGATGAATTTAAATATTGTGCTTAATATGAAAAACATAATTTTGCAGTATTTTTTAATGGAATTTCAAGTTCTTATAAATACTTAATTATTTATGTAAAAATTTGTACTCTTTGGCATACAAAAACTGGTCTGAAACTATTAGTAAACAACCGTAAATACTTTTTTTCTGAATGTATAGCATATTAATTATGTCTTTGGCTTTTCCTGTTCTTAAACAACAATGAACACTTTTTATATTTCATATTTTTATAAACTAAATACCATATTAAATTTCATATATATATATATATATACATATATATGTCTCATTAAAGTAAATAATCTATAATCCATATTTAATTTCCCTTCACTTCAGAGAGAGCTAAAGACAGCCTTGAGCTGTCGCTAATACATTTTTCTGAACTCTCCAATCTTCTGTGCTCTATGCTCCATCTGCCCCACCTTCAGGCTACACACCCTTGCTCATTATCTCTACTCCCCTTGGGTTAGTTCGGTTTAGTAGTTTCTGTTGCGCTACGAACCTCACACTCGCCCTCGGTTTCCGTTTCGTTGGATGAGCTGATGGGATCCATGGTGGTGTTGCTGCTTAGCTCATCGTCGGGCCGATTGATGAGCTTGCTGGCATCGGTGTCCAGATCGATGAGAGTGCGCTCAGCGAGAGCAGCTGCCTCCTCCAGTTCGAGTTCCATTAAATCCGACACACTGCTCGAGCTCGACGAGCTGAGATAAACCAATTCGGCGTCCTCGGACTGTGGCGACAGTGTGCTCTGCAGCCGAGTGCAGCTCTCCAGATTGTCGCTCTGCTCGATCAGCTTCGTTTCCAGCATGAGAGCTACCGGCTCCTCGCGTCGCTTGTGCCGGCGACTGAAGTCGAGATGGCTACGCGGAAATGTTTCGTTGGCCTTGACGGGCGCAGCGAGACGCGACTTGGACTGATCCGTGGCGGAGTTGGAGTTGCTATTCAGATCACTGGGCGCTGCAGCCGTTTCGCTGTTCTCCTCCAGAATGCTGTCCAAATAGCGCGGACTGAGCAGCTGCGGCAGAAAGTGCATTTCGAGTGCGTTTCGCTTCGCGCGCTTCTGCCGCAGCTGCTCCTGTGGGTCGGCGCGACTGCTGGACGGCAGCTCGGGAGGGAACTGAGCTGACTGCGCAGTGCTGGTGGTGGGCGTGGTGATGGGCGCGACTGTGGCCTCCGTCTCGGAGTCGGCCTCAAAGACCAACGGCGACTGCAGCGGCCCATTGAACTCGCCGGAGCTGCAGTCGCTGCTCTGCTCCAGCTCCTGAATCTGCAAGTCGCGCGAGAATCTACTGAACTGTTGCACAGCCTTTGGCGAAGGCGATTCGACGAGATAACGCGGCGGCGGCGACAATGTGCCACTGTTGTTGCTGTTGTTTGTGCTGTTGCTGTTGCTGTGCGTGGGTGTTGCTGTGGTGCTGCTGATCTCTTCGATTGTGGGCTTACCTCGGCGAGCGCGTTCCTGCTCATCCGTCTCGATGCGTATCTGATGTATGATCACCTTGGTGCTGCGTTGCAGCGGCTGATTTGCTGCATGTTGCTGCGGTGCTGGCGATTGTTGCTGTTGTACATTTGCCGGTTGCTGTTGCTTGGCCAGCGGCTGTTGCAGCTGACAATTGGCCAAGATCTCTTGCACAGCTGCTGGCAACTCCTGCTCTGCTGGACTTGATTGCTGTTGTTGTTGCTGCTGCGGCAACTGTTGCTGGTGTGTATCTACGACGTCGTCGTCTTCGCGCACAATGCGATGCACTATGACCTTGGCCTGTCGTGGACTACCTGGTGCTTTGATAGCCTGCTGTTGCTGCTGTTGTTGCTGCTGCTGCTCCGGCTGTTGTTGCTGCTGCTGTTGATGCTTGGAGTTTTTGGCACCCATTGCTGCTCTATCAACGACTGCTGGCTGTTCTGTTGCTTCCTGCTCAATTCGCACGGGCACTATGCGCACCACTGGCTGTTGTTTTAGCTGATCCTCAGTCTTAACAAACAAAGGTTGCTTAGATTGATTATCTGGCTGATCTTTCGATTGATCTACAGAATGATTTTCCAGCTGTTTCTTTGACTGATCTACTGGCTGATCGACAATTTCCTCTTTTTTCAGATCTTCAATTGGAACTTGCTTGCTCAGCTGTTCCTGACTGCTTTGCTTTTCTATATCCGACTGATTTTTGGGTGCTTCGATCAGCTGCCCGCTGGATTGATCTACAGTTGAGTTTTGTAACTCCTCTTTTATCTGCACTTTTACTTCAAGCGGCTGATCTCTGTCTGCAGGCTGCACTTTTCTTGGATCTTCAAACTGATCTTCAGCCTTCTCTTCTGTCTGATCTTTTAGTGATTCTTCAAGCTGATCTTTCACTAGAGCCAACTGCTCTTCAAACTGATCCTCACGTTTCACTTGAATTATCTGTTCTTTGGACTGCTTCTGCAGTATTTCTTCTTTCAGCTTAAGCAAGTCTTCTTTGGCTTGCTCTCCAGACTTTTCCACTATCTGCTCTTCCTCTGTCAGCTGCTCTTTCACTACAATCAGCTGCTCTTCAGGCGTGCTTTCAGGCTTCTCTGCTGTCAGTTTTTGTTGTGGATCTTCCAGCTGATCTATCACTTCACTACGATTCTTTGGTTGATCCTCTTTTAGCTCTCGCTGGCTGATCTCATTGCTGGCTATGCCAGTTGTTGCCTCATCGCCAGCTGTGGCGCTGTCGCTCGCCGTTGGTGACCCATTTGAAATGCTGCCAGAATTTGCATTATGATCATTCTGAAGATCATCAGCTGCTGCTAATGATGATGTTGATGAAGTTGTTGCTGCCGCTGCTGCTGCTGCTGCTGCTGCTTTCTCCTGCTGCTCCTCTTTGTCGTTTTGCTCTGCCGCTGCTTGCTGTTTATTTTGATTTTGATTTTGATTTTGATTTTTATTTCGTTTATTGCGATTACGATTGCGATTACGATTACGATTATTTGGCATCGTCTACGTCGCGTCTAAGCCACACTCAAAAAGTCTTTCTTCTTGATATATATATATATATAGGTACTATATATGTATGTGAGCTGCTTGTGTGTATATGGGTCTCAGTATGTGTGTGTGTGTGTGTTTAATTTGTTGTGCCTGCCTGTGTGTGTGTGCGTTTATTACGCATACGCCGCGTTTGCCGCTTTCAATCAGCTAAATCTAAAAATTGCTGCTTATTCGTGTGAAAATTGCTTTTGCTTCTTATTGCTTGTTTTCTCTTATTCTTTTACTCGTTTCTTGTCGTTTTCTGTCGTCTTTTGTCGTCGTCGTAGGGATTATTCTCGCATTTCTCTGTGTCACTCGTCGCTGGCAGAAACTGAACTAAAACTAAAAAACTCAACCAAACGGCGCCATCGGCCGATCAAGCGCAAGCACAACCGACGACGAGCCGGCATTTCAAGCAGCATCAACGTCAGCTGCGACGTCAGCGGCGACGTCAGCGTCAGCGTCAGTGGCGACAGCGACGCACGACAGCCCGGCAAAAGTTTGACACGCGTCCGGCGCTGCACAAATTTTGATATACAAATACATATATCATGTAGATATATATCTGTTTCTATATCTATATAAATATATATCACGTAATTGAAACAGAAAATAAGGAAAAACTTTTGATTTTTACGTTTTAGTTATCAACTTTCGCTCTCAACGCGCCCGACATTTTCGTTTTTCGAGAGACTTTTCCCTAACAAGATAGATTTTCATTCGAGCGCGCGTTTCTTCTGCTGACGGCGACTGGCAGCCAAGGAATGGGCCATGGGCTGCCCGCTCCCAGCTGCCAAGCGGGCCACACAAATCTGTGGCGCAACGGGGCACGTAAATGGGAGAAAAAAAAAATAGGAAAATACATCGGGAAAAAAGAGGAAAAAAGCAAGAAGCAAAAAGAAGAAAAACTAAAACGAGCAACAACAACGGCAAATACAATATGGGGCATTCATAATGAGGCTCGTCTGATGATCGTTTTAAAAATACATGAGGCGCTGAGGTCTGGTGGAATCGGTGGAAGAGAGCATACGCAGCATTCGACTCTCAAGTAGTAGTGGGAGTACTGTGCGTGTGTGGGGTGGCTGGGGCGTGTCAGCTGAAGGAGTCATGTGTCGAGTGCTAAGCAAATAGGCAGCAAGTGCTGGCAACTCAACAAACACCAAACATAAACAAAACAGCTCAAAATCAAGTCCAAGTCACGTCAACTTCTCAGGACGCGAAAACTCAAACAACAAATGTTGCATAAATTGAAAAAAATAAAAATAAAAGAAAATATGAATATATATATGTATATATATATATATAGATATATATATATATATATAGATCCACACAGTTTGCCTGCGATTATAAACAAAATCTGAAACTGAGTTGTTTAGAAAATGCTTTTGCGCCTTCGTTTTCGTTTTTCGTGCTGCAAAATAATGTCATATTTAATTATATATTTGGCTACGTTGAAATCTCTGCAATTTTCATGTTTTCATTTTCGCTCTGAATGCCAGAAAAATAAAAGAACTCAACTTTGAGATGTTTGAACTTTTCAAATAAACAGAACACAAGAGTTTCAAAGGCAGGCAAATATTTTGATTGCAAATTCTATAATAGATCAAAATATTTTTGCTACAAATGGTAAATATCAAAGGGTATGAAATTCACATAAAAGAATAACAAATAAATGATAAAAAAAAAAAAAAATCAAATAATATATATTGAAATAATATATATAAAAAATCTTTGATATTCAATGCAGTTCTACTTATAAGAAAAAATAATAATTTTCTGATTTATAATTATTTTGTATTCCAATTTATATGATTTATATAAAATTTTATTTATAAATGTTTTTAATATTCAAAATAAATATTGGAAGATTAAAATTTAAAGTAAAAAATTATTTAATTACAATAAAATAAAATAAAATAAAATAAAAAAATAAATAAATAAATAAAATAAAACAAAATAATAAATGCATTTTAATTTTCTATTAATTTTAACTTGTTAATAAATAAATTCATTATTTAATTTTTTTTAACTTGTTAATAAATAAATAAATAAATTTTATTTTATATATTTTTATTATTTTTTTTTTTTTATTTGATTTTATTTTATTTTAAATTAATTTAGTTCCCATTCTTTATAAATTATCATTAAAAAAATATTTTGAATGCTCACAAAAACATATTAATTTCAAACAAAATATGTTCCTGCTTTTATTTTAAAATTATTTTGGCTTTCATAATGACTGAGCCAAATTTATCTCAATATTTTCAAATTTTCTTGAAATTTATCAAAGTTTGTTTTATTTGATTTATTTTTTCTTTAAACTTGAAATGTTATTTATTATCTTTCTTATCTCAATTCAATTATTTCTATTTTAAGTCATTCAGAAATTTGATTTTTGTGTGTTTGTGGAAAACACGAAGAATGTTTATTTCTCAAATCAATTTGATTCAGACAAAATGCTGCGCCGCCTATAGAACACCTCAACCAATATGCCCAAACAAATCGCTTGAGTGCCACACACACACACGCACACACACATGCACAAGAGACTGCAGTTGAGCGTATGTGTGAGTGTCTAACTTATGGCATTTTCAAGATATTTTTTCGTGCGTAATTTCATTCGATTCGTTTTTAGCTTCTTTTCTTTTTCTGGTGTCTGTTCCCTGTTTTTCTGTTGTACACTTGAATAATTTTTACGAGTCGAAATTGAAGCACTTTTTCCCGACTGACAAAGTGTGCCGACTGTATATAGAGAGTGTGTATATATGTGTGTATGTATATAGAGCTATGTATATTCCACTGGGCCATGCGGTTAGTAGTCGTTGATTTATTTATAAAAAGTACTTAATGGATTTTAATTTCTTGACTTCAGCTAGCTCTGCTGCTGCTGCTGCTGCTTACTCATCTTTGTGGGCGCAAATAGATCTGTGATGCCTTTCGCAGAGCCTGTCAGGTGCCAGACGACAGACGGACGTTGGGTGGAGACAGACAGAGATGTGTGAAATGTACACGTGATGCAAATGAACTGTGCCCGAGGGCCCAGCAGTTGGAGCGGGTGTCTAGCACATCAGATTATGCAACAAGCAGTCGGTCTCGCTCGCTCACACTGCTCAAAGCAACAACAACAATTATAGGCTGAAGCAGAACACAGTGGTGCACACTTAACATTTGCTACCTAATTAAAAAACTATTAAAACGGCAATTTCCTCCTCTGCTAGGCAGGCATAAAAACTCAAACAACACCTTACAACAAGACAAGCTAGCTGTCTCTCTCGCTCTTTCTCTTTTTTGCTTTCTCTCTCTCTCTCCCTCTTGTTTATTTTCTTTGAGTTTCGCTTCCGTTGCGTTAAATTTGTTTGTAGTCTTTTTTTTTTAATGTGCCCGGCACATTATCATATTATCATTTCACATGCCCTATTAAATATCGCATGCTTAACTGAAGTGCTCAACTCGGTTAGGGTATATACAATGTTTCTATATTTACGCAACATCGATAACAACTACAACAACAAAAACAACAATTAGCACTTATTGCACTAGATATGCATTTCATTTTCTCAATAAATATTTTTGTTCAGTTATCTTTCAGTATTTCAACTGATAAAGACACAACTCTGTATTGAACTGAAGTTTTCATTGTTGGAGCTTGGTTAGGCAATTTTTGAGATATCTGAGAATCGCGGGAGTTCTTGGAAATTAAAGAGAAAAGTTTATTTTGCTATATTATTGTGAACAAATATTTTTTAGCGTATTATGATTATTATTTTTTTTTATTTATTAATTTTTTTTTATTTATTTATTTTTTATTTATTTATTTTTTTTTTTTTAATATATATTCTAAACAAAAATAGTTATTAAAATATTTTTAAGTATTTTTCTATAAAATAATAGTTTTTAAAATATATATTTTTCTTTAATTATTTAAATTTTTTATATTTGTTTATAGAAACAAAAAAAATTGCAAATATTATTGATAAATGATTATCACTAAAAATATTTTTAATTTTTAATTTTTTTTTTTTTATAAAAAACAAATATATAAAATTTAAATATGTAAAGAAAAATGTATAAAAACATTTTAATAACTTTTGTGCAAAATATTGTTTATTAATTTACATTTTATTAAAAACTGCATATCTGTCTGTCAACTTATCTTTCTCTGCATAACCACGCAGCCTATTTATTCCCAAAAATTGTTTTTCTATTCAATGTGCTCAACGCTTCTATTTTTCCCAAATTTCCACACCAATTCCAAAGGCAGTTAAGCAATGTCTGTATATATATTTTTTTAATTCAATTTAAGTTCCACGCCATATTTTACAAATTCATAAAAATTTCTTTCAATTTACAGTTACACGCCATATATCATCAATCTATTAAAATTCTTGAAAATTACTTTAAACTTTGCAGGGGCTTGCCATGAGTTGAAATGGCCTATTGATTTTATTTGCTCTTTGTCCTTGCTTTTGTTTTTGTTTTTTTCTCTTTGATTCTTGTTTGTTTTGTTGTTGTTGTTGTTGCTAATTAGCATCGAATTTTAATGCTGCTTTCAAGCATTTGTTTTGCTGCTATTTGTTGGCTCTTCATTTACCTACAATTTTGGTGCTGCAGTTGTTGTTGTTGTTGTTATTGTTGTTTTACTGTTTACGTATGCGTAATTTATTTGGGCAACATGCTGCACTCTCTCTCTCTTTCTCTCTTTCTCTCTCTCTCACTCTAGCTTATTTGTTTTTTACACACACACACACACACACATTGATACGTAAGTAAACATCGTTGTAATACAAACATAATTAATTTATGGCTCGCGCGCTCATTTGCTGCAGCCACCCACAAGCAGCGACGCCAACTGCGACGCTGACGTCACGAGGTCAACGGCGGCAAATCACAAAAAGCCAATCGAAGAACAGAGCGCAAGCAAAGCTTTGCATTTAGTGCTCAATTAATTGCAAATTCGTCGGTTGATATCAAAGAAATATGCCGGTGTCTCCACAGTGCCACGGCCCCCCTCTTCACTGTCCCACGTCCGCTGCCCTCGCTTTTGTCCACTGTGCCGCGTTCCTTAGTGCAACGCGTACGTGCGCCAACTGAAAAATCTCGCTGAATATCCAAATGCGAAATGCGAAAGGCGCCCAAGAGTTGGGCGGGTCAACGACTGTGCCGTGCCGGCTGTGCACAGTGTGACCAGGCACACGCAATTACATACATATGTATATATATATGTATATCAGATATATATTTATATATATATATCAATGCCCAACTGGCGAGCTTGTCTTATCTGTGTCTGAACTTAGCATAATAAATTTGTTAAGTGGCTAAAAATCGACAAATGATCTCAGCGTCTCTTTTTTTCTTTTTTTTTTTTTTTTGCCAGCCGCGTGTTAAACTTGACGCTCAACTGCAATTTTGGCCAAGTTGTGCCTGGGCAGGCTATTAGCGCCTGCTACTCTTCTGCTTCTTCTAAACACTCTCTCGTGTAAACATGCATTAGGACCTTAAAAACTTGCAGGGCACATTGCGTCAGACGCGTCACAACACAACAACAATAACAAACTAAACACACACACACACACACATACATATATAGAGCGGGAAACGCTTTTAGCTATGCTATAAATAGCCAGCAAATGTCTTATACTAACAACGGTATTGTGTAGCGCAGTGTAATTGCTTTTGTTATACGTTTCAATTTTGGTTTTTTGTTTTTGTTTTTTGTTTTTGTTTTTGTTATTTTGCGGAACGCGCTCGCGATCGCACACAGCGTCAAAGTCGAAGTTCTAATGGCAACTGAAGCTTCGCAAGCTTCACACAACGCGTCAGCGACAAGCGACAACAACAACAAGAACAACGGAGAACAACACTTTGTCACCTGGCAACCCGGCAGCTACTTTTTTGCTGCCTCTACACACAGACAGCGAGCCGGCCCCAACAACAACAACAACAACAACAGCAGCAACAGAAGCGAAAGCAAAAAAAAAAAAAACTGCGACGATAAGTTTGCCAAAGTTGTTAACTGTCTATTGTTGTTGTTGTTGTTGCTGTTGTTGTTGCTGCTGGTTTGCGGTTTTGTGCTCAACAAAAGCTAATTATTGTAGCACTGTGCTCTGCTCTGTCCCACACTCTGCTCGCTCTCACTCGCCCTCTCGTTCTCTCTCTCTCGCTCTCGCTTGAGCACACACGCACACTCTCGCAATGCTCATTCGTTTGCTCTCTTTGCATTCGATTTCCTGTTCGCTCAAATCAATCGAATTCACCAATGGGAAGCTTATATTTTTTGCTGCTTTTGAGTTGATACCCTAACATAGGGTATAACTAGTTTTGCATATAGTTGGAATAATCTTTGAGATCAATTGATAAGAGAGATGTGAGTATAGTTAGAATGGGCAGAGGAGAGCACTATGTGGAACAATCTGGACAATAGATGGCATTAGCCTCATCTATTTTTATTTATTTATTTTTTTTTTTTTACACTTATTTACCTTTGCGAAAAATACTAAATAAAATACTTGCTTTTAATTTTAAATTATATGTGCTAATGAATTTGTTTGTTTAATAATTTTGTAAATCGTTTTTAAGATAGATTTGTGAATAGTTCTTATTATTAAATTATTAATTAATAAATCTTTTTTTTATCGCATTTTAGATTTTATTTATATTGTATTACTTATTTAATTTTTATGTATAAACTTAATTTATTTATTTTTGTTATTTATTTTTATATTATATTTAAATTTTGTTTTTATTTGATTTAAATACAAGAAATTTTTATTTTATTTTTTTATTTATTTATTTATTATTATTATTATTTTATTTATTTTTTTATTTGTATTTTTTTTTTTTTATTTTTTTTTTTTTTGGTATTTTTACAAACTTTAACTCAAATATTTCCCACATTAGAGCATACAATAATCGCATTTCTAACACAAATAAAGAAAAAGCTTTGATTCTATTTGCGTTTTGGTCCCTGTTAGAATGAAGCCCAGATGTTTGCTATTTTGCTGGGCACCTGGTGTCATCGAATAGAAGGTTTTGGCATATTGCCAATCTGCTGACAGCTGGAAATAGCTTTCAGTTTCAGTCACTCGACAGCTGGAAGTGAATGCGCAAATCTCTGAGCAGCTTAGAAAAAGAGAACAAAAACAAAAAAAAAAAAAAAGCAAACACAATTAACACTCGTTAATCAGGCAAGTTTTGCTCGAACGTCAATTGTGCGGGGCAACTTATCGGGTTTCTTAATTATAAATACTTTTTACTTTCCTTTTCGAATTCATGAAATCATGCGCATAACTATAAAATAAAAACTCTAAAAGAGCCAAAAAAAATAATAAAATTTCTCATAAACGTTCAAAATCAAATTCTTATCAGACATGCAAAAAGTATATATAAATATGTACATATATTATAAACCAAATTTAACACATGCCCATATCTATATCTAAACATATGTACATATATGTGTATGTATGTCTGTGTATAGGTATGTACTACATACATATATGCCTGTTTGTGTACCTTTATCAATATTTAATCAAGTATGATTCTCAATAATTACATAGACATTGCGTGTTATGGTAGAAATAAACTAGAGCTAAATAAGCAGGGAGTAACGACTGCAACATACCTAATTATAAATATGTTTTATTTTTTATTTATTATTATTTAAATTTGTATATATTATTTATATATGCTTTATCTATAGAATATGGAATATTTGATTTTTTATTAAATTATACATAAATTCGTAATTAATTTTCAATTAACTCTAATGTCTAATAATTAGATAAATAATTTATTTTTTTTATATTATTGAAGCAATCATATAATTGATGTATTTATCTGTAGAGCAGGACAAACATACAAATATATAATATAATATGTGGGCGTTGCGTTAACGCCCATCAATTTGCATTCGAATCAACGTTTGCTTCGTAGACGTTCGAAGATAACAAATTAACGCTAATTGCATTTGAAATTCGTTTCACATTCGAATTGAACAGAAATCGAAAAACCATTTTACAGAGACTCATCATCAGCCAAAAACATTTGTCTCTTGGCCTCTGAATCATGCGCCAGCATTCAAAATAACAATTTATAAAGCCTCTTGTTTATGGGAGATTTTTCAGTTTTTTGGCAGCCGAAATTCAAAACAAGAACTGGAAACACAAAACCCCAAAGAAACAATAGCGAAAAAAAAAAAAAAAAAATTTCAAATAAAACAAAAAAGTCAACGAGGCGGCATCAGCTGAGCGGCGCTACCTAAAACAACAACAACAATAACAGAAACAGAAATGAAAATAAAAACAACAAGTAAGAAAGATCTAGTCGAGACTGCTCGACTAGGAAATACCCTGAACCCTTCGGAGTACTGATATTTCAATAATTCTTTGCGTCTTTCTGACACAGACACACACACACATACATAGGCACGCACGCATACAGTACTTGCGTAAAAGTAAAAACAAGGAGAGAAGAAGTGCAGAGAATCATTGAAGTTGTCTATGTATATGTCTGCAGCAGTTCTCATCTGGTATTTGTATTTAGGTAAAACGAAGCTAGAGTGCTCACAGCAGCAGAGAGCGTTCCCATTGCTCACTTGAAGCTCGACTGCAGCGAGCTCTACCTGCCGTCAGGGAGACAGTGCTTGAGTAAAAGTGGCCCTATATAAAGGGCAGCAGCTGCAGCATTTCTTCAGTCAGTCTTCAGTGGTCCAGGCCTGGTGGAGGTCAGCGTAATAAAGTGAAGTAGAGTGTGTGAATTATAAGCATTAAAGACGGAGAGGAACTACGTATAGGAATTACGTATAAGAAATACGTAGACGAATTACGTAAAGGAAATAGACAGAGGAATAGTACTAAATCGACTCAACTCGACACCCTGATCAAGAATATATATACTTTGTGGGCTCTGCCACGGCTCCTTCTGCCTGTTTACATACATTTCAACAAATCTATTATACCCTGATTTCCCATTTTCAATGGGTTCAGGGTATAAAAAAAAAATACTTATAGATAGCCAAGATAAGCGAAAAGAAGTTTGGCGAGTGACTGACTATGAAATACCCTCGATATATGTATTTATTATTGTATTATTCTTGAAAGAGTTAAACAGTAAACTAAAAAGAAATTAAAGAAATTTTAACTATAGAGATAAGTTTTAGCAGCAATTCAATTGTATATTTCCTCTTTATATACTTGCTCTATGGATTCTCTATATACTCAAAGAGTTTGAAATGATTGATCATTAATCAAACTATAGTTGATATAATTATCTTAAGAAACCGGAATAGCGACTTGATGTCGACTAAACTATATATAACATCAACTGAGCTAGATTACTAAACACATGGTATACACTCCCTTGACCTTGAACCAAGAAACATTGTGAAGTGGCAAGTGCTTAACTTTCTGTTTAAGCTTTTCATTATTTATTTCGTCTATGAGGAAAGGAAATCTCAATTCTCTGTTAGCAATCGATAATCGTAATTTGTTATTGATAATGCAAACAAAGGCCTTTTAAATTTCATGTACAGAGCAGCTGGGACAATTCCCAAAATGAAGCGTGAAACCATAAACTGGACATACGATATGGAGCTATTATTATGGTAGCTCTATAGCTCCGCGGTCAATGGCATTCGGAGCGAACGAGACAGTCAAATTCAAATGCCTTTTGGCCACTTGTCCACATTCCGACAGAGTCGTCGGTTCTCATTACATGGGGCGGTTCAGTATGCCAGGTGTCGCTTTAATTAAGTACCCCGAAGAGCATTAATTGGCCGTGAAGCATGAATGAATGATTAAGTTGCATGTGCTACACGTAATTCAATATGCCACTTGATTTAAGCAACACTCAGTCTCTCTTCCTCTCTCTCCCTGAATAGCGCCCACACTGAGTGACTTTTGGCCAACAAAAACTCGACAGCTATTAATGTTTTATAATCATTTTTCGTCTTTAAAGTTTCGTGGGATCAGTGAATATTATTAAATTGTCACGAAATGCTAATTATGCTACAGCGAGACAGAAACAGATAAGGATAGACAGAGAGAGAGAGAGAGAGAGACAGAGAGAAGGAGAGGAAGACATCATTAAATATTCATGCTGCTTATGAGCTATTATCATGCAATATGGTTGGTAAGGCGCAATAATTTGGTAAGGCGTAAATGGACAATTATTTTATCTTTATTATTTATATAAATTTTTATTATTTGAAATATGAATATATATTTGCAAAATTTAATTAAAGTAAATTAAATATTTAAGACATAAATAAAATAATCTCTAGCAATTTTTATTCACACTTTAGACTAAAATTTTAAGAATTGATTAAAAGAATTTAAACATTTTTGTTAGAAAATATTCATGAATTAATTACAATAGTTAGTAACCAAAGAAGCAGTATTTTATTTGTTTATTCAATTGTAATTTTAATTTTAATAATAAGTACACATATACATATTTTTAAAAACATTTGTTTTTGCTGTGCTTGAAACGCAACTGAAGTGTAAACAATTCGTCAATGCTCAGCAATTGCCTTTTTATGAGCTCTAAACAATTT
Organism: Drosophila aldrichi; assembly: GCA_035045965.1. Lineage (NCBI taxonomy): Eukaryota > Metazoa > Arthropoda > Insecta > Diptera > Drosophilidae > Drosophila > Drosophila aldrichi. The sequence continues at coordinate 824,227 of JAWNOM010000511.1, forward strand.
GAAGCGCTATTGTTGCTATCGCACACACAGACACACGCATCACTTTATTGACAACAAATTCTGAAGTTCACTTTCGCATATGGACATACATATAGACTTTTGTCTATAGACGTATATAGTGCGAAAAACTTAAAGTCGGCTGTCTTATCAGAATATATTTTGTGCCATGTGGCTCTTGTAATTGTTGTTGTCATCGTAAACAAAAAGCAGAATAATAAATAAATAAATAAATAATAGTAAGCGTAAAGACAGATTTACATTGTTGGGCGCACGTTGCGTATGCTTAATATGCGTGCATTGCGCTATTTAATGAAAGTTTTTGATTTCTGCTGTGACAGGTGAAATTGTATAATTATTATTAAAAAGAATTTCTAATAAATTAAATAAAAATAGCCCAAAGCCGAGGCCCAAAACTTCATTTGCATGGCATGTCCCATGCATCCGGTCATTAGAAAATTAATTGAACTATGACCAAAACTCGACTCGAACAACCCGGCAGACTATAATTTAAAACGTATTAAAAATCACACACACACACACACAGAGACACACACTAGATACACTCACACATACACACACATTTATCTAGATCCATATATAAATAGCGAGACAGACAGCAGAAACACAATTTGGAGCGCATATTTTGCACCATTTTCGGTTGGGTTATTGGGCACATAATAATATATAAACACATATATACATACATACATATATGGTATATAATGAATTATCATATCATAGGCGGCGAGCGCTTGGTCTATCTTCACCTTATAAATATGGTTTAAAATATTTCCTAATAAGTGCTTATCGCACTTAGATTTAAATATTTAATGAAGCGAAGGTCAATGGCGTATAACAGTTTGTAGCACAGTTAAGATTTGTTTCGGCTAAGCAGAGATTCAACAGACAGTGGAGTGTGGAGCCGAATAAATTAAAAACTCAACTTTGAACTTGCGATCCAATTTGATAAGGGTTAATTAAGGGCAAGGGGCATTAAAATGAATAACTTACGTTTCTTCTGCTCTCTGGTGAAGTGTCTTCAGCTGCAATGCACACACACACACGCACACGCACTTAAACACGCGCACTTGCAATTTGTAAACAGTTAACGTTTAGCGGTTAGCGGGTAGCGGGTAGCGGGTAACATTTAGCGGTTAGCTATTGATGAGCCCAAAAATACAAAAATAACTCGCGCGCGCGTCTTAACTGTTGTTACTTTCTTGCTGTTGTTGTTGTTGTTGTTGCTGCTGCTGTGATCAGCATCGTTTGCACTGCTGTTGTTTAGTGCAAAAATAACACTCACGTAATTCGCACTCGCGCTCTCTCTCGCTCTCTCGCACACTCGCACTCACGCCGACAACTTGACTTGGCAAAACTTCTGTAGTAACTAAATAGCAGCGGCCTACGGTATCGTATAGCACAAAACAACGGCGTATTTGGCGACAGCGACGCGCACGCCGGCAGCGGCAGCGCTAGCGTCTGTGTACAGTGGTACGCAATTGGGAAAAAGTTGCAAAGAAATTGTTAAATTTATCTAATCTAAAAATTCGTTTCTCGTTTCAATAAAGATAAACCTAAATAAATGAGTATATTCATAAATATGAGTGCTACATGCGTATAAATGTATATATGAAATTGCCATAACTTTCTCGCTCTCTCTCTTATCTCTCTTTCTCTCTATATATTCTTACGCCTTTTCTTCCTCGCTTTCCCATTCGCATTCATTTGAGCATATTATTTTGTGCGCTCCACAAATTGAATTTGCGCCACTGTGCACAGCTTGTCGCTGACTTGTTGCTGCCAGCGCTGACTGCGACGCGACGTCAGCGGCCAGTGGTGGGTGCTATGGGCTTCAGTCTCTGTCGTCTGCTTCGGTCTCTGGGAGCTGCGCTGAAGCCGGCTTCAGCTTTGGCTTTTGGCGTGACTTGTTGACGATTTGTTTGTGTTTCTGTTGTTGTTAGTTTCGACGCGCTCTGCGCTTGGCGGGCACGAACCACAGATCCGATATATATGTATTTTCCAATTTGTATGCATAAATTCACACACAGATGCACACACGACACAAAAAGGGTGCGGAGCCAAAGCCCAATATGCGATGAAGGGGGACATGTGTGTCTGTGTATGTGTGTGTGCCTGTCTGTCTCTCCCCATCATTCTCGACTGTCCAGAATCAACGGGCTGCGCTGTCCAAGCCAAACAAAAGAGCCCAAACAAACAGCACACACATATGAGCTCACACACACACACACACACTCACATACGCAGTCGCAGCCGCCGTCGCAGTCGCCATCGCACTCGTACATGTGCGCATCTGGTTTAGGCTTGCAGCTTAAACTCGCACATGATGTGGAGTGAGCGGCGAATGATGACAACGGTTGGCATATAGCGGGTGGTGCTGCCAGCTGCGCGGGCTGTACGAGAAGTTTTGATGGCATGTAACTGAAGAAATTTTGTGTTTAACTAAATGTACATATATGTATTCCCTTAAATTAAATATATTTTTATAAATTATTCTGTAAATTTATATATATTGTTATTATTTATTATAATAATATATTATATTTTATAATTTTTATTTAAATTTATATTATATTATGTTGTAAATGTATTCTTTTAAAGCAAACATTTGCAAAAGAAAAATCTACATTTCCGAATTAGCTCAAGTATTTATTTATTTAATTTATAAAATATGTTGGTTGTATATTTTTATCAACGTCGCCAACCCCCATTTAACAAGAACTTTAATAACGCAAGCAACCGACTCACTTTTTTTTTATTAATTTACCAAGAATTCTTTATTACTTTGATTTCCCATCGAATTTCTGCATTGCCCTCGAGCTTTATCTACATATTTCTGTTTTATAGACTGGCCAATTTGCCTATATTTGTATGTGCTTTAGATAAGCAATACTGTAATATATTAGATATAATATCGGTGTCTAGCTAAACTTATTTCCGTTTGCCTAGAACCAAATTGATTGGCAATACTTTTTTGGAAAATTACACAAAATACCCTCGCCAAAGAGTTAAATCGTTTGAACAACGTGTGCAACGGGTATTCTATCTATAAGTTACCCATTACATGTAACTAATTTTCTAGTACTTCAAGAGCAAACCTCGTACTTTACTATATAAGGTAAAAGAAATTGAAGAATTTTTAAATATAAATACAAATTAAAAAAAAAAAAGATATTCACAAATATAAATACCCTAAACATTTCGCTTATTACAACAACCTAATATACCCCATTTCACTTGCTTGTTTAAGTGGCATTGAAATTTGCCTGTTGCCGACTTTAGGCGCTTTAGTGTCCGCTCCTCCACATTTGTCGTTCATTCACATAATGCCACAAGTCGACGCGTCAAGCTCCAACAGTCAGCGACAGCGGCAGGGGCGTGTTCCCCTATGTGCCCCCACCCCACGCACTCCCCCTCCATATTTCCCTCTGCAATTGTGCCCGTGCCTAGGCAACTGAGCACACATAGCACATGAAAGGGGTCTCGGGGTCAGGCAGAGCATATAGACAGACGACAGTTATTATTGCCCCAGCGAGCCGAGTGTTGCATAGTTTTTCTGTTTTTCAGCTTTTGTTATACATGTATGCGAATATATAGTTGTTGTTTTCTTTTTTTATGGTTTGTTTTCGTTTATGCGCTGAAATGTTCGCTGGCAATACGTAGGATTAGGGTAAGAGGAAGAACGCCAGAGTGAGCAGAGCAGCTTTATGGCATTGTTGACAATACAGAAAGAGAGAGGGAGAGAGCAAGTTAGAGAGAGAGAGGGGTGAACAGCAATCGCTTTATGACATTATCGACAGAGAGGAAGAGTGAGTCAGAGAGAGAGAGAGGGAGGTGGACAAGCGGCTAGTAGGGCTCTTCAGTTGTTAATAATGAGCTCACTCGTCGCGCCACTGGACAGGACTTGACTAGTGCAGTGTAGCTGCAGTCAGAGTGCCTGTCAATTGGCTGACAATCCAAAGGACAGTGAAGGATAACAAATGCAGTCACCAGGATATCAGTTGCCTGACGTCAATTGTTGTCAATTGTGATCTACTTGAAGCTGAAAGGCATGCATTTTCTATGTATATAAAATTTAAAAGTTTTAAAAAGAATTAAATGAAAAATTAAAAGTATATTAATATATATTTTATCTTATTAAAAAAGAAATATAATTTTCTATATATTTTGTATAAAGTTTGTATATGTAGCAAGCCAGCCGCGCATTTACAATATATAATCACTGACCAGAAAACAGTCAGTGATATAATTTAACATTAATGAATAATTTCAAGAGTTAACAGAAAATGTAAACCGACCAACGCTATCTGTGCTGCTTGCTCGTATATTATATGTATATATATTTGCAATATTTATATTCTAATGGATATGAAGAGCCTTAGCATCTAGCACTTTACTTGCTCTAACTAACTAAAGTGCAACACACAGTTAGTAAGAGCTAAAACATATGCCAAAGAGAAGCAAACAAAATGAAGCACACAAAATGTTAAAGTAAAGAGCATGCTGTTAACCTCAACAGAGCTCTGTTAGGGCGCCTTGGACAACTGTTAGTGCTCGCTTAAAGTCTGTTAGTGTGCTGTTAAGCCTACGCTAGCTTACCTGCTGCAGCTGCTGCTGTTGTTGTTGTTGCTGTTGTTGTTGCTGTGCTGCCATTTTGCTGTGCTTGAGTTTTGCGAGTTGAATATGGCGTGCCACAATGCGGGCATGACGCCATTTCCGTTTCCTGTTCCACAATTTTCGTAGCTGTTGTTTGTGCACTGAAAGCTCATTAAATTAAGCAAATGCTATTTCGATTCGTTGTTGTTGTTGTTGTTGGCTGTTGCAGCTGTTGCTGTTAATGGTTGCTCACCTGCTGAGCGCCAATATTAAAGGGCCTCGCGCACGCTGCGCCTTGAGCACGCTTAACAGCTGCGCATCGCTCAAGGCGACATCCTGCAGGCGCAGCGACGACTGCAAAGGCCAAAGCGAAAACAATTTAAATTTTTATACAATATATATAGATATTTATATTTTAAATAAATTAAAGCACATTTGATTTGTTTTGTTTTAGACTAGCTTAAGCACAAATTTTCCCCATACACTTTTGGTCACACGTTTGGCGGGCAGAGGCGGCGCCGCTGCCGACGTTGACTTCGATTGGCCGCGACGCAGCGAACAGAACTTAAGCATGTTGCGACTGCAAGAGTTGACTCCAGACTGGACATCAGCGGCGCTCTGCTGATTCGCAGCACTCAACACTCGGCGCTCTTCCGTTGGGGGCGTTAACGGCAATTGGTGATAAGGCACAGTTGGGGCTACGCCAGCTGGCAGATGCCATTTCGCTCCATGAAGACCTCGAGGCACGTGGCATCGACGCGATCGAAGAGCAGCGAGCCAAAGCGCCGCGCCGTATAGTCCACAATGAGAACCATTTTGCAATTGATGCACTTGTCGCGATAGTGGAAGAGCAGCCCGACCGTCTGGTGCACGATGTGATCGACGTAGCCCGGCGCGGAGCGGTACACCTGATGGTTGCCCATCTCGACAATGCCGCGCGTGTTGACGACGACTTTGCTCCTGATGTAGGCGGGCAGCACCTCCAGGGTGCGGCGCACCTTCGACTGGGTGTAGAGGAGGCGGTTCATGACGTGGGCGGGCGCATTGAAGGTGTCGTTGCTGTCCTTGCGGTAGAAGAACACGTTGCGAAAGACGAAGCCCGAGCTGCGCCCCTCGTCGCACTGGCGCAGGTAGTCCGCCAGGGAGTTGTGCTTGAGCGGCATCAGCACCTCGTCCAGGTCGACGACCGCCGCATAGCGATAGTTGTCCACGACATTGGCGCGATAGACGCAGTCGTTGAACTGCGCCACAATCCCGGCGTAGTGCAGATCCTGCAGATGCGACTGCACGTTCCACTCGAAGACATCGGCCAGGCCACGCAGCCGATAGTGCTCCAGCACGCGGCGCACCTCCTCGCTGGCCTCCACGTAGTAGAAGTAGAAGTGCGTCGCGCCCTGCAGCCAATACATCTCCACGAACTCGACCAGGCGCAGCACATTCGAGTAGTTCTCCTGGATGGGGCCGACGCAGACGGAAATCGTGGCACGCGACTTGGCAAACAGCTCGGACATGTTCCGCGGATAGCTGGCAAGGATGACTCAGTTAGCAGCAGCAGCAGCAGCAGCAGACTATATCAAGCCAACTCACCTGATCTGCACGTAGCTGGGACTGAGATGACTCAGCCGATTGGAGGCGTAGGCAAGTGCCACGGCCTGCGGCAGCTGCACGGGCGAGCTCTTGGCCACGTGCAACGGACACATGATGCTCCAGGCGGCGAAGCTATTGTTGTGCACGTCGTGCATGGCGCCCGCCTCCTCGGCCACAATCTCGTAGCTGCTGAAGTCTGCGAAGCGCACGATGCAGCTAATCTGCGACTCGCGCAGTCGCTCCGGCAGAATGGCGAAAACTCGCACCGAACCAATTGTAATCTCCTCATCCAGGCGAACGTGGCCTGTGAAAAGAAAGAGAGGGTGGTATGGTGAGTTTCAGGAGAGTCATGGAATGCGAGGCTGATTAGTTTAGTTTTAGGAAAGATTAGAGATAAGGGAAGTGAGAGGTATATTGAAGCTGATTAATCAAGACTAAAGAACATCGAGAGGAGAGTGGATAGAGGGAAGGGCTTAACGTATATACAGAGACTGATCCCTTACTCTACCTTGAGAGTGACGTAAAAGAGTGGGAAAGAGAGACGAATTTGAACTACTTAGTAAATGCTAGAGTGATGCCAGTTGAATATTAAGTGAAAGAAAATGAACAAGATAGAGCTGAAGTTTTAACTCACAGCAAGACTAAACAGTATAGAGATCGTTGAGTAAGAAAAATAATTTTGGGGATGAGCAAAATGAGCTTGAGCAACAGCTGGAAACCTAGGAAAACAATACTCTGACTTCATATATATCTATTTGTATATATTCATATATTTATTTCTTTAAGAACAATGTTTTTTCACTCGACTGAATTCTATTCCCCAGTCCTTGGTCCCCCTCCTCTTCTATCTCCACTTTAACTAATTCACACAATAAAATTTTCCCAGTTTTGCAGTCAACAAAATAATTTGATTTTATTATGTTTTGATAAATGAATGTTTTGTTTCTCTATTATTTATTCACTCAAATTTACATATATTTACACAGTCGCTAGTGCTAAGCCTCTGGCAGAAAACATTTCTTAAATGAGTGTAGAATAATACTCCAATTAATGTTGACGACCTTTTTGCATATGCATAAAAGTTAGAAAGTTTTCTTCTGCTTCCACTTCCCATTCTTTTTTGGCAAACATTTTGACAGATCTATTCTGGTTTTTGGCTTGATGTGAGTCAGCCGAAAGTTGAGTTTAAAATCAAGTTTTAATTCGCAGCAGCTATTAAATATAATCGGAGTGCTGTGACTATTTATAGTAGATGTGACCTACTGAAAGTCGTCTAATTATTATTATATTATGGGAATGGTTTTGTTGAAATGTATGTAACAGGCAGAAGGAGGCGTAGCAGAGCCCACAAAGTATATATATTATGATCAGGGTGTCAAGTTGAGTCGATTTAGTATTAGTCCTCTGTCTATTTCTTCTAAGTATTCCCTCTACGTATTTCCTTTACGTAATTCCTCTACGTATTTCTTATACGTAATTCCTCTACGTAGTTCCTCTGCGTCTTAAATGCTTATAATTCACACACTCTGCTTCACTTTATTACGCTGACCTCCACCAGGCCTGGACCACTGAAGACTGACTGAAGAAATGCTGCAGCTGCTGCCCTTTATATAGAGCCACTTTTACTCAAGCACTGTCTCTCCCAAATGTTGAGCCCGACGGCAGGTAGAGACGATTGCAGTCGAGCTTCAAGTGGGAAATGGGAACGCTCTCTGCTGCTGGGAGCACTCTAGCTTTGTTTTACCTATATACAAATACAAATACAAATAAATGTTAACTGCTGCATACATATAGATAACTTTAATGATCTTCTGCACTTATTCTCTCCTTGCTTTTACTTTTACTCAAGTAGGAGTAAGTTGCTTCTATATTTATTTCTGGCAATCAAATGCTTGATTAATACAACAATATTACTCATACACTCTCCCATAATAACTTCAATTTGATCATAATTATGTGTTCTATGTCACCTCTTCCACTGCTTCGCACTCAACATCTCTACTCACCCACTATATCCGTCCGTGCATCGAAATATGCCGAGTATATTTCATGCCGGAACGAGGCATTGCCAATGCGCCGCCAGCTGTTGTTGTAGTTCCAATGCGGATTGGGCTTTGGGTAGAGCAATTGGCGCTGCATTTGCTTGAGATCATCGCGCAGGCGTTCATTCTGCAATGGCAAGTGAGCAAGGATATAATACACTTAACACACACACGCACACACACACACAGAGAGAGATGGAGGCACTCACAATGGTTGTGCGCATTGAGATATAGAAGAGAATGAGCATGATGCAGGCAACCAAACCGGAGAGCGTAAAGTAAACATATTGAAAACGATTCTCTTGGGCCGTCAGCATGTTTAACAAATTATATATATATATATACTATAACGATATATATATATCCGATATAGCTATACGTTTTTGGCTGCGACGTATTTTGATTATTTTTAATTGAATTTTTTTATTAGACCGCACCGACGCGACGACGACGACGACGACGACGACGACGAGGCGCGACCTTGAGAGCGACGCACGCAGCCGTAGCAGCAGCAGCTGGAGAGAAGTGCCTATCGAGCAGGATAAGTGCGGCCAGTGTCCAGGTGTGAATTACAGTTATGCGACTTGTGCGCCAAGCTGCCTACTCGTGACTACAAGTGTCATGCTGTTTAGGAGTCGCCACAGCACGTTCGCCTCTGCTGCGCTGCTGTCGCTGTCGCTGCCGCTGCTGTTAATATATATATTTATATACATATATTTTTTCAAAGTCGACGTCGACGGCGACGCTGACAGCGCAGCCAACCCCAAAAGCGTCTCCTGTTGCTTGTTTGCTTTCAGTTTTGTTGATGGGCGACCATCGATTAACGATAACATGCGGTGGAACGGGTCGGGGGCAGAGACAGAGAAAGGGGCGGGGGCGTGGCTAGGGCTAGCTCAAAGCAAAAGCAACGCGTCTTTCAGTGTCATCATCGATGGCTGCCCCACCCTCGCCCTAACCGCCCTAGCTAGTCTGCTACACTCATAAAAATAATTGAGCCAAAACACTCAAAGAAATAGAATTGGGGAAAATCGAACAAAAAAAAACTCATTAAAAATAAAGCAATTCAGGGGAAAAGTTTTTGTTGAGGCCACGTGGAAAATGGGAACTAAAAGTGCCGTAAAATTGGGCAACATTCGCTAGACTGTGGGGCAGATGCTTGAAACTGTATTGGATAATAAGGTCCATAAATCGAAACTAGCCTAGAAATATATGAAAAAATTTTGGAAACTAAAAAACAAATAAATATTATATGAAAGAAAACATTTAAAAGTAGATAACATAAAAAAAATTTAGTTAATGTATGCAAACTTGTTTATAATTATTACAAAATATTTATAAATTTTTATATTTTATATTTATAAAATGTTGAAAAAATTTGTAAATGTTTATTTGTTCGCTCAGTTCTTAATTTCACGCACTTTCGGCTCGTGTCATTAGTCGCATGGCAATTAGTATTTATTGAATCAGAACGCGTATTTCAATTAAGTGAGTTATTTTGGCGAGTGCTTTGTTTGTGGTTGCGCCACGCCGCAGGAATCGAGACTAGAGCAGCAGCAGCAGGAGCAGCAGGAGTAGCAGGAGCAGGACGGACATTTAGTGGCGCCCGCAATACGCAAATGATTATGGCACCCACGCACACACACAAATAGAAGAGCACACACACACACAGACACACACAGCAGGCGACACTACAACAAGTGTCTGGAGCAGGACTCGGGCGACGCGTATGCAACAAGTTAATCAACGTACGTTTCGCATGAAACTGGCGCCGTTCGCAATGCTGTCGCCGCGTCATCAGCAGGCGGCAAACGTCGACGGCGCAGTCGGCGTCAGCGTCAGCGTCGACGTAGCTTTTCCTATTACTGTGTGTGAGTGGGTGTCTCTATGTGTGTGTGTGTGTGTGTGAGGTAGCTTGTAAACGCACTTCACTTTAACATGAGTCGTCTTTATAAATTGTATGTTTTGTTTCTCCATTTGAGTGTCCCACTGACTGCAAATATACATACATATATATACATATGTATACACATACATATCTACATGTAGATGTATATGTGTATAAATTGCAAACTATTTTTAACTGAAAATACAAAATACATATATCTAAAATATACATTCCAAAACATTTCATTTGTCTACGCTGTCCAAAAGAAAATAATTATTTTATTATATACATACATACATATACATATGTATATGTATATCTGTATATAATTTTGATATGTATGCATACATATAACAGATTTTTGAACAAATTTTATTTGGTTATTTATCAATGCCAAGTGGCACAGTGGTTTTAAATTGATTTGATTTAATTTTGATATGCCAAAATAAATAAAGCTATATTTATATATTTTTATTATTTATTCTAGCATTGTTTAAGCTTTATATTATTTTTTTCTATTTATATTTATTTATTTATTTAGTTTATTTTATTATTTTTATTATTATTATTATTATTCTTTTTTTTTTTTTTTCGGTTTTATATATATATTTTTTTTTTTCTATTACCAATAACACACACATTTTATAAACTCTTTGCCCACTGTGCAGTGACCGTTGTTGAACGTTTTCCACGTTCTTTCCTTTTGCTTTCGCCTTTGAATCTAACTCTGCTACACAGTTTATTTGCCTCTTTTCATTTTCTCTTAATTCCATAAGAAAAGCATTTTGCTTCGATTCATTTCAATTAATTTTTCATTTCATTAAACATAAAATATTATTTTTAAATAAAATCGTTGTCATACAGTGAGACAGAGAGAGATGGTCGATAATATTTTCTCTATCAAATATATGTCAATTGAGGCACTCACTTGAAGTACAAAATGCTCGAGGAGTACATAGAAATAAATCAATATCACAAGGCATAAAATATGTTGCACTTTCGGTCGGTACGACAGACGAAACATTCTCCGAAAATACAGAAAATCACTTGGCGATCACAACCGGTGGACGGGCAATTGAGAACTGGTTAACAGGTTGGGTTAAATATGAAATTGGGCGTGTTATCGCATTGGTATACTGATAAGAGTTTGCTTATCGCCCAAGTAGCATTAGACTCGAATATACATATTTAATAATGTCGTACCTTAATATCGATTGCTTGTAGGCAGCCAGGCAGCTGCTCGGCTGCTCGGCTGCTCAGCGAGGCCCACTGTTTGACCCGCATGCTACAGTAGCTACTCGCCATAGGCAACCAGCAACCAGCATAAAAGTCAGTCGCTTGCCCACCGGTAGCCAAATGTCAACCCTACTATCTCCTGCACCCTAAAAACTTGCCAAAAAAGAGCTCGACCCTTCGAAGTTTCTAGTTCGCATAGTCAAGCGTGAGAAAGTTAAGGAGTTCTCGAAGTTTGCTCCGAGGATAACTAATTCGTGTAAATCTTAACTGATTTATAGGCGCTGTGCAACGATATCAACTGGTTGCTCGAGTTCCCAGACACCCCAACTTCTCATAGATCTTGTGGTGGTGGTGGCATTTACCCACCACCAGCACAACCACTTAACGACTCGAGGGATCTCGAATACCAGCATAAACATTACCATTTCAATGCATTCCCCTATATAGCATACACACATGTACAAACATATTTCTTGAACCCTCCTCCGTTGTTATGACCTAACGGCACGCAGGCCACCGGCAAAACGGGGCACGCCTGCGTGCGAAAGTATTTTCAATTGTTGAGCGGAACCTTTATTGCATTTCGTGGTGGTTGTTTACTTCAGCTCAGCTATAAATACTCGCACAGATCCATGCGGCGGCACAGTTCATTGTGGAGTTTCACAAAGTGAAGAGCAAAAGTTTTAAAAGTTCTTTTATACAGTGAATTAAAGCTGGGCCGCCACCATCTGTTGTTGGTGGCGGCTAACCCAAGTTGAGTGTCTCTAAAGTACAGTTCAAGACTAAACCAGTTTGAGAGGCCCTTCAAAGTACAGTTAATCACTAGTTGCATGTGATCGCAAATACTGTAAGTATATATAATGGCTTCGAGTTGGGCCTTGTATTAATAAAGCAAATTTAACTATAGCTGCACGAAATTGAAGGCGATTGAAGAAGAGCAATCATTGATTATACGAATTTTTAGAATTTTTACAAAAATATCACTGCAAAGCAAATGCAAGCAACAAATAATCAAGAGAAAGCAGTAAAGAAATTTATTAAGTCTTCTGTAAGATATACAAAATTCTCGAATTTACAACAAGATCGCTGCAAATGAATGACAAAATATTACAAAATTTAAATTAATTGTTGAACAAAAGAAATATCTGGACCATATTAAAGTATTTCTTCAACAATGAATGAAATGACGCTACGAAAAAAATCAAGATAAAGAACAAACATTTCAAAAAAAAAAAAATAATAATAATAATAATAATTATATACAAAAATATATAAAATATATAGTTATATATATTTAAACATCATTAAAAATATTCATAAAATTAAAAACGACAATTTCATCAGAAATTTCCGGAATATTCTACAACATATCTGATTAAAAATAAATAAAATGCATATACAACCACAATCAGAAATCTTCAGGAATCATCAGGAAAATATGACAACAAATAATCAACTAAAATCTACACAACTTACTACAAATTCTGCAAACTAAAAATTCGGATAGTTCACAAACGGATCACTCAAATATAACTAAAATTTAATATACTTATAAATAAACGGAGCTCTCCAACCAGAATTCAGTCTTCAAAAATTAATCATCGCATCTGGAGAATTGCTGGCAATGAAGTTCGCATCATTTACATATTGCTTATATCAAGCATAACAAATAATTATCATCTTTAAACAAACTATATACACCCTATATATATATTTTAATCAGAGAGAGGCATTACGACAATATCTTCCACTTGCACTTCAATTATTTTGTGCCTTTTTAGTTTCATTTTTCTCTTCAGTTTTGTTGCTGTTTTTTCGTTATGAAAGCTATAAATTTGTTGGTCTAACAATATGCTTGTTAAAAATTTCCAAACAAAAAAAAAATATATATATACAATTAGTAATATTAAAAAAATGAAAAAAAAAAAAGAAAACTATGTAAAATCGTGAAATTTTTAATGATCTATATTGCCAATATCAGGCGTGTTTTTGTTATAAAAATGAATTTGTTATTGATTTAAGTTCGTTCAAAAAAGGGTTTCGTTTTCGTTTTCATTTTAAATTTTTAGGTTTTCATTTAATTTGTCTTTATTTTACAATTTTAATTTGGTAAGTTTTTATTTTAAATTATTGATTTCCCTTCGTTTTTGGTTACTTCAATATTTTCAATTGGTAAGTTTTAATTTCAACATCTTATTTCGTTTGTGAACAGAATTTTTGAATTCAGTTACTTAAAACCTTTAATTTGGTAAGTTCGAATATTTGTTTTTATTAAATTATTTATTTATGTTTCATCAATTTATTATTACATATTTTACATTTTTGGCTTATTTTTATATTTTTTAGTTTAATTTTTGAAGTTATTTATATTTTTATTTTATCATTTATATTTTTGAACATTTTTTTATTTAAGTGAATTTTGTATTAGTTTTTATTAAGTTAATTTATTAATTTTCTATTTTTTCTTTTATTGTGTATATTATTATTTTAAAAATATTTAAATTTTTATTTTTAAATACTTTTGTTATCAATCTATTTATTATTTTTGTCAATACCAAAAAATTATTTTTTTTACTATTATAATTTTGTTACCTTTGCAATAAAAAAATTATTAAATATTTTATAAACTTTAAAAAGATTTTATTTTTCATGCATACTTTTCATATTTTTAATTTTAAATATTCAAAATGATTTTTTTAAAATTCTATTCTTAAATTTTCGTTTTCAATATATTCTTAAAGTTTTTCATTTTTTTTTAAATTTATTTATTTTTAATATAATATTTATTATTAATTTTTTGTTATGAATGGAATTCTTTTTTTTTAAGATTTACAAACAAAAAATGGTAAGTTTATTTTATTTTTTTCTCTTTTGCATCTTTTATATATATTTTTGTCATATTTAATTATACATATTTAATTATATTTGTTTATTTTTTATTTTTTCCATTTCATTTACCTTTATTATTTATTTTATATGTATATTTTTATTATATTTTATTATTTATTAATATTTATTTTAAATGTTATTTATTCCTTCTTATTTACATTTTTTATTAATTATTTGTTTATTAACGTTATATGTTTGCTAATTTCTGCACATTATTTAGTTTATGTTTATTTAATATTATATTTATTTAGATATCTGTTTAATTTGTATTATTTTTTCAATTCCTCAATTTTTACATTTTTTATTTATTAAAATAGTATATTTATTTGTTTATAATTTTTTTCTCTTTTACTTTTGTATTTTATTTAGTTTATATTTGTTTTATATTATAATTTCCTTATTTTTTTACTTTCATTTATTTTATTTATTTTTTTATATATATATTTTTAAATTCATTTACTTTTTCATTTCGCTTTCGGCCCAAAATATTCACTTTTATATTTAGCTCTAATGATAGGATCAATCGTTTCAAATTGGGCTTCTCTTTACTGTAACTAATAAGTCCTGTGCGCTTAACGCCGCCAGCATTCACTACTTTATGAATAAACTGTACTTCCAATATATAATATTTATATATCTTGTGTTTTATTATCATACATGTTTGAGAATCTTTTGAATTGTTTATTGAGCAAATTGCAAAGTCGTGGGCATAAATACTTTATAATTGTAGTAGCTTAGGAATTACACACATAAATAGATAGAGATTATGTTAAGCCACGCCTACAAGGCGGCTGCTGCGGTTGCGGCCACTGCAGTCACTGCTGCGCTGCCTTCGTCTGCGTATCCTGGCCGGGATCGGCCTGGGACTCGCTGGGCTTGGGCGCCGTTTGGGCCGCAGCTGCTGGCATTTGGGCGCTGCCATTACCACCACCATCACCATTTGAGCCGGCTGGGTCGGTCGGGCTCTCGGGGACCGCATTGCTGTCCCGGTCGAACAGATAACTGCCGCCTAGAGGGCGTGGTCGGCCACCATAGGAAGAGCTACAAGGGGCGACAAGAGAGCAAGCCTATCTTAATGATTTTTACAGTTCCGCACAGCATCGCATGCTACTAATAATCTACTCCAATAAACGAAAACGATCGAGGGGAGTGGGTGAGGCTCGAAGAGTTATGCAGCTGTGGCCACTCTGCACCCACTGCAACTTACCTCTGTGGATCACGCTCTCTATCACGACCACCGCCGCCGCCGCCGCCGCCTGAGCTGCTGCTGCTCGCACTGCCCGCTGAGCTGCCACTGCCAGCACCAGCACCACCGCCACCACCACCAACACCAACACCACCACCACCACCACCGCTATGGCTGCCGCCCATTGGGCTCGGCTTGTCCTGATCGCCCAAATATGTCCAGCCGCCCTGGCCACCGGGCTTGCCCATGACTGTGGTGTGGCCGCCGCGATAGCCGTCGCTGTCGATGGTCGAGGAGGAGACTTTGGTGCCGCCGCGATCACCGTACGGACAGTTGCTGATCAGGTGGCCGCAGGGCGGAGCAGAGCCGGACGATTGGCCGCGCTCGCGATCGTAGACAGGCAGAGCGCCGGAGCGACGATCGTCGTCATCCCTAGCGAAATAATAGCCACGGCCTGAATTATCGAAGCCCGACTGGCCCCTGGGTGCGTGGGTGCAGATTACAAGTGGTACAGAACAGGAGAGTGGGTGAGGTTCAAGTGCAATGAAATCCACATAATCGTATTTGGCGTAGAGTATCCAGAGTTCATGTTGTTGTGGTGTTTTGTGTGTTTAGTTAACGTTGTTGTTGATCGTGTTGTTGTTGTAGTAGTTGTTGTAGTTGTAGTTGTTGTTGTGGTGTTGTTGTTGTATGTAAGCAAGAGAGCAAGATCGTTAGATTTGACAACACAATACAAAAATCAAAAGAAATAAAAACGAAGAACAAAATGAAATAAGAGTAGTAGAGCAGGATAGCGATACCTGTAGGTCTCATCCCATGGACGATAGTTGCGAAAATCATACCTTGAATAGTAGCGATCATAGGGATCGTATCTGTCATAGCTGGTACGTGAGCGATCATAATACCGATCTGCAAATAGAATTTATTAAAAATCTGAACCAAACTGAACTGAAGCTGCATCACTACGCACCGCGCGAACTGTCACGATCGCCGTAGTAACGATCTCGGCTGTCGTAGCCAGAGTAACCATAGTTGGAGCCGCGATCATAGCCCGTAGAGCCTCGCCTGTAGTAATCGTCGTATCCCCTGCCCTCGTAGCGATCGTAGGTGCGTGGCGAGTAGCGATCATCGCGCCCATAGTATCTATCCGAGTCACGATCTCTGCCGCGATCCTCGTAACGATCATAGTAGTACCAGGAGCTGCGCGGATCATCGCCACTGCGACTCGAGTAGCCGCCGCCATAGCGATCGCTGCTGCCATAGCGATCCCCGCCTCCATAGCGATCGCTGCTGTAGTAGCGATCCTCGTAGCAGCGCACGCAGCGCGATTGGCGACTCTTGCCATTGCCGCGTAGCACAGAGTCCAGGACGCCAGCAGAGCCCGCTGTCAGCCGTCTATCATTGCCAGTGGGCGTGGCACTGCGCGCCTCAGGTCCGCGCGACGAAGCCTGGACACAGACAACGGCCAGGCAGAGCAGCTGCAAGAGAGTCGAAAGAGTTTAGAGTTGCGTGATCATTAGCCGATTGTTTATGGATAGATTTCACAGTCCAACGGCCAACTGGGCCAAAGCCCTCAGCCTCCAATCATAATTGACGAAAGTACTGCCAAAGTGCTGCTCGAAATACAAAGCCATATACATATGTGTAGAAATCATCAGCAGCGTCATTATCATCATTAAAAATATGGACACTCGTCGGCAGTGAGCGTGAAATATGATCAATGGACGGTGCGAGCGAGCGAACCCACAGCCCCACAGCATAGATTAGGGCTCAAATGGCAGCCAACACCTATCTACCACATACCAATAGAAGTTCAGATCATAATAATAACAGATGGAACTATACTAATTAAAGCGCATAGCCTAAAACTCATATTCATATATTCAGCAAATAGCATTGACATCATTTTCATTTCATTCATGGCTGGAATCATAAAGTTCACTTGTCCACCGCCCTCTCTCTTTCTCTCTCTCTCTCTCTATCTCTCTCTCTCTCTCTCTCCAAAAGAGTTAATCATGAATATATATGCTGGTGAACTGCTCCGCTACGCTTTGTTAGCCAAGCATCAGGAACAACTTCCGCTTGGCGGGGTTGGCTTTAACCAAAAATAAAAAAAATATTAAAAAAAAAAAAAAAAACAAAACTGCCCAATCGCTAAATCTCGAGTTCGTGACTTGTGTGCACTCTTTATTAGAATAATTATAAATATACACATATATATTATACATGTATATGTATTTTCTACCAAACATGAACGGTCAGCATATTTTTGGCAGGCACTTTAGCATTAATATGCCATTTACATAATATTCCAGAGAATTTCTATACATATTACATCATGGAGCAACAGTTATGCGTGAGTTCTTTACGTACTCATTGCACAATGCGTAGGTCAGCGATATGATCATACAACAACTTCTACGATTTGGAGTTATCTATAGAAGAGCTCTAAATTCCATACAGTCTCTGTGAGGCTTAGATCAGCTCTTAGACTCTCTTAGACTCTCTGTGAGCTTTATCTGCTACTTATAAATTCTAATCGCTTTACCCGATCTGATTTATATGTTTCGATATATAATTCTAAATAAATCCTGTATAGCAACTTTATTTAGTTTAGATATATAATAATATTGCCCTGATTTTGCCTTTTCAATGGTTTCAGGCTTTTTGAATTTTCCAGTTCATTTGGCTTCTTCATTACTATTTATTTTCTATTTGTTTGTTTTATTTCTTTGTTTTATTGTGTGGAAATTATATTTTACAATTCTTACATCGCTCCTCGCTTGTATAAAAGATTCTACTGGGCACGCCCATAAGTACTACCTTTTCTCAAGCCGTGCTCTAAGTTTTGATAAACATTCAAATCAGAAGTTTTTAAATTTTTAAATTCACAATTTGCATATTACTTTAATATAAATATCTAACTTATACAGAACTTGTAATAAAATTTAAAATTAATAAAAACAAAATAATACATCTAAAAATGTCTGCTGATGTGACAAAAGAAAAAAAAAAAACAAAGGAAAACATAATTAATTTTTTAAAATAATTTGATAAATTTATATGCCTTGCTTGTAAATAAAAAAAAAAAATAATAATAATAATAATAATAATAAAAATAAACATATACAAATTCTTGGATATTTAATCATTATAATATATAAGTGAATAAGATTTTTTTTATTTATATGTATATATATTGAAATATTTTGTATTTCATTTTGTAATATTTATAAATATAAATATATACATATATACATATTTTTTTTACTTTTAATTTTTTTTTTTTTTTATTATTATGTTTTAATATTGATTTTTAAAAATAAAATAAACATATATTGACGCTCAAGGACTAACAACTATTTGGATCTTTTATTAATTTCATAAATACTTGTAATAAATATATTTTTTTTCTTTAACATTCAAAAAGTACTTATTTTTAGACTATTTTATTGCACAGTTTAGTTCTTTTAATATTTCGCAAATATGTATTTCATAACTCACCAATTGCAGCACATGCATTTTGCTTTTTATATTTTAATTTTTGGTTCACTTTATCACTTGCACAAATGTTTTTCTATTTGCTTGGCCACGTGGTGTGCTGAAACTTTAGAGAGCTGGGCTCCCAAATCCTTGGCGCGCTCTCGAACAGGTGATATATATATGTATGTGTGTGTGTGTGCTTAACGTGTCGCTGGCAACAGAATTGAAAACACGAATGTGCTGCTCAGCTCTGTGGCACGGGTATTTATTTGAAATTCGCTGGAGCTAGAACCAAAGCCGAAACCGAACTCGAAAAACTCACACAGAGAGACGCACTGAAGCGCGATGTGGAGCGAACGGCTGGCGGGGGCTATGCTCTATGTAGATCTAAATAAGCTCGGGTATTTGTGGTTGAGGTGTTGGCATTTCGTTAGAGCTGGGCCTCTGACTGTGAATGTGAGTGTGAGTGTGAGTGTGGTTGTGGCGCCGTTTTGTCACTTCACCTGCAACAACACCTTGGGTGCGGGCCAAAAGCCAGCCTGAATGGGAATCAACACAAAGTCGGTATTGTGAATCAGTTTTCGTGGTTTTCATGGTCAGTTTGGCATTCGTAGAATGACAGGAGGATGTTTTGTTGCGCACCCACCTACCTGTCATTATTTTTTGGCGGCTAATTAATACACCTTGTTGCCGTTTCTCGTGCATTGCGTAATGAATGGGCAGCGCGAATTCCTTCCAACTCTCTGACTCACCTCGACTGGATAAATCTTGGATTAAAGGCGTGAAATTAGCATTTGCTAATTGCGCTAGATGCCAATTCATTTTTTCGGCTCTTACATAACCCAAGACCGTGACCATGAAAAGGGTTTAAGCACAAAGCTTAACAAGACCACCGGATGGAATCACTTAATATACATATGTGGGAGATCTACAGATGACACTGCTGCATGCTCTTCTAATCATAAATAATGAAGAAATAATCGTAACGCAATTGAGAATTGCATAGAGAGGCGATAATTGAGAGTCATATTTGACAAAGAGAGAAGAGAGGAGAAAGAAAGTAAGCTGAAAAATAATAATTATGCATATATATTTTCTGTAAATAAATTGATATTTAATTTTCTTAATTTTCTTCTTTTATCTAACAGATTACACAAAAAATAATATTAGATAGATATGTCTACTTAAGCTTAAGAAAATCGCATAGAAAAGAGACAAATTCTAAAAAAATAAAAAATAAATAATCATAATAAAATACTCAACTTTTACGTCTAAGCTCAACAAAGAGATTGTGATAGCTGGAATGCTCTCGGCTAGAGCAGCATTACGAATCTAGTAAAATTATCATTTGAACTTTACGCTAGAGTGAGATAAAAGCCCACAGCTGCTCCTGCGGCTGTTTGGCGACGCCATCTTCTGCTACGACGACTGCGACGTCTGCATGTGCACTGAACCCCAAATGGAGGTCGTTGGCATTCACTCAGCTCAGCTCAGCTCAGCTCAACTCGCATAAGTCCGCACATCTATAAAATTTACAACGGCGACAAGTTTAATTAAACGATTTAATTTTGTTTATCTAATGCGAGCAGACGCAGTTTATATGTATGTATGTATATGTATATACATATATATGTATATAGGTATATGATACAATATGCTAAATATGTTTGGTTTGTATTTCTCATTTGTTTGTTGTTGTTGTTGTTTTTGTTTAAGATTGCATCTAGTTTGCTTCATGGAAGAACAATTTGTCATACGATTACGCAGACGTTTACAGAGTAAAATTAAGTTTAAATATTAGTTAATTGTCTAGGCATCTAAGAAACAGATTTAACAATTATGTATGCTAGTTCAACGATTGGCTAAATACAAGTTATTGTCACTTTGTGGCTAACTAAGTACATATGTATATTGTAAGCAGAGGCCTGAACGCCCTTAAGGATATCACGAGTGGGCCATTGCAGCGGCAATCTCGTCCTGAAAGGCCAGAAATCCCAACTGGGCATGCGATGCCTCATTCAATGCACGCGAACGTATGCAGGCACGATACTGATCCGCGCTCAGCGAACCGGTGCAGATCTGCAAGAGCAAATTACAAAAAAAATATCAATTAGCATTGACTGAGCAAGGGGACTAGGGACTACGTCATCCGACTCACCTTTGTGTGCCAGCGATGAAAGATGCCCGGATCTGTTGCCCTTACGATCTTAATTTTCGATCGAACATATTTGCGATAGAGCATCACGTCCTCGCCGCCCCAGCCAACGATTTCCTCGTCAAAGCCACGTATTTGCAGAAAATCCGAGCGATATTGACAGGTCATGCCGTAGCCAAAGTCACGCCAGAAGCCCGTATCTCTGGAGATGACCAGCTGCTCCTCCTCGCTGGGCAGCGCTTTGCCCTGCAGCGTGTAGACAACGTGCGGATTGTAGAGGCTAAACACCACGGGATAGTAGACCTTCAAGTGGAAACTAGTCAATAAAATTCTCTTTCAAAACTATTCTCTCTTTCTACTCACCTTCTTGCCGGGCGCCGTGTTCCAGCGACAGCGTTCCAGAAACTTGGCTGTAAACACAATGTCCACATCGCACATGAAGAGCAGCGCATCCTGCTGCATTGCCTTCGCTGCCTGCGGCTGAATGTGCTCGGCGCCCAGTCGCAGGGCTTTGGCTGTGAAGAGAATAATGAGTGAGTGGGTTGTCTAAGAGAGATTCTTCTAGCTGCCACTCACCCCTGCTGAATGTCTCGTTCAAGGCCACGAGCTGCACTCGCTTAGCACCGCCTGCTATTAGCTGCGCCTCCTTAAGACCCGCCTCGCCAAAGTAGACGACTACGAGGTGCAGTCGCTGATCCGCCAGTTTGTTCAGCATCTGCACAAAGCTGCGAAAGCTGCGCAGGCGTCCAGCGAGTGGCACGATGACATGTATAATGGGGCTGGCGGGCACCTCGGACAGCTGCACCGTCTGCAGTGGAGCAAAGGGTCGCATGATGAGCGCTTTGCGTACGACTGTTGTCTGATGCTTGATGCTCTGGAAGTACAGCTCGTACTGGCTGCCCGTTGTGGGCTCCGTGCGGTAGATGCCTTCGACGAAGTCATCCAGGGTGTAACGGCCCAGTTCGCTGACCGCAAGTCCTTTTGCTCTGGCACGCGCCGTGTGGTTGCGATTGAGGCTCTCGAGTGCCTTGTTGACAGCCTCCAAGAGATCGCGACGCCTGTAGCCAATGGGCTTCTCCACGACACGTTTGCCCAGGCCCAGATCAATGGGATAGACGCGCGTGAAGGTGAAGTGATTGAAGGGAATCATCTCGTACTCATTGTTGAGAGGCAGCCCGTGCAGTATCTCAGCGGCGCCCACCTGTTTGCGTATATAGCTGCTACAGTCGTAGTGGTGCGTCAGTGAGGCGATTGTGGTGTCTAACTGATGCAGCTGCGAGTGGCTATTGTTATTGCTGCCGCTGCTGCTGTTGGCAGAGGAGGACGATGAGACGGAGGCGGAGAAGTACCCGCTGCCCTGCAAAGGCAACCGGCCTGGCAATCCATTGTTGCTACGATTGCTCTGCAGCAGCACCAGCTGAGCACGTAGCGTGAGCACCTCGTGCTTGAGACGCTCTATTTCAGCATCCCGCGAGCTCAGTGCGTAGGTATAGCCATTTGTCTCGCTGGGATTTGGCGGCGAATCTTTGTCCGTCTGCGAGGTCAGCTCATCGAAGCCCCATTTTGATAGGATCACAATCGAAATAACAGTTACTAACGCAAATAGCAACAGTAGTCGCACTAGCAACTTGGAGGCCAGTGAGTTATGCATTTTCCATGTTACATTTGGCAATCATTGCTGAAATATATATAAAATTCAAATGAATCGCCAATTAAATGATCACAGTGCTGCCAGACTGTCAAAAACTACTCAAAAGTGCGTCTGCGCTCAGCGCAATGTTATTCATAACAGTGCTGTTATCCATAACAGTTACAAGCCCTGTTACGACTGCTCAAAAATGCGTCGGCGTCGAACGCACTGTTGCTTACATTTCTGTTCGGCAGCCAGCAACAAGCACCATTTTTTCATTAACAGCCTGTAAAAATTGTCAAGCAAAACACAACGTTGCCTTACTGATTTTTTATTAATCAAAATCAAAAGAAAATTAAAAGCCGAGAAACATAAAACTTTCAAACGGACTAAAAACAGCTGTACAAACGCACCGCAAACATATTCCAGGTGAGTGTACTTGGGCTAAATAGGGCGAGGCCGACAGCGCAATGTAAATATTGTGCGTTGGCAGGCGGCTGCGAAAAATTCGACGAGCAACAAGTTTTTTTTTGGTGCTCCTAGAGCTGGCACTTCTGTCACTGTTTGGTGCGTCAGTGTGAAGAGTCACGGTTCAGTGTGTCAGCTTAATGCATATAATTAATTGCTTGCAGTGAAAACATTAAAGATAAATTAACAGTTGAAGCGCAATTAACTCCAATATTTACAACTGTAATTTTTATTGTGAGCATTCAATTGTTCTCAACAGTGTGACCAAGCAGCGTTTTAGCCATTTGTCGCTCATCACTATTTTTGTGCTAGCCCAAGTTCGGAAATTCTATGATTCATTTCGTACTGGACAAAATATTGCAGAGATAAGATGTACTTCTACTTGTCAATGTAGTTTGGTGTTTTTGTGTATTGTTACTCCGTGCGTGTTTATGTGTGTGTGTGTGTTTAACTTTGTTAATCGCAGATTTTAAGTGTGTGCAGCTCTTGATTTGCGTGCGTGTAGGGAGAATGCGACTGTGTATGTGTGTATATGAGTGATTTTGTGTGTTTGTGTTGTCTGTGCTCACCGCAATTAATTGATTCGTATCTTGAGAATCGAGGAACGTTCTCAATGTATACAATATATTAATATACACTGTGCCCCTTTATAAATGGGGTGTATGGATATTAATTAAGCATTTTATATACCATTAAATATGTGCTCAAACTAGAACGGCTATACTCTATATTCCCCCATATAAAGTATAACTAATTAAGCGAATCGAACTCTTAGACCTTTGAGTTGGCACTAACTCTCGTCATATTTTTTTATATAATATAAACGCAATTTAAAGATGGTAAAAAATGTTATAAACAAAATAAAAAATTAAAATAAATATGTAAATAAAAACAAAAAAATGAGAAAATCTACTCTCCTATAAAATTTCTAATAAATTTTATTTTTATTTTGCATGTAATTTATTTACCTTCTGAAAATTGCGATTTAGCTTGTTTTGCGATAACTGCATTGCTGCCATATGTATTCTACTGAAAGACCTTGAATCACCATAAACTCTATCCCAAACTCTGTCCGCTTTCTCATTTCCTTACATGAATTGAATTTTTTCTACTATCTGACTCAGACTTAAAGAATGTAATGTAGTTTCTACATCTCATTAATCAATCCAGCAATTAGCTAGGGTATATAGTAGTCACTCAATCGATCAGTACGTTCTCAATTTTAAACAAAGAATGCTCTGTTTAATATTTGCTCATTATTCGTTATTTTGCAGCGCAGAAAGCACATTTTAAGCAAGCACAAAGATGGAGAATAACGAGGCGCCCGCACCTTCCGGTTCCAACAACAATGAGTAAGTAAACCGCCCAAAAGCTGGATCGAGCCCCAGCACAGACAATTAAAATTGGAATAGAAAGCGAGAAGCGCAACGCACAAATGCCAGACCCTTTAAACCGACTTCGATGCTCTGATGTCATAGCATCCAATTATGGTGAATGCATTCCAATCGAATCGTCTGGGCATGGCATTCGTGCGTGGCACTAAATCGCAATATTGCTTCGCCTGCCACCACATATATAATATTATACAGTTTTCCCATACTTCCGCCGCCGCCGAACGCATCGTCATCCAACTACAACATCTACAATGACCCGGCCAACAGCAACAACAATGCTGCACAGAAACGCCTGCAGCAGACACAGGCCAAAGTGGACGAAGTGGTGGGCATAATGCGCGTCAATGTTGAGAAGGTGCTCGAACGTGATCAGAAACTATCGGAGCTGGGCGAACGAGCCGATCAGTTAGAACAGGGCGCCTCACAGTTCGAACAGCAGGCGGGCAAACTGAAGCGCAAACAATGGTGGGCCAACATGAAGATGATGATCATTCTTGGCGTCATTGCCGTCGTCTTGCTGATCATTATAATAGGTAAGACCTATCGAACTGAAATGAACTGAAATTGCATGCTTATGCTTTGCGCACAATGCTATATAATCAATCTACTGCTTTTGAAAAAATGCGAAACTAATTGGCCTTGAGTTGCTTTGTAATAATGCTTTATATCTATATATATAAGTGTATTTAATCTTTACTCTAATATTAAGTTAAATGGGAAAGTTTAATGCACGCTTGAAATAGCTTTGAGCTAACCAACAGCTTATGCCTGCATTTTACTTGGATTTAAATTTAAGTTGTCTATTAACTGTACATACATAAGCACATAATTGTTACACATTGCTTAATAATCAATATATAGAGAGAGGGAAACATGTATTATGTAGAGTGTCAAAGTAAACCCAAAAATGGATATATTCGTATGCCTAAACTTGGTTTAGTAATTTGTGAAGAATTTTTATATAAGCAGACAGATATTTATGAATTGATTAGAAGTTGAGTTCGATATGAAAATGTATATATTTAAGAATTTGTGAACGATTTATATGTATAGACATACTGTATAATGGATAAAATGTAATTTGTTTATATTCAAACACTTGTACATTGACTAGATGAGCATATCAAATGAGCTAACATACATTTATTGTATATACAGTCTTGATAAGAAGTTGCTTTGTCTCCATGTCTGTCTGTTTCAATACGCACTACGTAGTCTGTCAGCTTAGGAGTACTTTCATCTTTTTGCCAAAGCCCCAGTAGAATAATATAACTGAAATCCAACTCAAAGCACTTAAATATACTTCATAACACTATATCCCTAGGGAGAGAGTTTATAATATCTAGTATATAGTATGCACTTACCTCTGGAATTGGCTATGAATTGTTCTTATCACACATTTGTCACCTGTCTGTGAGCCGCTACTTTAGAAGATTTATATCTTTAATATCATATTTGTTCTCTTCTTTAACGTTTGTCTGTCTGGGTGATGGTGGAAGTTATATATTTATATATTTCACTCGATTTAACTGGCACACAACTAATCCCCATCGAATGCCAACTTATCAACAATGTTCCACTTTTATTTACTTGCAGTGTCGATTTACAATTGATAAACAAAAGAAAAAAGTAAAAGCAAAAATTATATGCAGCAGGGCAACTTGTTGCGCTTATCCAATACATACGCATAACTCTAAGGCAGCTATCAACATCAGCCACACACGTATTTAGAAACACATATACATACCTATGTATATATACATGTGCACATACACACAGCTCATCCATATAAATGTGTGTGTGTGTGTGTGTGTGTGTAGAACAAAATTTTAGTTTAAGCAAAAAAGGTAAAACAATTCGTTGCGTTTGCTCCATGTGCTAATTAGCTCTTTATTTGCCTAGATACTAAGCGAAAGATTACTTTGCTAAACAATCGTGTGTAGTTAATTTTAAGAACTATGGACTTTGCCCAGCATAACTGTAACTGTAAATATAAAACTCGCAATACGTGTGAGAATGTAAGCGGAGACAACAGCAATCGCAGCAGCAGCATCTCAGTGTCTAACTGAAATTCTATGCCCTAATCAACCCGTTTCTTTTGCAGTGTGCGCTTTGCCCTCCGGCAGCAGCAGCAGCAGCAGCGATCATGCTACAAAATCCGTAACCCAGGCGCCCCAGTAGAGGCAACCCCAACAAGCAGAAGCATCCTGGAATCGAAGACAACGAACAGCAACTCTGTGGCAATTTCTGTTAGAGGACTTGCTGCTGCCTTCTTCGCATTGGCCTTAAGCGCAACAATTAAATTCAATTTAACACAATGAAAAATGTGTCTAAAAGAAAAAAACAATAATTACAAAAAAAAAGCAAGAATGAAAACAACATAAAACACTTAACACAGATTGTTATTTATATACATTTTAATCTTAAATGTAAAAACAAAACAAAAATCAACATTTTCACACATATGTATTGTAACAAATTTATGTAACAACAACAACAACAACGCACAGGTGTTTTGCGTGTGCCTGTGTATGAGTGTGTGTGTGTGTGTGATAGTTTTCCTTTATCCATAAAGCAGTCGCTTACTGCGGCACAAATTGAATGTTAACTGTTTACACGTTTAGCCTAGCTAAGAGACTAAGGCACTTGGCACATGTATTACACAAAAAGAAAAAAAAATATATATAGTTTATAACTTAAAGGCACACACACACACATACACTGTCACACG
The DNA here is from genome assembly GCA_035045965.1 of Drosophila aldrichi. NCBI lineage: Eukaryota > Metazoa > Arthropoda > Insecta > Diptera > Drosophilidae > Drosophila > Drosophila aldrichi. Next base: position 851,527 of record JAWNOM010000511.1, read on the forward strand.
CACGCAATCACACTTTTTATATGGCTATTATATATTTGTGGATATATATATATATCTGTATAGATCTATTATACACTTATACACATAAATTTATATATATATTTATATATTTGTAATTACACTTCTATATGAAATGGCATGTATTTGATATGATTTCGTTGTTATTGTACTCGTGTGTGCGACAGAAATTTGCTTAAATGAATCGCGCGAACATTTTGTACACAAATTGACGTGAAATAATATTTACATATTTAATCTACAAAATTGTTGTAACAAATATTTTCTTTAGGCTTTTGTGCGCTGCACTGAAAACTGTTTCTATGTTTCATTTTTGGTTGTTATCGATTTTAAGCAACGAAAAACTACGACAAGGACAAGGACCGAGAAAAATTCTTGTAATCATCCGATTGTAAATGCGTAACGAACGGAAGCTTTAAAAACGGGCGCACAAGTCAATTTTAAACAGAACGCGAGGATTTTGATGAATCCATGTCCTCTAGGAGGAAAAACAAATGCAATCAGCACTAGGCAACAAAACGTTTCCAATTTGCATTTACAACGTCGTTCCTCAACTAAATGGAAGCAAACCTTGTGTGTGTGTGTGTGTGTGTGGGCGTGTTTGTGCAACAGCTGTTGTCGAGACCATTTAGAGGCGCATGCGCAGTAACAATTTTGAAATGGCAACACTGCCAACTAGTCAGGGAGGATGGTTATCAGAACGTTAGATCCCATTTGGCCAATTCAATGCCAGCTGCCGTCGTCCACACATAGCTCATGTAGAGGGCAAAGAAGTTCAGATAGTACAGCTGTCCAATGAGTATATGATCAGTGACCTCGTCAATTTGATAAAACTTCGGCTTTCGTATCGAGGCAGCAAATATAATTACAAACTGCAACAAAGATCAAACTTGAGAACACAACATGGGAGGACTTTCAATATACCAAATAACACTAGCCGACTTGGAACTTAATTTTAGATATAATCAAGCTTATTGTAAGATATTCGAAACTTGTATCTTGAGTCTTATAATCCTTTAGATTATATATTTTTAAAGGCAGATTGAACTATAGACCGATAGCTCATTTGATCAAGCTAGTGTTATTTGGCTGGCACTTACCAAATTTGATATGATGGTATAAATTAGGAGCGCCGGAAACTCAATAGTGATGCGCTTCATTTCCGCACAGATGATGATGCCAAAGCATGTCAGCACATAGATGCGCTCGCTCCAACGTATCACATTGTGGCGTGAGACCTGTGAAAATGCGGGAAATCAACATAGTATTAATGTATATAGAGATGACTGGATCTAGTTACGAAGAGTCCACGTTTATGCTTGATAGCACAATTGCCGTAGAGCACACTGATGGCCATGACTATGAAGGTGAGCACCCAGGATGTGATGAGGCAAATATATGGAGCTGCTTTAGCGGGCTTCATTATCGAAATGGTGTTTACCTCGTACTATAGCATTAGAGAAAGAGCAAGTGAGAGAGAGAGAGAGAGAGAGAGAGAGAGAAAGAAAGCAGGCGTATTAGTATTGCTAAGTGCTAATCATGCCTATATTCTAACTCACACTCCTATCTATTTATTTATCACTCTCCTCTCAATTTTGCTTACCGTCCAGATTCCGGCCGCAAAACGCTTCCATCTCGCCTTTCGCTCGAGAATATGATAAAAGAACACGTACAGCTGTATCGATATGAAGCTGACAAAAAAATGCAGCAAGCTCACATAGTAGTGCTTCATGAGAAACCGCTTCAGTGGGTCACTGCGGGATGCGTAGCATGGAATTAGAATTCGGCGGTTCAATTTGATTAAATTAAGTCTTTCGCTCACATCTCCATTACGATTATGACCTGAAATTGGCCGAGTAACAGCATTAATATCGTCACAATATATGTTTTCTTCAGCTTTTTTTTGACAGATAGCTTATCTGCACTATCACTGATATCCATTTTTGGATAATATTTCAATTTGAATTTTTCTTATCTTAAAGCAACTATCCAATTTTAGTAAAAATTTCAACGCCAACAAGAAATACAAAATATAAACAGATAAGAAAAGGCCAGCTCAGCTTGGAGCCAAGATGAAACATGTTAGAAAGTTACAACTATCGGTAGTACCCGACTACAAAATATACCCGGAGTGCTTGAAATGTCGAACCTGAGGAGACCGTCGCATATATCATTTACGACACCTTATCTGCCCCACCTTCTAATGTTATAACTATGCATTGAACTAGCTCTATGTGTTCTAGTATGTTTAATCCCTGAATGAACAAATCCTGAGAAACAGTTCTAATTACTAGATACAAATATCAACACCCGGAGAAAGTTTGGCATCCCTTAAAATCTGCTAAAAACATCTTTGTATTCTCAGCAATATCTGTTGAAATATCACTCGACTATTTTGTGTTTACAATCCCTTTGCATGGTAATCAAACAAGCTTAGATTTAACTGACATTGAACATAGAAATTATATTAGTTTAATTTTACTTCCCGCCACCTTGTTTTTTTTAGTTATATTTTTTATATAGGCACGCATAAATTCTTTGTATATGTCTAGGAGAGGAGAATCGAATTACAAAAATGGGAGATAACGCTGGAAACTCGGAAAAAAGCCGACGAAAGTTCGTGGCAATAGTTTATTTGATGACTCTTGTCGCACTCCTGCTGGGACTAGGTCAATGGTTGGCCGTTGTATTATTGTAAGTGGACCTGGAACTCTCGATTGATCTTTATGCATATGTAGATATGTATATGTATTTACCCATTGCAGTTGTCCACTCGGCGCAGCATTTGTGCATTATGCATTTATCAGTGGAATATTCTTTTCGCTTTCGGTAATACTGGCCCTCATCTTTATATTTGTGGAGCAAGTGCGTACTATCATCGCGCTGAATTGGATAATGACCATTTTAATTGTGAGTACATTTCGATCATATGTATTTTGTGTTGCATATATACATATATGTATGTACTTGGATCTATCAGATGGAATTTGCAATTGTGGGAGTATTTGCGCTGTGCCCCCCATCGGGTTGGCCCGAACTACTCTTATGGTTTTTGATATGTCTCCTTGTGTTCTTCATTGCCATACTAGTGGGTTCGGTTCTGCCGGTAAGTGACTTTACCTTCTTTACTTTAGTGAATTTACCTTCTAATTTTACCTTCAACAGCATGATCTGACCCTTGATGTTGTAATATTATTTGTCATATCATTTATCTTCTTGATTGTTTCCGTATATCTGATAATGTTGCATCTAATGACCCGTACAGCGCATTCGATCATACTGTATCAGATATTCGTTAGCGTTATAATTCTGACGGTAAGTGTTAGATAATTGATCTTCCATCGCTCTCTTTTTCACACACACTCTCTCTCTCTCTCTCTGCATCTTCCTTCCAGTTCGTCATGTATCACGCTCAGACCATTAACGGCGGACGATTCGCGGAGTTGAGGGTGAATGATTATCTACTTGCTTCCATAATACTCTTCTACGATTTTATCGTATTGTTCTTGCTAACATTTTATGTGCAAGTTCAATTTCCGATTGTCGAGAGGGATAGTGGAACAACAATGTCAATACCACCACTTCCTACAACTCCTGCTACAGTTGAACCAGCTAAACCTGATCCTGACCCTCCAGCGTTCCGCTTTATCTAACGATGTGCTCCACGTTGTCCATTTAGTTGCATTTAGTTAATCGTACAAATTGTTATCAATTTAAAAAGCTATACAACAAATTAAAGCTCACAAATTATTCATTTAGTTACTGCTCAACATCCAATGTTCATTTTATTATTAATAAGAATCTGTTTCGTTTGTGATATGTCTTGGGAACTTAGTAAGTCCCTTAACTGAAAATTAATTGAATTATAAGTTAAATTATTCAATAATATAAGCTTGCATCCCATATTTAAGAGTAACAAATATTTTTTTAATCGGTTTAGTATTTATTTAATTATTTTAGCTATTGTAAAAACAAAAATTCTTGAGAATACATAACAATGCCTGGTCGACCTATTAACAGCTACCAAGATCAGATCTTTTAAATAGTTGATATCATCATCAACATTTCTCTCCAAACCTCAATGTGCCGAAGGTCTAATGCCTGCAAGTAAAAATTAAATGGACTTTTCAATTGAAATTTTAAAATTAAAAAAAATAATCAAATTCTGAAGACGATTTTAGATCATCTTGATTTTGTAACAACATGAAACATTTGGCATCTATTAAATGCATTCCGAAACATTCTGTATCATTAATGTATCTGTAAGATAAAAAATCATGAAATTCGAAACGAAAATTTGATTTTTGTTTAACTTTAACACTGAAATTTTAATCACATTCAGGAGTAAAACAAATTTACAGATATAGAATATATGTATAGGCAGAGAGTACGAAGAATGCCGTTATATAGAAATATTTGCATATGTATATGTATGTATATATGGTTAGTATAGGCTAATATCGAATTTAAACTTTGCAACATTTGAGAATACATTTATAATACATGGGACTACAGTTGGGTTCCGCTCTCCGATATAGATACAGATACACAGATATAGATACTTGTACACATGTATGTATATATAGACGCGAATTGTAACTACGATTATTGATTGCACAGCAGTGAAGGATTGTTCTATCGAATATTCATTTCTATGTATATTTATATTATATTATAGTTTAGTCTTTATCTTTATAAGGATTCCAGCGATGAGGCAGCTGAGCAAATGGTCGCATCCGAGTCACTGAATCGAGATGCGCCCAATGCGGACTGCAGCGGCTGTGATTGTGATGCAAATGAACCGAGCAGCGGGGAGGCCAGATCGTTGAGGCTGCTGAGGCGACTGAGCGTGGGCGTGACGGCGGCAGCCAGGCTGAGACTGCTGCTGTCCGTGGATGAGGCGTCCGGGGAGCGGGGCGATGAGCTGGCATAGCGTTCCAGCAGCAGCTGGCTAAACGTCTTTGCCGGCCAGTCGCTATCCTCCGTGGGCGTCGCGATGGGCGTCGTAATGGGCGTGGGCATGTGATTGATGCTGCTGGTAAAGGAGCTGTTGTCGATCAGACTGCTGACGGGCTCCAGAAAACGCTTGCCATGGTACATATGACCGGCGCTGTCCATGATCAAGCTCAGGGGCTGTCCGCACTGCGGCGTATACAGGGCAATCGGACGAAAGTGATTGGCGGGCGTGGCATTGTGATGGTGATTGGCATTGGCATTGGAATTGGAATTGGAGTTGTAGCTATAGCTGTTTGACTGCATTGGATTGTTCCCTGTTTGGTGGCTCCCGCTGCGCTGGCACAGCTCCAGCAGCTCAGTTTCTGAACGGAAATGGCAAGAGATCAATAGAAAGAAGAAGGAGAAGAAGAGGCAGCAGCAGATTCAATTGTGTTTTGAAGCAAATCGAGCATTTGGCACTGGCAATAGAACTAAACTGGCTGACTACGCTACCTGCGCTTCATACCTTCCGCGGCGGACTCCTCATTGTCCACATCCTCGCGTATGCTCGCCTGTCCGGCCACCTGGCCGCCCGGGCCGCCGCTCTGCCCGGCCGCGTCATCGTCACAATTGTTCGGGTCCAGTGTGGTGCGCACCACAGCCACATCCATGTGGGAGTCCAGCGAGAACTGTTTGCCCGACATGAGGATGCCGCGCACTCGACGGCGCGTCGACGGCGACTCCTGATGCTGCAAGCATTGCTCAAGTGTGTGAGTGCGAGTCCAGGCGCATTTTAGCAGCGGCTCTACTTACCGCTATGCGTATGCCCGCATAGGTCTTGGCCAGAAACTCGTCCGCATCGAAGATGGCCGCAAAGGAGCCATTCACGACCTTCGGCGACAGCGGCGAATTCGATAGCAACAGGCTGGAGCCAAAGGCTTCGCTCTTCTCTTTGGTATCTAAAGGATGGCAGAGTTAGATGAGATAGACTAACTAATTCTAGAGTTAATCTTAACTTAATAGAGTTAATTTCAGAAGAAAAATATCCCATGTTAACTGCACTAGATCAGAGATCTTAACAAAAACTTTGTTTAGTTGAAAAGTTATTCAAAATTTCCTAATAGTATCACACTTTATATGGACTTTAATATAATCTTTCAACGTTTCTGTTTGGTTCATTGACAACTGCATAAGACTTTAAGATACTTTTGTATCTTATAGATACATATAAGTGCGGCAGAGATTTGTCTTGAGTTTTAAATAAATTTACATTTAAATTGCATATTTTCTCTCCAATCTTCAATATAATCTTTCAGATCATCTAATCTCTTTAGAAAATAATCTTTAGCCAATTCAACCATGTTTTTTTTTTTCAATTGACCTTCAGATACTTTTCTATCTTCTAAATTTTCTTTTGTATTTATGCTAAAATTAATTTAAGAAAATAATTATTTTGGGAACTGCTGAAAGAGTAGCAAAATAAAATACGGCATCTGGGTGGATCAAAGGGTTTTATGTCAAACACAACAAACAATAAACATTAAACAAAATTAAATAACAAAAAATAATAATAATAATATTATTAAAGCACTAAATGGAAGCTAAATCAAACGAAAGCAGAACGAAACGAAACGAAACAACTGGAAGTAGTTCAGTAGTTTGGTAGGGCCCAGTGTTTACCCTTGAGATAGACGCGATTCGAAATCGTGATGTTCATCTCGTCGAGCACCAGGGAGGCCACCTGCTTGATCTCCATCCAGTCCTTGACAATGTCATCCAGCGTGGTGTGTGTCGAGGTGATGGTGAACCGGATGACATATTGACCCTTCAGCGAGGACGGCACACAGTGCTGGTTGCCGCGATAGTTGAGGCGCTTGAGCAGCCGCTCGGTGATCTCGTTCTCGCCGCGTATACGGAACACAACGAGGCCCAGATACCGCTTGGCCGGCAGCTCGAACCGATGATCGGCCAGCACCAGCGCCTCGAATTTCTGAGCCAGACGCACGCCCTCGCGTATGTGACGCTGCAGACCCTTGATGCCAAACGAGCGCAGCACGAACCACACCTTGAGGGCGCGAAAGCGTCGACTCAGCGGGATTTGCCAGTGCATAAAGTCGACGGCCACGCCGGAGTTCTCGTGCTGCAGATACAACGGCTCCACATTGAAGGTGCGATGCACTGCGGTGCTGTCGCGCACCCACATTGCCGTCGCATCGAAGTGCACCATCAGCCACTTGGAGGGATTGAAGGCGATCGAATCGACGCGCTCGATGCCGCGCAGCCAGGTGCGAAACTCCGGACAGATGAACGCGCTGCCCGCGTACGCCGCATCCACGTGAAGCCACAAATTATACTCGCGACACACGATGCCAACCTAAGCACGGAATATTCACAATTAGATCAAGTTGAGCTATGAGTGGATGGGTTTATAAATAGAGGCATCTACCTATGTATATATATACCTACCTCATCCAGATTGTCGAAGCTGCAGCTGCCAGTGGTGCCTAGCGTAGCACAGACCTAACGTAAATAATCAATTTTATTTATACAGAATATTGAAATAAATTAAATAAATGTTGATAATAGTAAATAATAAATGTTGGTAAGTAAGGTTTTTGTTTTACTTTGTAAAAATTGCAATCGGTTTTTATATTGGTTTATAAATAAATATATTCGTATATAAAAGTATTGTTCGATATTATTTGAGATCTATGTATAAGCAATGTAAGAGATTTACTAAGCAAAGCTAAAGACATGAATTTAAGAAGCTAATAAAGTTTAGATTTAAATTTGGATTAGAAGTAGTTTCCAATATGTTTGCCTATTATCAAGGATAATACCATTATTAATTAATTATCAATTATTCTTTCTCAGATTCTTATTTAATAGAATAGATGTAAGAATTAAAATAAACAACAAGAAATACATATGTGAATGTATAAGAACAAATATAGCAGGCGGTAAATTTCAATGATTTCTAGTAGACCCTTATAAACTTCGTTGTATCATACCATGGATAAAGTCCTAGAAACTTTAAGGTCTAAATTCTTAGTCCACCAATACATGTGTACATGTGAACATTTCACCGAAACTAAGAAAGTTAGGGAATATTTTGGAATGCCAAATAATACTCCGAACAAATATGCGTGATATAAAAAATTCACATAACATAAAATGATAGAGACACGAGAGAGATAATTGAAAGAGAAAGGAAGCAGCAAATTGATATAGGTATAGGTAGAAGTAGAGAGATAGAGAGCTTAGGGTATAAGATTAAGAATACTAATTGTAGGAGCAGTAGAAGCAGGGGAAGTAAAAGAAGCTGGGAGTAGGGTCGTGTGTAAAAATTATAAAATGAGAATATTATTCCAGGAAAAGCTGAGATCTGTCGCTGCAGGCATTGAAATGTAAGAGAGATAAAGTAAATATTGAAGCGACTACTACTATAAAATATAATAAAGTAACTAAAACACACGCTACAATTATTTCTTATAAAATAAAAATTACTTGAAGCAACAAGCTAAACAAAAAGAATCCCCTCAAGAGAATAACTAAACAAATGGCTCAGCTCAGCGCGATGCTTAGATAAAAGTATTAGTTAAATTGAGCTGAATGCTGAGCGAAGACAACGACGTATATTAATTGACTCCGATGGGAATCAGAGAAATCAGCTAGAGAAATTCCAAGGGAGAGAGCAAGAGAGATAGATAGAGCGAGTCGCAGCTGATGCTGGCCACAAATCCACTCAGCGCCTAATTGCGCAATGCGACGACGGCGGCCAATTAGTTTTGACAAGATGAAAATAAGACTAGACAGGAGTAGACAGAACTCACCCAGAATGGGACCAGGCCCTGCTTAATGTCGTCCTCGATGGCCTCGCGCAACAGTTTGCCCCGCATGGCCAGCTGCTCGTCAGCCTCGATGTAGCGCATACGCACGAGTCCTGCGGGTGGTGCGGTGGTTGATTGGGTGGATATTTTTAGCTTGTGCTGTAAGCGGCTTACGAATGTGTGTTACGAACTCACCAATCAGGGCGGCCTTCTCCACGCTCGAGTGCGCCTGATCCGAGCAGTAGGCCACCAGACGGGCGTTTATCTCCGCATCCTGGTAGCCAGGATTGCGCTCATGGAAACGCTGTATGGCGCGAGTGCGTCCGGCGAGCAGGCAGACCAGCGTCGCCTCACTGGACGTCGTCTGCAGCACTCCGCCGCCCTTGCAGTTGTTGGTCAAGTGGAGGAACTCATCCGGCAGCCCAATCATCTTGCCCAGCCAGTTCATCACAACGATCTCCAGCTCCGTGCAAGCCGGCGAACTGGCCCAGGTGAAGCCCAGACAGTTGATGGCATCGGCCAGCATGTCGCCCAGCAGCGAGGGCATCGAGTTGAGAGCCGGAAAGTAGCCGTGCATATGCGGCGACTGCCAATGGGTCACACCCGACATCACAATGCGCTCCACATCCCCAAAGATCTTTGGCCACGGCTCACCATCCACGGGCGCCGACTCCGGCAGCAGCTGGCGCATATAGCCCGGACTCACATCCGGAAAGACGCGACGCTCTCGTATGTTCTCCAAATAGTCTGCTATATAGTCCACCATCTCCTTGCCTATGAGAAAAAAAAAAAGAAAATTAACTTGTTTGAATTTTTAATTTATAATAAAAATAATTTAAATATAAATAATATAAATAAATATAATATAAATAATTTAAAATATATAATTTTTAATTTATAATATAAATAATTTAAATATAAATAAATATAATACAAATAATTTAAGTTATATTTAAACATAAAAACTAAATATATATAATATATAAAACTTATTGCAATAAAATATTAAATTCATAAAAATAAATTAACAAAAAAGTATCACACTATTGAATAATAAAAAATAAATAAAAATAGGAACATAATAAAAATTAAAAATGATTTATTTATTATTAAATGTAATATTAAATTTGGGTAAAAAATTTTGTATTTTAAAAATGCAGGTATTTAAAGAATTTATTTTTAAACAAATTATTTTATTATTATTTTTAAACAATTAATTAATTTAAATAATTTATTTTTAAACACAAAATATAAATATTGCAAATAGAATTTGACAGCTACAAATAATTAAAAAAAAATATTTACATTACTTTAAATTATACTTAAATTGATATAAAACAAAAAAAAAATTAAAATAGTATTTTATTTTATTAAATAGGTTAAGTATTTTAAAAATTATTTAGTAGCTTAATAACTTAAGCTTTAATCATAAAAAACTATATTACAATAATCAAATTATATAAAAATATTTCTTTAAATATTAATACCAATATTAATAATATTATTAACTAAACATAATATATTTTTATAAAGATGCATACATAGAAAAACTGGGAAAAACTTATAAAACACGCTTGGAAAATTGTTGTGAAATCAATGGGAAAAAAATAATTTGAGCAATAAACTGAAAGCTTTGCGAATTAAGATAAACGAGCTGAGTTTTATTATTATATTGAACTGGGCAAATGGCTAAGGACAAATGTGAAATCCTTTTAGTGGTGTATGTGTGTGTGTGTGTGTAACATACATACATACACATAAATACATATAGTTCCAGGCATGCAAATCAAATTAAATGAGATACAATTGTATCTGAGCTGCCGCTGTGCGTTTTATGGACTTGACTCACCCCTTTGCCGATACTCCTTAAAATCCATGGCGCTGGCCTGCTGCACGACTGTCTGTGTGTGTGTGTGTGGGTGTTAACTGTTCTGCAGCCGTATATAACACTTGGTGGTATTAGCTTCCGTCCTTTTGCTAGCTGTTAGGGCCTGTTCTTTGGTTAACTGCTCTAAACGGTGGGGCTACATGGGCGCCATTATCTGTAGGAAGAGTTTTTGTTTTTGTTTGTTTTTTTTTGGATTTAGTTAACTTTTGCTATATATTTCTTTGCTGTTTGTGTGTCAAATTCAAATGGCAAATTGGAACGTCGACCGCTGACTGAAAATGTTAAAAAAAAGGCGAAAAAAAAAATAGCAACTTGGACGTTAGTCTAAGCGCGTTTGTGGGGCTTCAGTCTAATTGGAAATGAAAATGCGAAATGAAGGAAACGAATGAATGGAACGAATGTGCTTTTCCCTGGGAAACGTGGCCAGCTGTAAAAACGTCATCCAACTGCCCATTAGGGTGGTTCGTATTAACCTCATTGAGCCCCAGGTCGTCGTCGTCGTCGTCGTCGTCGTCGTCGCAGTAAAGGGTTTTAATGATGGCAGCACAAATATTTGGATTGAGAATTTGGTTAACTGTGTGAATTGAATGCGCAGCTCCGACGACTTTTATAGCTGGCTGGGAATGGCACGAAAATCGAGTAAAATAAATAAATATTTCGACAACAATAATTATAATGACAACAATTTGTTGGCTGTAGCTGGTGTGTTAACAGATTATCCGACCGAATTGTAATTGGGATCCATTCATGTTCTCATGCCATCGATCGAAGTCGAGCGAACGAACCCCAACAAAATTCCGTTTAAATGTTGAGCGCTCTTTAATTGTTTATGCTGGTATTTCATTCTATTGTTTCAAAACTCTGTCAATTTACTAACTATCTTTGTCGATCATAGACATATGCATACATACATATATACTATATCAACTAAATTAAATAACGAGCATCCCTGTGTCTCTCATGCACCTATTCAACAATTGATTGAACTGCATTTTGTCATGCATTCACAATTAATTAAAATAAACAAAAACGACAAAAAAAAAAACAAATGTAAATCACTCTAGTATATAACAATAAAAATTATAGACATGTTTTCATAGAATTACACCTAACACTTTTTTTTAGTTAAAAAAAAAATAATAATAATAATAATAATTAAAACATTTTGATTTTTTCCTTTTAATGTTGTCTTTGTGATTTGAATGAAGCATTTAAGATATTTTTTATGAAAAATATGGGAAAACATTTTCATGCACAATATTTTTTGTTAAACTAAACCAAACAAAAAATGTTTACGAACATGTTAACGTGTTATTAAAAAAGATCAAATCAAAGATATTTTGTTATGTATAAATAGAATATTAAAGAGAATTAGCATTATAATTTATTTTTATAATTTATTTAAAGTGATTATTGTGAAGGTTTTTTTTTTTTTTTGTAATTAAAATTTTTTGTAGTTAAAATTTTGAAAATATATTGTAAATATATAAGAAGATTTTATTTATTTTATTTTTTAATAATTTTTATTTTTTTTTTCATTTATGTACTATATGTGTTATATAGTTTCGGTTAACAAAAAATGATTATGAAAATGTTAAAGTATTTTTATAAGAAACATGTGCATAGATACATTGATTGTTTCAAAATCACAGTCTAATTTCACTTCACCTTCCTTTTACTATATTTACCAGTTAACACACGCGATTTACTACTTCTTATGCACTTGCGTTCTATTTCCCACACAGTTAGAAACTGAAAACTTTCACTCAGGATGAGCTCTATTTATACCCCAAATATGCTTCGTCCTGTCGCATAAAATTCATTCAAATAAATTCTGTGAATGAAAATAATTGTAGCTGCCAAATGCGCAAGTATATTGGAGAAAATATATGGTTTGAGCCAAGTCGAATTTTGAATGCTCTATCAAAGTTTTACTGAGATAAACTATTAATATATTATTATATAATATTTTTATATGTTTTTATTTATTATTAAAAGTCAGTTAATCTATTAAAGTAAGCGTATTATAATTGATAATAACATTTCTATACTTAAAATATAAATGCATGCTATTCGTACACTCGAAATAGCAACGACTCTCTTCACAAAGAGTAGTAGAAGCCAGCAACAGGCACAGCGCAGCGGATATCAAACAAAAGGACGTCGGAAGGAGAGCAGAACAGCAGGCAGCCAATGGCAGCTGCTCGCCTAGTGAAGCCCTAAGCAAGCAATTGACCAATCAGCGCAACGCGCGCACAGAAACTCACCCACACACTCACACACACTCACGCATGCACGCACAGTGAAACGGGATCAACGTTGCAGGCAATTTAAGTCCACAGCTATTTGCTTAAGCGCTTGGACAAAACTCTTCACAGTCTCGGTCAGATGTTGCCTTGACCAATAACATCAGGCTTATCATCGGCTAAGGGAGTGAGCGAGCACGAAACAGATTGCCAAAGACACACGGCCAATTGCATAAGCGTCTTTGTCTTCTGTTTAGTTACTGTTGTTTCTGTTTTTTTATTCTTTTTTAATTGAGTCAACGCTTTAAGCTGCACAGGAAGACATAAAAATCTGTTGAATTGCTCAAAGCTCGAACGGAAGAAATCAAATACAGCAAACCAAAAAACCGAAAAAAAAAATAAAATAAAACCAAACAACACATAAAAAAAAGAGACTTCTAGCCCCTGCAGCTGTTGCCTACCTCCGCGTGCTCAGCTCTAAAAGCTTATTACACAGTTACAACGGCGACGGCGACGGCGACGGCGACGTCGACGGCTGCTGGAGGTCAATGAGCTTTGCTTGTGGCTCGTCTCAGAAATTTCGTCAATATACCGCTACATTCAATGGCTTTTGCACGTATGTATATGTGTGTGTATGTGAGTGTGTGTGTGTGTGTGTGTGTGTATTACCAAATATTGAGCAATATAACAAGAATTTCAATTTCTTTTGGCTTTCTCGCGACAGTTACAGCGCTTAAGCGTTCTACCTATCTCATTCTCTCTCTCTCTCTCCGTCTTTTTTTCTCGCTCTCTCTCAGTTGCAAACGCAGCTTTTAATGCACTTTTGGTTTAGCTGCTGCGTTTCAGAAATTCTTGCTAAAAATACATTTGCGTTCAGGTTATTTTCATCAAAATACTTTTCAAAATGCATACCGCATAAATTTTTTGACTGTTCGCTCACACTCTCGCTCTCTCACACACTCACACGCTCTCCCGCTTCCTCACTCTTAGCACCGGCGCTCTCTTAAGTTGCCAGACGATCGTGCTTTCTCTGTGCGCACTTTCTTTGCGCTCTTTGGCGCGCTCGCTCGCTCGCTCGCTCACCCACCAATGACGGTCGACTGCTGCCGCGTGCTCAGGCTCTCTCCGTCATTTCTTACTCTCTTTCTTGCTCAGTTTTTCGTGTTTTTGTGTTTTGATTCCATTCTTCTTCGCTAAGAACGTTCGTTGACCTTTTTGCTTGTGGGGCTTGTTGCTCTGGCATTGCTGCCTTCGTACTGTTTGCGGGCAGCGACAGAGGCGGCGGCAGAGGCAAAGGCAGCGGCCGCTGCTGTTGCTGTTGCTGCTGCTGCTGTTTCTTCCCGCTTAGCGGTACTTCTCAACCTGTTTTATTTCATTTTTTTTCTGCCGCTACTGACTTGTGATAAGTTTTCTTTCGATGTGTGCGTGTGTGTATGTGTATGTGTGTGTGTAAGTGTTTGCTGTAGAAGTCTTCCTGTTTATTTAACGATTTAAGTTAAAGGTGCGCTTTTTTTGTATACATCTGTGTGTGTGTGAGTGTGTGTGTGAGTAGCTGCAGCTGGAGCCTGCTCCGATGACGCGGCCCCCAACGTAACGTCACGGGCTCCAGCTCCAAAACGGACGCTGTTTTTCTAGAGATGACAACCAGGCGATAGCTCGTGACACGACGCAAACACTTTTAGAGTTTATTGGAAATTCATTTATTTTATTTATTAGCTACAGCTATCGGCTCAACTCATCTCGTGTCACGCGCTCATCTCGAGCCATTTGAATCGGACTCTGATGAAATACGCGAATGGCTCTTGTAACATTCGTGTTGCTGGGGTGTATTTTTGAGCGATGATCATGTATTTAATTAGCGGGAATTCTTTTTCGTATGCGTATGTGTGTGTGTGTGTGTGTGTGCGATTCTGATTGTGGCAGACAGGTGGGTCAGGCGGGTGGGGTGTGGGCAGCTTGCCTGATGCTGAGACAGAATCTGAGCTCGACTGCTGCTGCTGCTGCTGCTGCTGCTGCTGTTTGCTGCTATTATTGCTGCTGGCCAACTCCTTTCTCCTTTCTTCGAATTGCAACTGACGCTGATCGCGAGCCCCGATGCCCGCTCGGCCCCCGTCTTTCGCACAGGTTTCGAGCTGCTGGCAGATGAGTCCGCGCTGCCGACTCCCGATTCGGATTTGAATTCCTGGCCGTTTAGTGTTCGAACGTTTGTCCACACGTCCAGTCCAGCGTGTCCACTTGTGTTGCGCTTCTTCTTAGCCCTGCACTCTCGCACACGCTCTCTATCTCGCTCTCGTTCTCCCTAACTCTCTCACTCTCTCGCGCGCGCGCGCTCGTCGCCAGCCAATCAGCGAGTCGCGCCCACTTCGGCTAATTTACCGTTTGAAAACTGTTTGCTCTCGTGTGCGTTGATCGTGAACTGGTTCGCATTGAACTAATTAAGTGATATCGTTATCGATAACACGGACATGTGCCCCCGCAATGTTATCGAAACAGCACGTTGTGAATTATTGCTGAATTTACACAGTTACCGCTCAACTGCATAACTGTTCATCTATATGAAGTACTTTTAGATGAGATCTAAGAACGCATGTAACATGCCCAGCACTATAAGAGGTAAGTGCCCCATATCCCCAAACATCATAATCATAATATGTGAACAAATTGATGTTAAGGACTTGTTTCGTTTCATTTGTTTTTTGATTCCATTTATAACAAAATACATTGGGTAATGGCATAGCGAATCCTAAAATTAAGTTTCAATTTGTTATGGTTTCAGCTGAAACCTTCACCTTCTCTTTATTCAATTATCTATTGCATATTCATATTTGTTGTCGATGATTAAGTTGACGATTAATTATGCTTAGTCTCAGAGCAGCGCACGAAAAGCGAATTAGTTTAAAATTATGTGAAACAAAGTAATCTCTACTTAGCTTCGCCCTGCTCTTGAAATCGGTTGTTAGAGATTTTAAGAAAAGGTTTTTACTTGCTAAAAAAAGTAAAGAAGAAATGCCAATTCATTTGATATTAATTTTAATTTTAATGAAAATTATCTAGCAGGTGAAAGAGTTCAAGTTCTTTACCTAATTTTGTACTGTTTTCTACAACTGTTTCAAAAACTAAATACAATATATCAGATAAAATTCAAGCAACAAAATGTTGATTTCTACTTTTGAAGGCTTTGAAAATTAATAAAACTACACACACACACACATATTTACATGCATGTACATACATAAATACATATTATGCAATAATTGAGCACATAGAAATAATTATGATAATAATTATCAGAGCTTTAAAGACGAAGACAAAAAAGTTTCGCTGCACTTGGCAAATAATTCTGGTGATATTTTCGCTGGTAAATCTTAGCCTTGGCTAAACAAAAAATCGTAGCTTAATTGATCGTTAAAGAAGAAGTGAGGGCAACGGGGCAACGGGGCAACGGTACTCAATATGAGTTTTGAAAAAATTGACTGAATGCAAAACGCAGTCAAGCTTCAACGCACGCGATTGCCTGGGCAAGGTTTTCCAAGCGTTTATCCAAAGTTGTTTGCTTTGTTGAATTTATATACATACACACATATATAGATAGATAGATAGATAGATGTATATATATGTAGGTATATATGTGCGCTGCATTTCCGATTCTAGCTGCAGATGTTGCAACATTTGAGGCAAGGTGGCAGAGGGCAGCCGAGGCAGCAGCAGTTGGAGACGTTGCCTCATCGACAACAACGACGACGCGACGCGTTGCAATAAACCAGTCGCTGCTTCGGCTGCTGCTGCTGCTCAGCTAATCTTGCAACACAGTTGCGCAACAAAGAATCCGACACAACGGTACTAACGTGTTTCAGTTGTTGCTAGCTGTTGTTGGCTGTCTCGCTCGCTCGCTCGCTCTCTCGCTCTGTGATTTGTTCTTGGCCAGAATCGAAGCGAGTTCCACTTGCGTGTAACAGGTTTTTCCTCTTGAATAACTGGGACTTTCGTACGGGACTTTTTCTTGTTGTTGGAGTCGCCTCCAAGTTTCTTAGCTGCCACACGAGAAACAGGTTAGAATCGCTCTAAGACCCAACAACTGCAACTGCAAAAAACAAAACGAAAAAAAGAAAAGCAAAAAATAGAATAGAGGGGAAAATAGACGAGTTAGGGCGGACGGGACGGGACGGGAGGTGGCACAGCGATCATTACAACAGTGAGGCATACATTTCGGTTGGCAGAACCAACGGCGCTTCCAACTTCAAGTTGCAAGCCGCAGCTTGTCTGAGCCAAATTGAAGGCTTACGGCCAGAACCAGTTAACGCTTGATAGACCTGATGCTGGCTGGCTGGCTTGCGCAACATCAACTCGTCGTCACTGTGCCCCTCCCCCCCCCCCTTCCCCCTTTCACACACTCTTTGTGGTTGGCAGCAAAATATAAATCTAACATGATTTGAGGCAAACGGAAAACATGAAATATTAAAGAAGCGCCCGATAATACGGCTAATGATGCGTCAAAGCAAATGCTCAACGCTTGCCCAGTTAGAGGGCCCCATTTGCTTGGTAACTTGCGTAACTGCTTCTACTTGGATTTGAACTTCTTCTTCTTCTTCTGCTTCTTGTTCTTCTTCTGCATGTTCTTATTTTAAGACATCTTTAACGGAAATCTCAGCTGCTGCTAACTGTTTGCTCGCCTCAATCAGCTATTTCTATAGATTCGCTTCACTTTTTTGTTTTTCTTTTTTTTTTTTTTTTTTTTTTTTTGTGCACCCTTGAATAGAATTTGTTTTGCGGTTTCGTTGAGCATTTAAAATGATTATAGTTGTATTATTAATTTCGCTATTTTGATAGGCTTTTTATTATTTAGCTATAATTGTTGTGCATTTGCTGTTTGGTAGTTTTTTATTCAATTTGAATGATTTTTGTTGTCATAAAAATTAAGAAAAAGTAATATTATGTTTTATTTGTATTATCATTTATTTATTTAATTTAAAAAGGAATATATGTTTTAGTATTTATTATTATTTGTATTATTTTATTTTGTATTTTGTTGTAATTTATTATTTGTATTATTGGTATTTTATACAATTTGTTTGCATTAATTTTTGTATTATTATTATTATTAATTATTTATTATTTAATTTATTTATTTTTATTTAATTTTTTTAGTGAGCTTAAGTTCGTTTTTTTTATTGATTTATTTTATTAAATATTATTACAAAATATGTTATTTATTTAAGTGCAATTAAAGAAAAATTCAAATAATTTAGCTCATTATTAAAAAAAAAAATAATAATAATAAATACTAAAAAATTAATTTTTGTATTATTGTTATTTTTTATTATTAATTTTTTTATTATTTAATTTATTTATTTTTATTTTTTATTTTATTAAATTATAATTACAAAATATGTAATTAAATAAAAAATCAAATAATTTAGCTCATTATTAAAAAAAATTATAATAATAATAATAATAAATAGAGAATATACCTATGAATTTTTAAAAATTAAATAAAATCTTTTAATAACAAATAATAATAATAAAATATTATATATAAAGCTTAGAAAGCCATACAAGATTTATTTCTTTTATAAAAAAAAGTCTAAGGCAAAAAAAAATCAGTTTAGATATTCCCTGAATTTATATACAAAATCTCCGTCAGCCGAAAAATAAACCATTCTCTATAGTTTTCATAGAATCAAGCATATGTTAGTCAATCAAACTCTCTAGCTCCTGTCTGTTCGCGCGCTCAATTTCAAATTCAAATTTGGCGCGCAGGGCAAACATGAAAATTTCAACCCCCCCAAAAAATTGAGCAGAAATTCAAATTTTCCCATGAAACCAACGAAAATTCACCACAGCAGAGAATTTTCCCATGGAAGCAAAGCGCACACACAGAGACATGTGGGGAATGGGAAAGCACGTTCTTGCTTAAGGGTAGGAAAAGCTGCGCAACAATGCCGCGCGCGCTTTTCCAGTTTTTCCTGGCTATGCACTTGGCATTATGCCTACTAACCCTATTTTGCAGCGCAGCGAGTCCCATTTTTGGCCTGCATATAAAGCACACACACACAGAGAGAGACACAGGTTGTGTGTGTGTGTATGTGTGTGTGTGTGTTGAAACGGCCTGGCATTGCGATTTTTTTCCCATTAGAAGTCCTTTTTCCAAGCAGCTGAGTGGCGAAACGGAAAGTGCGGCGCGAATTGTGTTTGTGGCGCACTTGAATTTGGGACACATTCCTGCAAAGGACGCATCTGAAAGGATATACGCGGCCACGAAACGAAACGCAGTGAAACACACTCACAAACTCACAAATATTGTGGAAAATGCACCAAATGCAATAAGCCAAGACAAAATTTAATGCGAGAAAATTCGCGGAAAAACTTGGAGCAGTGCAGTGCGACAAAAGTAGCGTGAAAATGCATAAATAATGAATAGCCTGTGGCAAAAACAACAAATAGAAAATCTAAAGAAAATCTAAAGAAAATCTAAGCATAATCTAAGAGAAAATTCATTGCAAATATTCGCTAAATAAATTGAAAATAATTAAAATTCGAAATCGAATTGAAAGAAAATAATAATTTAAAAGCGAAAGCGTTGCAGTGTTGCCAGTGTGTGTGCATGTGTGTGTGTATCGATTTGCATGTGTGTGAGTGCTGAAAAATCGATTATTAAAGCCACAGCCACAGCTGCTGTTTGTTGTAATCGGCAGGCGGGGTGGTTGGTGGTTGGCCATTGCAATGCTGGCAGCAGCGAGCGCTAGGGTTGCGTGCCGCTATGTGGAAATCTGGTAGCAGCAGCAGCAGCAACAGCAGCAGCAGCGACGTCGACAGCGACAGCGACAGCAACAGCGACACACTTCCAGTTGCTCGTATTTTGACGTCAAATTCCAATGGCGCCTTGCAGCCATCCAGCAGACAACAACAACAACAACAATAACAGCAGCTCGTTGCATGTGCAGCGCCAGGATACGACAACAGCAACAGCAACAACAACAAGAGCAACAAGAGCAATAGCAGCAGATACACACGGACATCACAGTAGTCCAGGTGCAGCTGGAGCAGCAGTTGCAGCAGGATAGCCAAATGGGTAGAAAGAAACACCACACACACACACATATACACAGCCACAGCTAAAAATCATCAACATATTGTGACATACAACAGAAATAGGAAATGCATTTGGGCATTGGCCCACAACAGCAGCAACAACAATACAACAAATGCGACTGATTTACTGTGCAAAAACAAAAACAAAAACAAAATAAAAGGAAAAAACAACAACAATTAAAAATCATATATATATAAAGCAAACGTTTACAACTAATAAACAAAATAAAAAACAGTTCTAGAACAAAGTAAAGCACAAAAATTGAGTATACGACGCATATTCCAAGCTGCAGTAAAACTTTTGCAAGCAACAACAACAACAACAACAGCACAGGTGTATCTACACCCAAGTCAAATAATAACATATATATATAAATATTTAATCATAATTAATATAAATTGAAAGCAATTCAAAGTTAGATGTGTGACTTATATATTGTAAACGATTTTAAGTGCACTTTTTGTAAGGCTGATTTTTCTCAATTTATTTCGATGTTGTGCTTCTACACCAAAATCCCCAAGTGAAACGAATATATAAATTAATAAAAAAATATATATATAAATATATATGCTAAAAAGTGTGTGCAAAGGGAGCAGCAGTGTTGAAAAACGATATAAATATAATTATATATCTCTAATATTCTACTATAAATATTCTACAAAAAAATAACGCACAATATTACAATTCTTATTCAGAAGCAGTCAACAGCAGAAGCAGCTGCTAAAACAGTGTTGCAAAAGGCTAACAAATATATAGTATTAAAATATTACAATTAAAATCTTTCTCTCTCTCTCTCTTAAAATCGCTCTACTCAACTTCTAACATAGCAAAGGCAATACATGATAATTACTTTATGCCTAGTGTTGGTAAATGCTAAAAATAAGTGCTGCAAAATATACGAAAATTCAAGAAATTAACTTTAACTGCACAGCAACTGTTGCTAGTGTGCCAGATATGTGTTGGCCAATACACAAGCTTATTGGCATATAGAAAGCAACACACACACACACACAGACGCACAACAGCAATTGTTGCTGGCAAACTTACATCAGCAACTGTGTTAGAAACGGCCCTCACAACGGATAGGCCAAGAGATATCCTGCTGATACAGCAGGCGGCGCCCGTTGGCAGCAATCGTGCAACGGCAACGGCAGCAGCAGCAGCAGCAACAGTTGCTACTACAACAGCAACAACAGCAACAACAGCTAGCTATCTAGATGCGAGCGCTGCCACAGCGGCAGCCGTTGCCAGTCTGCGTAGCAAAGTGCCCTCGATATCGATAATACCGCTGCCGGCAGCCACAACGATTGTGGCACGGCCGGCTGGCACGCCCACCTCGACGGCCACGCCCACGCCCACGCCAACGCGCACTGTGAGCACATCCAATAAGGCCACATCGCCACCGCTGGCTTTCCTAACGGATGCTGCCACAGCCACAGCAGCAACAACAGCAACAGCCACAGCCACAGCCGCCGGAGCAGCAGCAGCAACATATGTGCGACCGCAGCAGCAACATCAATATCAGCAGACGGACAAGTGCACGGTGCTCAAGCTGGATGTGCTGCGGGGGCAGCGGGAGCCCGTAACAACTATACGTACGCTGGCCAGTGCTACAGGCAATAGCAGCAGCAACAACTGCACAGCAGCAGCAGCAGCATCCACAGCAACAGCAACAACAACAACAACGTACCTGCAAATTGAACAGCAACTCAACGAGCTGGAAGCTGTTGATGACGACGACGATGAGAACATGGCCAGTCTGCTCGAGAGCAGCAATAACAGTAACAGCAACAACAACAACAGCAGCAGCAGCAGCAACAGATGTCATTTACCGCCCGCTCAGATACTCTCCAGCCAGCCGATCATTGTGAAGATCGAGCCCACGCAAGCCTTTCACATTGTGGACGAGGGCGATACGCGTGTGTTGAGTCTGCCTTTGAGCGATGCCGACAAGCTGGGCGCCAGTTGGATAGATCTGAAGGATATTGCAGGATTGCAGGCGGGCGGCGGTGCCACATTGCTGGACGTGTGCTTCGAGGGCGACGAGGGTGAGGAGGAGGAGGTGGGCACAATTATAGCGACTGCATCGCCAGAGCAGCAGCATCAACAACAGCAGCAGCAGCAGCAGCAGTTGGAGGACGTACAGCTAGCAGAGCCGGCGCCAAAGCGTTTGGCGCTAGCAGCAACACAGCAGCAGCAACAACAGCAA
The DNA here is from genome assembly GCA_035045965.1 of Drosophila aldrichi. Lineage (NCBI taxonomy): Eukaryota > Metazoa > Arthropoda > Insecta > Diptera > Drosophilidae > Drosophila > Drosophila aldrichi. The sequence goes on from JAWNOM010000511.1 coordinate 873,743, forward strand.
CAGCAACAGCAGCAGCAGCAGCAACAGACGAAATTCATGTCAGAGCCGCCAGCGTTGGCTCGTTCGGGCAGCTTTAGCAGTTTGAGCAGCTTCAGCAGTTTGAGCAACATTAGCAGCGTTTGCAAGCATATTGCCAGCAGCGAGACCAGCAGCAGCAGCAACAGCCACAACAATCGCAAGCCAGCCACGCCCACTGACAGACTGAGGCACAGAGAACGTACGCCACCTCCACTGCTGCCCACACAGAAGCCAGCCACAGCCACAACAGCAACAGCAACAGCAGCAGCAGGAGCAGCAGCAACAGCAACCGCAGTGGCAGCAACAGCAACGGCAACGACAACAGCAACAACAACATCAAGCACAGCTGCAACGGCGACAGCAACAACACGCGAACGAGATAGGGAGAGAGACAGAGATAGAGACAGAGACAGAGACAGAGATAGAGAGAGCAGCAGCAATGGAGCTATGACAGGTCAGTTATCATATTTATAAGTACAGTGAAAACCAATTAAAATGAAACAATTATACACATAGAGAGATTATTTAATAAGTATATAAAATATATAAAATAAATATATATACTTAAAAATTAAAAAAAAAAGTAAAAAATTTAAAAATATAAATAAAAAGAAAATTTATAAAATATAATAAAAAAGCAGAATTTAAAATTGTATATGTACTAATTATTGAAATACTAATATTAAATTAAAAAATATATAAATAATATAAAAATGGTTAATTTAATATTATAGCAAAGAATTAATAAATAAATAAAAATAAATAATAATAATAATATGACAACGCTGCTATCGCCACGTCTAATATGATTAGGGTGGACCAATATTATTAATATTTCTAATACGTTTAGGGTGGACCAATATTATTAATATTTCTCATGTTTGGGTGAACCAATATTAATATTTGTAATATGTTTAGGGTGGACCAATATTATTAATATTTCTCATATGTTTGGGTGAACCAATATTAATATTTTTAATATGTTTAGGGTGGACCAATATTATTATGTCTAATATGTTTAGGCTGGACCAATATTATTAATATGTCTAATATGTTTAGGCTGGACCAATATTATTAATATGTCTAATATGTTTAGGGTGGACCAATATTGATATTTTTAATATTTTTAGAGTGGACCAATATTATTAATATTTCCAATATGTTTAAGGTGGACCAATATTAATAAGAATATGAAATCTATTTAAATTTAAATGGAATCTATATTATCCTTATATTAACCTAATGTTGTAGAGTTCTCATTTGAATTTTTATAGATTTAAAATTCTGAATAATCTGTGATCTTGTTGAATATTCAAATCGCATGCTACATATTTTTAGGGTGAACCCGCTCTCTAAATGCATCTATGTTTCCCATTTAATATTCCACATGAAAGTGGGCATTCAATATTCCTTTGCCACATTTACCAGCAACCTTGTGTGCATAGTAATTGAATTTCGCAGATAATTGACTTAGGTGGTGCGCTCTGGAGGAGCAAAAAGGCCTAGCCATAATTGAGTTACTTAATGCCAAGGCTTTCGTTTCGCTATAAAAAGTTGTGTCCTAATGCAATCAACGGCAAATTTCTGAGCTTGAGTGAGTGCTGTACTTTCCACTTGGTGTTTACTGTACTGCATGCGAGTGGGTGAGCTGTTGAATTTTGGTGGCATGCAGATGACGGAGCATTGCGCAAGCACCACAATTAACAGGCCAACACATATGTAGATGTCTTCTGACAGCAGCAGTAACAGGTGCGTGTGTTGCTGCTGCGGCTGTTGTTGTTGTTGTTGTTGCTGCACACACCCCAATGCTAAAGAATTTCAATTTACAAGCGTCGATTTATTGGCTATTCACCTCTTGTGGCAGCCACAGTCACAGCCGCAGTCGCAGCCGCAGCCACTGCCACAGCTCAACTGCGGCTGTGTCCCACTTTCCATAGACGACGACGACGACGACGATTGTCGGTTGCAGCAGTAAAAAAAAAAAAAAAACAGACAAACAAATAGAATACTAAAAAAAAAAACATGTTTTGACATACTAAATAAGCCGCAAACTTGCTTGCGAGCGAGACGGAGAGAGAGAACGAAGGGGGGAGGGGGCAGCTTTGGTGTTCTTTATCATTAGGTTCTGTTAGTTTGTGCGATTCTTGCTGCTTCGACACATTCGCTTTACGGCTCTTTGACTCACTTGCGGCACAAATGAGCCACACACAAACACACACACACAAACACACACACACACAAACACCTGCCCCATTGCTCCACACACACACAGCTCCCCTGAGCTTCAAGCTGCTTTGGCAGTCAAGTCACAGTTCTGTTCACTTGTTCATCACACACATACACACACACACGCACACACTCATAGACAACATTCTTGGCTCATAGTTTTTACCGTAGCACGAACCTTAGCGGTAAAAGCCGCAGCTACAAACTATACAGTTAGCTGAATGAAGTATCTAGATACAATGCACACACACACACACACGCTCACACGCACACACACACATATTGAGTTAGTCTTTAGATACATTCAGTTGATTACAATAGAATTGTGAGCCGCGCGCAATTCTTCACAATCTTAATGAGCTGTAGCTGAGGGCAGCATTAACTATATTACATACATATGTATATACATATATACCAGATATATATATGTATATACATATATCTGATATATACACAGCTCATTGGCTAAGCTTCAAATTGATTTAGTTGCTCGAGGCGGCAGCAGTTGTCAGTTTTTTGTTTGTTTACCAATTTTTTTCGATGGAGCTACAAATGAGTTGCGCCTCGCGGCGCTTTGGGGCGTGGCTTGTAACTGTCTGTAAAAAAACCAAAAGAAAACAAAGGAAAAATGAAATAGTCAAGGAGAGAATTTCGTTCTTGGCGCGCAACAAAGATTGATCTACATTTTGACCGGAATCTGTGTTGATATCCATCGGGGCTCATTAGCCTTTAAACTGTTCGCTTATGTCATTCAATGGATGATTGATGAGCTGCTGCTGCAGCGCTGATCGTTAATCGTTGATCGATAACGAGTCTAACGGTGTCTACTCACACCATTTGTGCATTGCTCAAGTCAGCCAAGTTCATAAAAACTTATATTGCTGGTAGTATTCCATGTAACGTTTGATACGTGTGAAGATCTTAAATTGGCCCAAGTCTAGTTAACCAGTTAAGTAACCTTAGTTGGGTTTTCTAGGGCATTCTAGAAAATACAATTTTAGGACTCTCAAAAGTTACATTCTCAACTAGTATGCAGTTTGTATATAGTCACATAACGGCTGTTAAAAAGCTGCAGCAAAAATCTAGCCCATCAGCAGAAAAGTTTAACATATCCTTAACATTTCTCTTTCTAAGAGTGTAAATTCTGTTCGATATTTAATATTTCCAGCTGGAGCAGATATATAGCTCAATATATATCACAGAACTCTAGCTCTACCCAGTAGTATCACAATATAATAAGTGTTCTTCCAAAGAGTAGAAATTCATTTCAATATTTAACATATATTTAACATATTGCATTGAACTATCTCAGCTAAAGACATGTCGCAGAACTTCTGCTATCGAATAGAGCTATCAATATCAGATATCAGATATCAGATAATAAACCCTTTCAATTCCCAAACATTTCTCTTTCTAAATTGATCCAATTCCGTAAACTACATATAAAATGTAGAAAATGTAAATCAATTCACGTCTCAAGCTGTTATATTTTACAGCCGTCTGGCCTCGAATGTGGCGCATCAGACGCATTAATAATCATATTTAAGGTTTTGGCAAAATGCAAATAGCAAGTGGAACAATAACAACTAAATTGAATTCATTAAATGTTTTGCACATATCATGCACAGCGCAGCAAACTGGCGAACTAGCTAACTAATCTGGTAGCTAAAGTGGCTCTTTGATGCGACCCTGAAGCTGGCCATTAGCCATATATTAATATAGGAGTAAAAGACAAAAAAAAAAAAAAAAAAAAGAAGGAAAAAAACGGGCATTACACAAGACATAAATCCAAAGACGAGTTACGAGAGGTTCAGGCGAACGCACTATCACTTTTGCAAAATATCTATATGGCAAATGTATCTGTATCTACGTCAGTAGCAGTAGCCGCATCTGTATCCGTGTATTTGTATCTTTCGCTTGAGCGCATAGATGTCCCCCATTGTTGGGGCTATGTGATTTTGGCTATGAGTTCATTATAGTTTGCATTTCATGCATGAATCTGCCGGCCCCCCAAAAACTAGCCCTGTAACTCGATTGGACGGTCCGACGGACGGTCGTACCCATCCATCCATTAGGTAGCACAGCATGAGGTTTTTTTTCCAATCGACCGTAGCATCGTTTCATTATCATATAGACACACATTTTTTAATTTTTTTTTTTTTTTTTGCCAATCGATTTCATAATATGAAGTTTTATATACCTTTTTTATTATTATTATTTTTTGTTAACATTTATGCAAAGTTTTGTATACCCTGAACCCATAGCAAATGGGAAATCAGGGTATAATGGTTTTGTTGAAGTGTATGTAACAGACAGACAAAGTATATACATATATACGTGATCAGGACGACGAGCTGAGTTGATTATATACGATATACCATCCGTCGAGTGTCATATCATTCAGCTTTTGTCATGCAGCCTCATCGTATTTAGCTTCTGCTATAAATTCGCTAGAAGATCTAAACTAAGAGCATTTATATGTCTGTGCATAATTAATATGGTTTCTATTTTATGAGCAATGAATCCATATTATTCAGTCTTTGGCATTTATGTACTTTATATAGAGTCTCGTAGCATTCAGCTTTTGTCAAGCAGCTGCCCTAACTTTAGTTTCAAGTTTTGTTCTTGTCACATTCCCTAGAAGTGTTGAGCACAGTTTCTTAATCATTCTTAAGGCTATGCCTTTTACTTAGCAACCAAATTAAATTCTGGTAAATATTTCCACACGTTTCATAGATGTACCATCCAACGAGTGTCATAGCATTCAGCTTTTGTCATGCAGTACCCACCCCCACCTCATGCTTACATTTGTAAAAGGCGTGTTTCAAATACTAGAGACTTGTGCTTTGGCAGATGCATGCATTTCAATGTTATAATCACGATCTGAAAGTTTCACGAAGTGAGTCCATCAACAAAAAAAGTTATAAACTTTTAATTGACATATCAGTTTCTCGTAGGGTTCAGGGGATTTCATAGTCGAGCAGGCTCGAGAAGAGCTATCTTATTTGTTTTTTATTTATATTTTTTATACTGTCCCTAAACACAGGCATATGCTTAACAGTTACAGATACATATGTAGCTATGTGTATGTGTTTGTGTGAGAGTTGGTGTTGCGGCAGAGTTAATTGTATGCATTACAACAACAGTAACAAGACATAAATTAGTTACAACAAAATATTAATTTATTAACTTTGTTTTGCTTTGCAGCGTTTCGAATTTTGCAAACCGAAAGTCAACTTGCAACATCATTTGCTATCTCTTTCTTTTCGCTTAAGTTGACTTCATTTGATTTAATTTTTGTGATTTTATTTTTTTTGCTATTATGTCTCCTGAAACATAATTCAATATAATATGTGGTTTGTGAACTTTGACTCCGGTTTACCTTGGAGCAGCTGCTCCGCTTACGGTTACCTTTTTTTTTTCATATTTGATATTTTTATTTATTTATGTTTTTAGCGATATTTTCGGGGGTTTTTTCGCGAGCTTTTTATAAAAATCAATTTCATTTTCAAATATTACATATAAACTAAAAAGAGAAATAAATACGAAAAAATTAGCCAAACGTAATCGTTTCAATTTGTTAAGCAAAGCTACTGAAATGGTGTTCATATATAAATATATATATGTATATACCATACTCTGCTTATATTATAATCTGCTTCATCATATTTAAGGCGAATCCTTGACTCTAAACTTATATAAAAACCGATTTCTATAGTTTTTTATTTGCCCAACAAAAAAATACATAAATAAAATACTTATGAAATATAAATTCAGCGATATACAATTTTAGTAAAATTTGAATACCTTTAAAATTATTTCCTTTAATATTTAAAAAAATTTAATTTTAAATTAAATCGAATATTTCTATTTTTTCCTTTTTCGGTCTCAAGCAAATATTAAATTTACAATAATAAAAACAAAGAAAATCTTAAAACATTAAATAATGTATAAAAAAAATTCATTATAAATTCAAAATTATAAAAATAAAAATTCATTAAAAATTTAATAATTTGTAAATAAATATTCATTAAATTATTACATCATTTTTTATAATTATCTCAAGGCTTTATTTTATAGCTTAGAGCTTGAGCGTGAATAAAACCAAATGGATATTAACTATTCAAACTTTCATTCAACATTTATTTGGCTTCGTTGTTGATAAGTTAATAAAAAGTTCACTTTAAATTGAAAATTAAAAACCATCTTAGCCTCAATAGAAGAACAGATCATGCTAAATTTATCTTAAGCAAGTTTGATAAGCATAAGCATAAGTATAATTTCTGACAAAGTTGTAAATGGGCCCAAAGGACATCAAAAGTTGAGAACTGTTTCATGTTAAGTGGCGACAAACACACACACACACACGCACACTCACACTCACATATGTGCGTATCTGGCATTATAAAAAATGCATTTATGCGCAATTTGCAAAGCCATTAGAAACAATTTTCATGCATAAGTGAGTCGTTGAGGAAAATCAACTAAAAGTGTAATTAAATGCCGCACACACAACACACACACATACACACACACGCGCACAGGAAGAGCGACAGCAAAAGGAAGAAATGGACAAAACATGCAGCCAGGCAGACTAGTCCAGACAGACAAAGACACACAGAGAGCATGGCAGTGAGTGCGACAGAGAGGCAAAGCAAGTCGACTGCAATGCACACAGTTTGGCCTAAAAAGCAATTGACCTGCTAATTGGGAATTTCAAATGGAAATGACAGTAGCCGTAGCACTGGCAGTCGCACGGCCACAGAAGCGCAGCACAAAAAGGAAATGCACAAAAATCGCCAACAAAAACAAAAGACAACAGCAAAAACAAATAAGACAACAAAAAAAAAAATACATGAAAACAAATGCTGTAATAATAGTAATATGGCACACAGCTTTTTCCGCCTGCAGCAAAGCTTTGAAGCGCGCTCTCACTCTAGCGCACTCTCTTCGAGCGGGCGCTCTCTCTTGTGTAAGAGAGATGCTAACAGCTGATTAGTAAAAAGCGCGCGCTGCTCACTCTCGCACACACACACACAGAAACATACGCCTGCAGATAGAAAAGCGCCAGTGGAGCGGTTGCCATAGCGAATGAACGGCACAAAGCGTAATGCTGAAAAAAATTGAAGAAGTCATCGGCACAGAGACACATATACCCACTCAGCAGGCAGCGCTGCCGGCGTCGTCGTCGCCGTTGCCATCAACAGTGCTTTGGCTGGTGTTTGGGTGGGAGCGGAGCAGCTGCCAGCTGGAGGTGGAGGCAAATGTTGAGCGAGCGCAACGGCAAACGCGCGCTCTTTGGAGCGCACTCTCTTTGCTTTGTATGAATGTTTCCATCCGTATGGCTGTGTGTGTGTGTGTGTGTGTGCGTTGCTGCCACACACTCTGAGGCCGCAATGCGGCGCGCCACTTGGACAACGAACTCGATAACATTTTGAGGCAGTCTTCAGCTACACTTCGTATTGAGCGTATCGCGGCGGCGGTTACGATGCGTTGCGCGTTGTATCTTTATTATTAATTATTTGTTGTTGTTGTTTAATACTTATTGTATATGATTTCTTCGTATGTGTGTGCGTGTGTGTGTGTATAATTGTATCTCCGTGTATGCGTTTTTTCAACTATTACGCGCCCGCCTCTCGCTCTCCTCCGTGTCTCTATGTGTGAGTGTGTGTGACTGAGTGCGTGCGTTCGTCTCTCGATTTGTGTGTGCGTGCGTGAGCGTGTGTGTGTGTGTGCGTGTGTGCGTGTGACCGTGTGTGTGCGTGCGCGGTGCGTGTGCAGCAATAGAAAATTACAAATGCAACAACTGCAACAAATTCAAATATTGCAAAATGCCTGGCTAATTGGCTGCTGGCATCGGTGAAGTTGCTCGGTTTCAGGCTGCAGCCTCCCCCGCGACGCAAAACAAAATAATATACAAATTGCAACAACAACAACAACAACAACAACAACAACAGCAACAAAAGTAAAGCAAAGTCAACAACAAAATCTATATATATGTATAAGCAGCCGCAGCAGCAGCAGCAAATATCTAAAGTGTGCATTCAAATTCCAAATCGTGCCTAATCGTGCAGCAACTGCAACGTCTCGTGATGCGACTGCAACAACAACAACAACAACGACAGCAACAAAAACGGAAGTGCAAGTGACGTAATTTATTGGTACAGACTCCAAATAAAAAAAAAAACAACAAAAATAAAACTTTTGGAGCAGCTGAGAATGCAAAGCCTTCGGCCCCGTTCTCTGCCTCTCGCTCTGCCACACATACACACACACACTTACATACGCCCACGCACACACACCCTCCATAAATATGAATTGTGTAATGCAATAAATTACTGTGTGTGTGTGTGTGTGTGTATGCATGTGTGTGTTTGTGTGGCATAAAGGATCGTTAAAGAGCGCAATATTTATTGGATTACCAAAATGAACAAAAAATTCAACACAAATTGGATAATTTATTGATTAAGCCAAACGGATTAAAGACAGTTGAAAAACTGTTCAAATATAATCATTATATATACATATGCATATATATATTCATACATACATACATATATTAACATATATCTCATTAAAGACTCGAACGTTTCTCATTGAAAATTTATTCCAAAAAGATTTTTGCCACTTATTGAATTTGTACTTTAAATTGAAGCAGCACTGTAGTTGACTTTACTAAGTTGTCTGAAATTTGCTTTAGCCTGAGTTGTGTTTGATATGGGTTTTATATATGTTTCGTCCATTAGACTCTATTTCATTTTTGGCAAAGATTTCAATGTGAATTTTCTAATTAAAAATTTCTTGTACCACTCTTTGTATACTTTATAACTAGTTAGAAATATTCTAGGATTCTCCTAGAATAAAATTGGATTTTTGAACAAAAAGCTCTATAATTGTTGTTGCTGCTGGGTTCTACTGTAGCTCACTCCAATATAAAATTGCAGCTAGAGTTTAGTTTAGTATAGTCAAGAAGTCTGATAATTATAATAATATTACCAATTATAGCTAATAGAAATTTGATTAGCAATTTTATATCTCCCGATGAAATATTATCTAATTTTGTTGTACAGCAATTTTTGCTAGAGTCACAAATAAGATTTTATCAACTCTTTCATTAATTCTCTTCCAATTGATAACCAATTGGAGTTTTATTAATGCATTCAATTTCTAGTAAATCTAGAAAAAAACCCTTTTCATGTAATTAAGTTGTTAATTATATGTGTTTTTTTTTTTGAAAACTTTTCAAGCTTCATTAAGCGAATATCAATTTATTTTCCCTAAATCGTCTTCAATTTGTTAAAGAAAAGCTTGTATAATACTTCGTTGTTCTTCTTCTTCTTCGTCATGTTGAACCCGCATTTCTTAATTGCAGTCAAAGCTAATTTTCCAACTCGTAAAACAACAAAAATTTGACCAGCAGCTGTGCTTGTTGTGCAGTGGATATTACTTAGATTTGATAAATTAAATAGAGATATAATATAGAATATATAATATAGAGATATAATATAGAAGATAATATAGAATGTGTTCTATTATAATTCTATATAATTATTAGAATTCTTTAAATAAAATATATATAGGAAAATATTAATTTCTGGAAGATTTCCTATTATTCAAATTATAGATTATTCTTATTAAATATATTTTAAAATATGTACATTCAGACCTGATTTCTAAAAGGAATACTTTCAGATAGACTTAGTCTAGATTTTTACAAGGAATATATATGTAGATGCTCTCAGATAGACTTAATGTGGATTTCTACAAGGTTTAAAAACTTTCAAGTTAAGAACTAAAAATCAGTCATACAAGATAGAGCCAAGTTGCGCCTTAGAGAAAATAGAGCTTAAGATTTTATTTACCAATTTAGAATACTTCTATTTTATATTTGTGTATATATTTTAATTTAACATTTTTTTTAATACATTTTTATGTTTCTCTAAAGTTGGTTGACTTTGCATAGATCAATAGTTCAGAATAGTTTGAATTTGCTTAGGGTTGTCTAGCTGCCTCAAAATAGAGTTTAATTACAAATCTTTGCAATCTGCTGCTGCTGGCGCCTCTTCTTCTTCTGCTGCTGCAACTGCCTTCAGCCAGACAGTCAAAAGTTCACAGTAATAATCTTTCATAATGTAGGCACATTGTCTTGTCAAACCCCAACCCGCACACCCGCTACCCTGTACAGCTCCAGCAGCAAACAAACAAACGGAGAAAAAAAAAACAAAAAACAAAACAATGCAAATTGTTGCCCATTGTGACCAGTTATGATTATCAGTCATTGTTGCCGTTGTTGTTGCCGTTGTTGTTGTTGGTTTTTGGGGCTGGTATTTATAATGGCCGTAGACAGTTTCTTAGCTAAGGAAAGCAGCTAGCTGCGAACAGTTAGCAGTCGGCAGTTGGTAGTTAGCGTAACTCAACTGCACAGTAAGTCACCCAGTTGGTCGCTAGCATTAGTTCAGCTCGGCTCAGTTCAGTTCAGTTCATTTCAGTTGAGTTCAGAGCACCTAGAGCAGCGCTGTCTCCGCTGCCTACGCCCACTGTCATTGGCTGTCTCGCTCGCACCCTTACCTATTCGCCCAGCGCGCCCAACAACTGTTTGCATTACCGTTAGTAGAACAACATTGCTAAGCACACACTCAATGTGTCGTCTATAAGTGTGCCAGAGCCACCCCAGACCCAAGCTAAAACACAAAAAAAAAAAAAATATATCCAACGTATATAAAATAAAAGCCTAGCAGCGACAGCGACGGCGACGGCGACGCCGACGACGACAGCGACAGCGACAGCGCCTATGCATGCTTTGTGTCTCTCTGTGCCTTTGCCTTTGCCTGTGTGTGTGTGTGTGTGCAGAGCTCTAGCATAGGTCATTGGTCTTTTTCGGCGTCAACGTACTGCGACAGCGGGGCAGCGACGCCAGCAGCGACGCTAGCAGTCAGCATGTAACTTTGTCGTCTGCTGCTCTTGTTGTTGTTGTTGTCGTTGCTACCTCCCTTTTTCGGGCTTGACCGGCTTAGTACCGTTAGTAAGTTCGTTGTCGTTGCCGTTGTATTCGTGTGCGCTCGCTGTGAGAGAATTTTTGAATTTCATGCCTTCGCTGTGCTTGTGCTTCTTCCTCTTGTTGTTGTTGCTGTTGCTTTTGCTATTCATTTTCATTTTCTTTTCAGTTTATTTGACTCTATGCGCTCTCAGTGCTGCCCACTGCCGGCAGCGACGCCAGCGTTCTGCTATCTACGTTTTCTATATGTAAATTTCTCCATTACAACAATAGTAAACGACGGGCGAGGAGTAGGGGCAAAAGAAATGCTGGCGCTGCTTTAGTTACAGTTAGTTGTTGTCGCTGCTGGCACAATTTCTGTTGTTGTCGCTTTGGTGACGACGGCAACAGCAACAACAACAACAACAACAACAGCGATTTGCTGGTGACGTATTTGCATGTCTGAGCTGCGCTGCGCTGCGCTGCGTTTTCTTCACTCGCCTGCTGCTGCTGCTGCTTCCGCATTTGAAGTTCCTATTAACTAACCCCCACAGGGCTCCCACCCTCACAACTAAAACCTCACACTGTGCTACGACGCTCCAGCTAAGCGCTGTTCACCCTCTTCTTCTCGCCTCATCGAAATAGAAAAACAAGAAGAAGAAGAGAAAAAAAAAGTAAAAATGTGTTTTATATTCATTTGCTTTTGCCGGCAAACGCTGAAGCTTTGGGTCATAGAACTTTTTCAGTGTTTACAAGCGCACACATACACACACACACACACGCGCAAATGCACGCACATGGCTTGTCACTCTCTCTGTCTCTCTCGCTCGCTCTCGCACACACGTGCAGAGCTTTCGCTGTGTGATTTACGCGTGGTTGTTGTTGTTGCTGTTGCTGTCGCTTCGTAAACTGCATTTCATGTTCGTTTCTGCAGGCGGCGCGCCTGTCTGCCAGAGTTGCTCCACCCCCCACCCCCATCCCCAACCCATACACATACAGCTATATTATGACTAGTCGCTCCCCCCCTCAGCGGCCCGCCCCTTTTTCTAGCTTGTCTAGCACCCTTAAATCTCATTTCTATATCGATTTTTCATGTTCATGTTACATTCTCATGCATTTGCCACATTGGAGTTGCTGTTGGGGATGGGGGAGGTGTATGGGTGTGTGTGTGGCTCTATCGCTGTGTAGGTGGGGGTCGTGCTGGTTAGGAGTTTTGCGGCCCAGTTTTCATGTACTGTATTCGCGCCCCGTTTCATGTTTAAAGGCAAATTCAATTATTGGAAAAATAAAATCAGGCACATATGTATGTATGTATGTGTATATATGTATATGTATATTAATTAAAAAGTCTACAATAAAATACAACAAAATTCACAGGCTAACTGCCACGCCCCCCTATTGAAAATTAACAATATGCTGAATGCCATGCATTGGCCATGGCTAACAACGCGCAGCAAAAGCATTTATATAACGGGCCAAACCATTTTATACATCAAAGTGTTTAAATAAACAACAACAACAACAAAACAATCAAGTTAAATTAATATATACTATATATATGTATAAATATATATGTATGTATATAAATAAATATATATGTATGTTTATATATATATGTGTGAAAAGGAAAAGTTATTAAACGAAATTCATTTGAAATGCTGTTTTGAAGAATGCGCCTAAATGTCTTCCGGAATTAATTGTCGTGAAATTTTCGTATTTTTGGAAATTTTGATTTGGAATCAAACAAAACAGAGAAATCGACAAAACAATGAGCATAACAACAACAGCGGCAGCAACAACAGCAACAACACCAACAACAACAGCAACGACAGCGACAACAACAACAGCAGCAAACAGCAACAAAAAAATCACAGCAAACGCAACAACAAAGTCGCAGTGAAAGTGCTAAAAAATCAACAACAACAACAGCAACAACAACAACTAGAGCCCAAAACTTCAAAAGGCAACAACAATATCAAATTCGCCAGCCATCAAAATTTGCATGTGCTGCAAAAGGGCTAAAAAAAATAAAAATAAAAAGAAAATATTGTTAAAAATTTTCATAAAATAAAAACTAATTAAACAATTGCTTAAACAAAATATTCAAATAAAAAAAAAAAAACATTTCTATCTAAATATAAACGCGAACAAGTGTCTTATTAAATAGTTAAAATAGTCTACAACAAAAAATTCATAAAAATTATTAACCAGATCTAAAAGTATATATCTATATATATATAAAGCAGAAGCAAGTTTTAGTACCTAAAGGGCCTGAAGACAACGTTTAGAACTATATATATATACAACAACAAAACCCATATATACATACACGCATATACATATATATATATAGTTAATAGTTATATACATCTCTATATATATATATAAACAGTCTATATAGTTTTTTGGCTAAAGCAGCGCCTAAGCATTAACACACACACACAGCCCCCCTGCCCCGCCCTACCCCCCCACTGTGATATTAGAAATTTCACATATAAAAAAAAAAAAAAACAAAAAGTAAAATAAAATATAAATTAATAAAAAGTGCAATAAAAACAAAATAAATTCCCGCGTTTACTTTATAACAGTTCGAAAGAAAAGTAGAAAATAAAATACAAGAAAATTTTTAATAAATTGTATTGTAATACAAGTAAAATACAGTTACAATTGCGCACACACACACCTCTGGCTATGTAGCTGCTGCGTGTGTGTGTGTGTGTGTGTGTACGTGCGTGCGTGAGTGTGCGTGCGTGTTGCCTTTTGCTACATTTGAATTTACAATTGAAACAATAAACGGTAACAGTAATAACAATAAATGCAACAGTAATAATTCTAATAATAAATAATAAAACATAACATACGAGTTTTGTGGGTGGCTAGGCGCTTAGACGTTTATTTTAATTATGTATACGCAACGTATGTTTGACATGTGGAGCAGCGTCACTTCGAAACTGGAAGCACACGCAAATAACCTGGGTCAAAGCAACGTCCAATCGCCAGCGGGACAAAACAACTCAAGCGGTTCTATCAAAGGTAAAGCGCTGGATAATAATACCAAATGAAATTTTTATCGATATAGCAATAAGTGAACAATATTTATATAGAAAGAAAATCTAAAATGAAAACTAACTTATAGAGCGTAAGGATATGTTTAAATATTAAAATGAGAGACAATTCTTAAAGGTTTTTAGAATCGAAATCAAATTTAAGCAACATTTAGTTGTTTCTAGTAATAATTGAGGTTATCCTTAAATATTTCTGTCATAATCTGAGTGACATAAAACTTGTTCTGAAGCTTATAAATTCTAGAGCAGACACTAGAGTAGTGAAATTTAAGCACTTTAATATAACTACTTCAATATAGATGCATAAAAATATATATATGTTCTATTAATTAGAACTTGATTGCAACATATTTATAATTATTGCAGGCGGAATGAGGCATGGCAGTCCCAACAAAGTATATATATTCTTGATCAGGGTGTCGAGTTAAATCGATTTAGCACTATTCGTATGTCTATTTGTTCTAAATATTCCCTTTACGTATTTCCTTTACGTAATTCCTCTACGTATTTCTTATACGCAATGCCTCTACGTAGTTCCTCTACGTCTTTAATGCTTATAATTCACACACTCTGCTTCGCTTTATAACGCTGACCTCCACTAAGCCTGGACGACTGAAGACTGACTGAAGAAATGCTGCAGCTGCTGACCTTTATATACGGTCACTTTTACTCAAGCACTGTCTCTCCCAAATGTTGAGCCCGACGTCAGCTAGAGCTCGCTGCAGTCGAGCTTAAAGTGGGCAATGGGAACGCTCTCTGCTGCTGTGAGCATTCTAGCTTTGTTTTACCTAAATACAAATACCAAATGAGAACTGCTGCATACACATATTTCCTCTACTTATTTCCTTTACGTAATTCCTCTACGTAATTCTTTTACGTATTTCCTCTACGTAGCTGATCGATCACACACCCTACTTCACTTCATTGCGCTGACCTCCACCAGGCCTGGACGACTGAAGACTGACTGAAGAAATGCTGCAGCTGATGCCCTTTATATACAGGGCCACTTTTACTCAAGCACTGTCTCTCTAGAGCTCGTTGCAGTCGAGAACGCTCTCTGCTGCTTCAAGCATTCTAGCTTTGTTTTACCTAAACACAAATACCAAATGAGAACTGCTGCATACACAGAGACAAAGTTAATGATCCTCTGCACTTCTTCTCTCATTGCTTTTACATAAATATAAACTCCTTTATTCCCACTCTCAATTTCTCATAACTATCTACTTGATGCCTAGCTATATAATTTTTTTCAATTACAACCCTAGCTAATGCAATGTGAACTGCGAAACAAATGGAAGTAATGCTATTAAATTGGCCAAGTATTTGCTTCTGGCCAAATTTTGGCAGGTGCAGCGAGCCAGTGGAAAAATGGAAATACACATAAATTACAATTCGCAATTTTTCAAGCTGGTTTCGTTGTTGTTGTTGTTGTTGTTTTCGTTTTGTGTGTTAGTTAGTCAGTGTCAGTCGGTTAGCTGGTCGAGCTGGGCTGGCGCGTTCGGTTAGCTGATTGGTCAGTCAGCCCAAAATAAATTAAGCTGCCGTTGCTGCTGCTGCGCTGCTGTTGGCAGTGAAAGTTCAGGCCGAAAGAGACATCCGACTGGAGACTTTTGAGTTTCTCAAGCGGAATTATATTGTAGGGAAAATCCGTGTAGAAAGACGCAACAATTATTATGAAACAACCTCTCTCGCTCTCTCTCTCTCGCTCACTCTCCCTTTCGCTCTCTGTCTCTGTCGCTACTGCTTTTTCGCTCAGTGTCGTTTGTCGTTTGCATTAACAATTAAACTAATTCGACATGGCAATCAGTTTGCTGACTAAGTCGCCTTCAATAAGCCGCCAATGAAAGAGACCCTTTGCTCAAAAGCTGACTCACAGACACAGGTATGCATGTATGCATATACATATGTATCTTCATATGCAATAGGTGCAAATACACACACACACACACACACTTACACACTCTCTCATTCAGTTGCAAATTAAAATTCGCGCGCCAGCAATAAAAAGCGTTATTGTAATGCCAACAACAACAACAACAACAACAACAACAGTTTTTTTTTGGCTGTTTATAAGTTTATATAAATATATGAATTGTGCACACACACATACACACACACACACTCGCAACATTTTTATGGCTACGTAAAAATTGTTGGCAATTTTTCTTTTTATTATATATATATTTTTTTTATTTTTTCACAATTTTTTTAAGGTTTTTTTTTTTTGCTTTCGAATTGAGTTTATTTTTGGCTCAATGCAATTGCCATTTACATTTTATATATTAACAATATCAATTGCTGCAACTATCTGCCTATTGCTCCCTCTCGCTCTCTCTCTCTCTCTCTCTCTTTCACTCTCGCCCCCACGCCCACTCTCACTGTTATCAGCGGAGCTTTGCGTTCTTTGACCTCTCGTCGGGGTCAGCGGCCCAAAATGAATAATGAGCATTTGTCAGGCTTTTCGCTTTCTTCTTCTTCTTCTTTTTTTTTGATGGTTAATGCGTTTGCTTTCCTGCTTTTGCCTCTTCTACCCCCCAACCGCCTGCCGCCTCCTGCTGCTCCTTTCATTCGTCCTGGTCCGTCATAAATCTTAATCGCCAGGCCTCAATCTCTGTGTTTAACGAGTGAGAAACCTTTAGCTGGGCAAATGGACAAGAAATAAGCCCCACAACGGTCTCCCTCTTAAATTAACCCCTCTTTGTCCCAAGCCCCAAGCCGCCCCACCGGCCATTCGTGTCGAATCAAAGCGAAAATGTTGCGTGCGCTGACCCCAAAAAATAAACTATTATTAGAATAGGTTTTTTTTTTCATCTTTGATGTCCTTATTTAAGCCTATGTAAAACATCAAGGGAAACAAGTTCCATTAACGCTTTTTTTTATACCCTGAACCCATTGAAAATGGGAAATCAAGGTATAATGCTTTTGTTTTATTATAATGTTCTGTGCAATTTATGGCGCATAAATTATATGTAATTCGGCTGGAAGCATATGAGAAATTAATTAACTTACAAGAACTTCGGTTCTCCTTGCTATGGAAATGAATATTTTAGTTGATATATGGAATCTGCAAAGAAAAAAAAAAATGATATCTTAATACCAGCATTCGATTTTAGATTAAAGATATTCAAACTTTTATAAATTAAAAAAAAATGTATTAAAATATTTGCAATAATCCTCAGAAGATAAATAATCTATGTATTAAATTTTAGGCATAAATCTAATCAACTTCGTTCTCATTAATCAATTATAATAATATTCATGAAAAACTTTTCTTATTCAATATTTTCTGTCTGCAAAAAAAAAAGTCAAACAAAGGCTAAAACTAAAAAAAACAGAAATAATTTTATTTTAGCTGCGTGAGTTGCGTGTGCAGCTGACTTAAGGGAAGGGCGAGAGGGAGGCAGGGGCAGCGTGGGGCTAGGGCTCTGGGGCTCGTAATACTCAACAAAAATATGCATGCAATTTGCCTTTATGACTTCCGCGACAGCAACCGCAGCAACAACAACAACAACAACAAGTAGATGGAGAGGAGGAGGTGGAGCAGGAGGAGAAGAGTTGGCAACTTTGTTTTATTGAAATTTTCACTTTGAGCTGTCTCGAGAGTTTTGCCAAAAAGGCAACAGGCAGCTTGTCGCTCGGCATTTGGCGCTCGGTACTTCATAAAAGTACAAAAACAACAAAAGCAACAAAATCAAAAAAAAAAAGAAAGAAGCGAGCGGAGACGACAATAAAATGTGAAACAGAAAACAGCAAACAGATAGTACGGTACAAAGTGAAAGAAATGCGGCGTAAACAGAAAGCGGCCAAAAAAAAAAAATTTACAAAAAAAAAAAAGTTGGAAGAAAGAAAGAAAGAGAGAGAAAAAAAGCGAAAGACTCGTTGTCGAAAGTGGCTGGCGATCGCACGTACCGCCCTACGCCCCACCCCGTTAACCCTGGCAAGCCCTTGCAGCGGAGCAAAGAAACAAAAATTAAAAGAGCAAACGAAAAACAACAACAACAAAAAAAGTTGTCGTTCCACGTTGTTGTTGTTGCTGTTGCTGCTGAGTGAAATGCCTGCGCTGCGTTTGCTGATTGTGTAGTCTAGGCACACACACACACACACTCAGACAGTCACACACACACACACACATACACACGTGTAGAGCTTGCAGGTCGTTCCCTGCTACCCAGTTGCCACCCACTTCCCCGCATTCATAAAATGTACGCGCGATAGTGCGAACTAAACTATAAAGCAGCGCATTATAGCTGTATCTGCCTCTCCCTCTGCCTTTCTCTCTCTCTCTCTCTCTCCTCACTCTTCGTTGAGTTTGTGCGCGCGAGCTTCGTCAAAAGGCGAGCGAAGCAACGGCACAATACACAATCATCATCAACGTCAACATAGTAAAAGTCTAAAATCGACAAAAAATTTAATTTTCGGCGGTCATTCACCCGAAAAGATCCACACGCACACACACACACACATGCAAACGCAGACAAGAAAGCACACAGAGAGCGAGAACGAGAGAGAGAGTGCGTGAGCTGCGTGCGTGCGTGCATGTGGGCATAGCTGTGCGTGTGTGTGTGAGCGTCTCTCGCTGTTATGTGGGAGCGTTGACGCGTCGACGTCATCGCAACGCACATTACAACATCGAAGCGGCGCGGCGTCGAAAGTGCTTGGAAGAGGAGTGAGAGGGGGCCGCGGATTGACAGCACTCGAATTCGCTTTCACACACTGACAATGCGATGCTTTCTATGGCTTGACGTTGCGTCGCGACGCCAACGCCTGCGCCGACAGCGGCAGCGGCAGCTCAAATTATTATTTACGCATAAATTTTATAGGCAGCGAGTGAAAGAGCTTTGCTGCAAGACAAAGAGCGAGAGTAACAGAGAGGGCGAGAGCGAGAGTTACGTTAGTTTTGTTATTAGTTTTGTGCACTGAGCAAAATTATGCAAAGCTTGTAAATGAATAAATAAAAAAACAGTAAAACTATTAAGCGATAATAGACAAAAATAATGCATATTATTTAATACGAAAATATATATTAAATAATTCTTTTTTTTTCTACTCTCTGCTCGCAATTTCTCCCAGTGCACTTGGGCCATTGTTTGTGCTTGGCATTTGTCAATTATTGCGTGAAATTCCATTTGCTGTAGGCTCTAGAAGCCACTTGAATATTTACCGTTTGGCTAATTGCCGTTTGCCTTTTGGCCAACATACGCCGTTAATCGGCTAATTTGATTTTTATTTACACGCCATACGCATGTTAAGACCCAGACGCAAAAATAGAACAAGTGAATATTCCCATTACTCTGACAGCTGTTTGTAATATGTTGGCTATGCCACTGGGAAAACGGGACGCTCTCCCTCTCCCTCTCTCTCGGTCGCTCTCTCTCTCTCCCACACACGCGCGCCCATAAAACATAAATATTAAGTTTTTTATTCTGGCCATTGGAATTTCCATGGGATATATGGCACAAGCAAATATTTTCCTCTTTTTTTTTTTCCATCCATAAGTTCGAGTTGTTTGCAAACAAATAGAGCGATTTTCGGGTTGTTGTTCTTATTGGGGTATTTCTCTTCATATTTTGTTGTTGTTGTTGTTGTTGTTCTTTTCGGGGCGAGTTCATTCGCTTTTGTGCCAGAAACAATGCAAAAACCACATTAGTTTTTATTAGTACTTTTGCCTTAACGATAATTATGGAAATTTTGCATTATATTTGATAGAAATAAAAAAAAAAACTATAAATTGATAAATTCTAAAGTTGAGACAAAGGAATAGGAATATGTGTAGAAAGGAATATACTTGAAATAAAATAGTGTTATAAATATATTAGTAAAATTCTTACTACTTTTTAAATATTTTAAAATTAAAAATTTATAGTTAAACTTTTTTTAAAAAACAAAAATTTTTAAAGTAAACGAAAATTCGTAAAAAAAAAAATGAATGGGATCAATAATATTAATCTAAAGTCTAAAGCATTTTGTTCTTAATGTTCTTAATTTTTAGGAATTCATAAAAAATTCTTTATATATCTAATGTTATCTATAAAACATTAAAAGTTATGCCCGTTACTCCCACGCTATTATTTATCTAATAAAAAATCAAATTTATATAATATTTTGAACTGCCCTAGGCTGAGTTCTCAGATGTGTCACAAGCAAGCCCTTTGAATTGAGCTACCCCATTGCTTACACTTGTAAGCAAATATACTGTTAGCTTAAAGTGTGAAAAGGTCATTGAACCTAGCTGGAAATATTTGTCTAATGCTACGCCGTAAAGATAAGCAGCCTTCATACATACATATGTATATAAGAGTCTCTTTTGTATGCTTGGGGCTAAGCAGACGTCTACCTCTATATGGGGGTTATCAGCATTACTATATATTGGATGGACATATGTAAGTAGTATATTGGTGCTTTTCGGAAACTCTAAGTGTAAGAACAATGTCCGCCCGATAATATCAATGATTTTCATTGAATTGGCGTCTGCAAAGCTCCGATCTTTGAGTGTCTCAGACTTTGCTTAATGATAGAGCCAGACGAACGCCTCATGAGATTGTCAATTGCACTTATCTGTTCTCGCAACTGCTGCATTAGTTGTATATGCATTTTTACTGTAAATATATAGAAAAAGTGCGTTCGTTATATATGAAGTACTTAGTTAGTACATTGCGAGATAAGCTAACCACGAATGTGTGTCATAAGGCCACAACTTCAATGCTATTGCTCAGACAGGCAAAGAAACGAGAGAGTTGAGTTGATTACAAGCTATTAACAGAGTGTATTACAACTGACCTTAACTAGTCATACATTACATATGGAATCGAAAAACGATCATGTAGCTGGTTTATAACAAAAGAAGTCAGTAAAACGTTTACGGATATCAAGTAATATATAGAAATTGAGAGGGGTAAGGTGTGAGAAAACCGGACAAAGAATAAAACAGATTAACTCTTCTCTAATTTAAATTCACATATTATCAAAGCCAGTAAAACGTTTATGAAACTAAAGAAAAGCAAAGCAGAAGAGTGCAGAAAATCATTTGAAAAATCTGATAAAATTTTATATAAATTTAATTTAACGTTAGCCATTATGTTAACGTATGGCCTTGTCGTTGTCAACGAATTATAAACAAACTTTTGTTAAATGTAAAGGAAAGAAATATCGAAAAAAGAGATAGATAGATATAGACTAATAGAGATAGCAAAAAAATAGCTATTAAATTGATAAATGTATGTGCATATATGCAATATTATTATTATTCTAGCAATTATCTGGCCAGACAAAATGCAATGCATCAGTGGCCCCCACGGGGCCGAGCACACATAGTGCCACACACACACACACACACACAGAGAGAGAGGCAGCCTCAGCAGCTGCTGCTGCGTATCTTATCTATGCAACTCTCGCATAGTATTTAATGTGCGTGAGCTACACAGCCAGACACATATACATATACATCTATATATATAGAGGACAGCAAATAAAAGATTGCATGTGCCCCACAATGCGACAGCCACCCAGCTGGACCAGAACTTGAAAGAAGTGAAAAGCTGGAAGAAACTTGAGAAAACTCTGAACTGAACTCGGATTACAGAGTTAAAGCTTATATTATAATAATATTATGTTATATCTAAGCATTCTTTAGTCTACGCTCAAAGTAAATCCAATTTGATGCTACGCTAATTGATAGAGCTTAGGTAAAGCCAACAGCCTAGCTGTAAATAATAATGATGTGAGAAACCAAATGAAAAACTCATGAATTATCAGGCATGACATGAGAATAGCATGCAGGCGCAATAGAACAAAGAAAGTGCGGGCGAAAGCAGAGAGCAAAAGAAGCATATTCAGTTAGGGCATGCCAAAAGTGCTGCTAAAGTCAGTGCAATTGTCATGCCTGTATAAATAACAACTACTTAAAAGTGAATTTATTGCATTTGGTATATTCTTGAAATATTTTCCAGCTCTTATTCAGTTTATTCTTATTTAATTTATTTTTCAGCAACCTCTTGCTTTGTCAATCTGCATTAAAATAGAGTAAAATAAATAATTAATAGTAATAGCAGAGCAAAAAAATAATGACAAGTATTAAATTGCAGTTGTAAGCAGGGCTAACGGCATGCCTGCGGGTCCCACTGGGTAATGCGAAATGCGCCAAATGAATAGACGAATCTATATGTTGGAGCTAGCAATGTCTCTCTGTGTGTATGTGTGTGTGTGTGTGTGTGTGTGTCTGTGTGTGTGTGTGTGTGTGTGTGTGTGTGTGCATTTGGTAGTTTGTGTGCGCTGCACACACAAAAATGCAACTCGCCGACAAGTTAGAGGCGAACGAGCGCCGCCAACAAATGCGAAAAACTGGGACAAAGTTGAACAGACGAGCCAAGGACGGATATTAGTGCGCACAGTTGCATGATGGAAGCGATGGCAACAACAACAACAGCAGCAACAACAACAACAACAACAACAACAACTGCAGCAGCAGCAACAGCAGCAACAGTAGAAAAACAAAATGAATGCCTTTTAGTTTTTGGTGTATTTTATAGACAAAAGTTGTTGTTGTTGTTTTTGTTTATATATATATGCATGTTGTATATAGCATATATAATATATATATATATATATTCGTATTTAGTTAAAGCTCTGCGTCGATTCTGTTTTGTGATTACAATTTGTTTTGCATTTGCTGCGAAGCCGGCGTCGGCCAACGGGGCGGATGAGAGCTACGAATTTTGTGTTGTTGCTGTTACTAGTGCAACAACAACAACAATAAGAACAACAACAGCAGCTGCAACAACAATTGATGCTGCTGTGGCATTCATTGTTATGGCAACAACAAAAATTGCGCATACGCCGCGTTGTTCGAGAAGTAACAAAAAAAAAAATGCTATCAATTAGGCGCTGGCTGGAAAAACTCGTTTTTCCACTCGTTTTTCTTCAAGAATTCTTTTTGTTTTTCTCTCTTTTTTGGTATCTTTTTCATTTGCCACAGGCACAAACAACAAGTCACTGTAGTTAGTTAGTGACTTTAGTTAGTTGGCAGCGAGACTTGTTTTTTTTTTTTTGGCCAAATTGTTAAAGTTCTAGAAACCAACAACAACAACAGCAACACTCGAATGCCATAAATAATTGGCAAATGTTGCCGTTGTTGTTGTTATTGTTGTTGTTGTTGTTGCAAGTTGCGCAAAGAAAAAAAAGAGTCAACTTACTGCGGCTTTGTGTGTGGCTTTTGAGGTTGTCAAGGTATAATTTCTGTTTTCTGTTTTTTTTTTTTTTTCTGTTTTTCGTTCGTTTGTTTTCGAGTCGAGTTCAGTTTCATTTATGTCGACGCTGTTGCATTTGAAGCCGTGCATAAATAATGCATAGGCCTACTTTTTTTTTTGTTACTTTTAGGGTATACCACACACACACACATACATACATATTTACACATGTTATCTATGAGCTGCTGCACTTTGTACTATGCTAAGCATTTGCCATTGTTTTCGTTTTTGTTGTTGCTTCCCTCTCTTCATTCGCTTTGTATTAGAATAGAGCTCGTTCGTTTAGCTGGAGGGTTTTTCCACACACACACACACAGTTTTTCTTCTATTTTGGGGGCCTTTTGTGCGGGCTGACATGGACGTCGCTGCAGCCTTACAGTGATGTCATTTGTGGCCAAGACGTCTCATTCAATTCACATACATATATGTATTTAAATACATGAAATAATCTGAAATAGTTGAATAAATATATAGTTGTATATATGAATACATATTTAAATATTTTTAATAATTTGCAATAGTTGAATAATATATTTTTTATACAGCTGTGCATAATTTTGTTGTTATTTATATGATGCATATATAAATAGTTCCTTAGATCAAAGTTAAAAGAAGAATAGCAGCTAGAAGACATACAAACAGTTAGAAGGCAATCTATGAATATTATCTAGCTAATTGATGTTAATTAAACAAATTTTAATGCATATATGCATATTAAAAATTTAATAAATTCAAATAAATAACATATCTATGCTTATACAAACTTAAAACTCTTCTTTTGAACTAAGAAAAGAAAGAAAAGTTCATATTCAAAATGTTTCTAATATGCAGATGCTACCATAAAGCGCTTTAAGTTTATCAGAAATGTCCAAGAAGAAATTTACCGTCTTTTAATAAATTCTATTAAATATTTAGTGTCTAACAAAAAGAAGATTTCAGGAAATATTCACTATAAAAAAGACGAAAGAATAAAGCCGTATAGCAATAGCTGTGCTAGACAGGAGAGGTGTAAATGAACGATTAGGCTTGGACAATGACATAAAACAGAATAAATGAATAAATAAAATGAATGAATAAAATTAATCTTAAAAGTTTACTTTAAAGACATTTATTGAAAGAATTTTAAGACGAAAGTATATAAATAATTTAGCCAGAACATTTGTCAATTTAATTTGACACTTAAAATCAATATTGAAATATTTAAGCAGTGTAAAATTAAAGCAAACAAAAACATATATATTTATGCAATATTTTTAAGCACAAACCGAAATGGAAATCTTAAGAAAACACCAAAAACTCAGCGAGCGAGCCGTAATGACTCCTCAATTTTTAATGAATATATTTTTTAAACTCCTTCAGATGAATGAAAAAATGAAAAAATGTAAAAAAAATCATAATAAACAAGTAAAAATTTCAATTTATAAGCAAAAAATTGAACAGAGAAATTTCTGAGAAATGAATCATGTGACGAAAATATTTCACACATATACAAAGACAAGTCGACGACACACACACACACACAGACACACATGTACGGTATACAATTGCTCAGTTTGCATTATCACGTGCGGCGGATACGTGATTTTCGGTTCGAGCGGCTATACAATCTACAATATACAATATCAAGCATACGTCATGTGGCACACTCATCTCCCAGCGCAAACAAATATCCCAAAAAGGAAAACCAAACAACAGTTTAAATTCAACCGTTATAATGTGCAAGCTAAATTACACTAAAAAGCAAGACAGAGCAAGAGTGCGAGAGAGAGAGTGAGAGAGAGAGAGAATAGGGAAACAACTGTTAACATGCCTGAAAAGATCTGTTAAGAAGCGGGCTTATAAATTACATCATTTTGGTGAAATTGTCGATTGCGTTCTTCGTTTTCATTTGGCCGCTTAGCGGGAATATTTGTCGTGGGTCAATCAACTTTTGGCCAAAAGAATATTTATATATTATATATATCTTGGCTCTCCCTCGTATGAGACAGATCTTTTTGTTGGCAACAAAAGCAGCAACTGCCAATGGCACGTAGCGGCCAGCCCGAACAGAACAGTGCGAAATGTAAACATTACAAAAAAGAAAGAAAAGAACAAAAATGCCTGCGCTGGTCAGCGAAAAAGAAAAAATATAAAAACAACTGAGGAAAGCAGCAGCAGCAGCACAGAAAAAAAAAGGCTAAAAGAAAAGGCCATTGACTGGCAAGCACCGTTAGGCCTGTGACTTTGGCATAACTGAGCGTAAATTAAAATTATATTATTATAATGTTGCTGCTGATTATTATTACTGTATTAAGAATGAGCAGCTAAGCTAAGCAACAGCAGCGACGCAGCAGCGCAGCGCCGCAGCAGCGTGAATGAATTTGTGGCTCTTTACAAATTCTAACGGCGTCTTCCTCAACCGCACACACACATACACAGACTAACCCACACACACACACACGTGTAAATATGCAAATGCGCGTGAGCAAAAAGAAAGCGCCAACATTACGTAGCCATGCCAACAACATGCTAATGCCGCTCTCTAACGGCATTTTGATATATTTGTGAGTGTGTATGTCCGTGTGTGTGTGCATGTATTTCTTTCCGCCAGCCGGCTTGCCTGCCGGCCTCCAACCCGCCCGCCACCCCAACCTTTTCACTTGTGAAAGCTGGCTAGCGAACGAGTTTTAAACATTTTTTTCTTTCTCTCCTTCGTTTTGTTGTTTTACAACGTGTGCTTGGGCGCAAAGAACGCAGCACCATAAAGAGAGCGTAAGCAACACAAAAACACACACGTACACAGGCATAGGAGCATAAGCATAGGCAAAGAGCGCGCTCTTAAGCAAAGAGCAGCTACAAAAGCTGTCTGTCTGCTCAGTTGCTGTGCATGTGTGTGTGTGTGTTCGTGTAAAGCTGTGAGTTGGCGCTGTTTTATTATTATTATGAGCTCTCGCACTCGCTCTCGCTCGCGCAAGCAGTTGAGTTCAGGCAAGCTGTTTGGTTGGCAGGCGGTGCATTGACCCCACAGCTCGCTGACCCACTTACGAAGCTGCTTTGGCGAATGCGAATGTTGCGCTCGTGCCGCGCAACCCGAGCGAATTGCTTCGTGACAACTTGTGCAATAGGCAGCAAAGGCAGCAATAACAACAGCTAGAGCAGAGGCAGCGGCAGCGACTTCTTTTCTCTCTCTCTGTTGCTCTCGCAGTGCTCTATGTCTAAGCTGCTGCTGCGGCTATTATGTAGCCACTGTTGTTGTTGCTGCTATTGCTGTTATTATTATTATTATTTTATTTGATCGCAGCCAAAAACTGCAAATCATATGCAGTTCTACTTCGTATTTATTTATTTTTGCATGTGTTTTTTTATCTCTTTTACTCACTCTTTGTTTTTTTTTTTTTCGCACATGTCGCTGCATATTAATTTTCGTTTGTTTCTTGTTTTGTGTGTGAGCGTGTGTGTGTGTGTGTGCTTTTTTTGTGCCAGCATTTGCAACAAAGAAGAACATATTAATTTTGACTTCTGGTTATTGCAGCGCCCGGAGCGATGTGCTGCAACACAGCGTGTGCGAGCGAGAGGGCGTGACAAGAAATCCCGCTGGCATGCAAAATAAATTGCATATGCGAAAATATTTTCGCGTTTTTCTTGTTTTTCATGTGTATGTGTATGTGTATGTGTGTGTGTTTGCATTTTCTCTCTTTTATTTTTTTGGCCCATTCAGAATTTTATTTTATTGTGCTTTTTTGCATAGCGTTTAAATTATCGTCCGCTGCAGCTCGTGGAAAACTTGTTGGCAAATTGCGGTTTGCACTTGCGGCGCGCTTTTTTCCTTTTATTTGTTTTATAGCAACAGCAGCAGTTAATTAACTGTTACTTGTTTGTGCTGCCAGTGCATATGGTGCGTATGCTTGATTTTACCCCGTTTTCCCTCTCTCTCTGTCTCTCGCCCTCGCTCGTTCATTTTTATGAATTTATGCGTTAATTTCATTGTGAAAGCAAATGCAATTATCAATGGATTTTTAAGAGACGCTATTTTTATTTTTATTTATTTTTCCTTATGAGCGAAAAAAGTATATACAGATATTTGGCAATATAAAATGCATAATAGGAGAAGCTTTTTGCTTAAAATATAAATATTTATATTCGTATGTACATATGTATGTATGTACACATTATCCAATTTAGCAAAAAATAAATCTAGGCAACTTTTTCAAATTTCAAAATCTAAAATTAAAAAAGAAATTAAAAAATAAATTAAAAATAATTTTAAACATTTATTTAAAATTATTTTGACTATTTTAAATATAATATTAAAAATTGGTTTTTAAATTAGAAAAAACAAATTTTTTAATCTAAATTATGTATGTAAATATTTTTTAAATATTTTATATATTCATGAAATTATTTGTGCAATTTTGTCAAGGCAAATCTATTCACTTATGCATATGTATATATTTCTACATACATATGTATGTATGTAAGATATAAAATTGTATATTAAATGAATATAATTTAAAAAACTTTTCTTTTTTGGAACATTAGTTACATTTCCTATACCATATATAAAGATAACAGGCTTATTTAAGTATGTATGTATGGAGGAAAATACATGCATATTAAATACACATATTTGCCGTGTTTTACAAACAACTTTTTTTTGGCAAATATTTGTCATATTTACCCAAAAAGTATGTCACGTTTTATTTGCTTTTCCATTGTGCGCCTTTAAATTTCTGTTCCATATAGAGATATATACATATGTACATATAATGAAAACAAGGTGTGTGAGTAGAAGTCAACTTTTAGTTATTTAATTTTTAATTGTATCAATATTTGCCAACATCAATTTCCATTGTCCCGATAGACGCACGTGTGTTCATACACACATACATACATACATGTGTATTTAGTTACATTTCAATTAAGTGGGGCAGCTAAGAGCATTTGCAGCGCTCTTTAATTAATTTTCGCTAACCAGCTTAAACAGATCCAATAAAACCTGTAAACCTTTTTGCAGATTGATGTGGCTGGCTAACGGTAAAGTTGTCACACATATGTACATATATTTTACATATATGTATGTATGTACTTAATGCAAGTGTATACAGATATTCTTCTTATCCGCATTCAAAAGCACGCACAGACATTTATAGCTCAAGCAAAGCCGATAAAGATAAAGATTTACTGTCAAACGCATGTGTTTGTCAGTGTGTGTCGTCATGTGCTGCTTGCTTGTGTGTTTGTGTGAGTGTGTCTTCACTTCTTTATTTTTGCCGTTCACACAGCGCTTCGTAATGCACAGAGAACATTACAACTTTAAAGCGCTTAAAGCGATGCTCAAACAAAACATACCAGCACACACACACACAGACGCACATATACGAAAAAAAAAAATCATCGACGTCGTTGTCATCGCCGCAGTCAACTACACTCGCCTGCCTCCCACCACACCACACCACTCCGCGCGCACTGTCGCAGTCAGCCCGCTGGTGACGACACACATTTGAAAATAATCAAAATGAAAAGAAGATGAAAGACAGCAGAAAAAGAAATAAAAACACAAACAACAAAAACAGTCTGTTGCACTGAGCGCCGCTGCATTAGGCGGGCTGGCAGGTAAAGAGCGCGGCAGTAAGAGAGCGCAAGTGCATGCGCACGATTAAGAGCGCATTGAATTGCTTCAGAACAAAGAGAGCGTCGCTAAAGAGCAGCACTTTCTTTTCAATATGTTTTTGTTATTTCATTCGCGCACTCACGAGCATGAGAATCAGTTGGGCTGCCTGTGTGTGAGTGTGAGTGTTGTATGATTTGTATTATGGTGTGTGATACTGCCGTGTTGGAAAAGTTCATTGACACTTGAAAAACATTTCATACACAAACGCACACACATATGCACTCAGACGTCTCTTACTCATTCGCTCTGACGCTCATCAACTGTCACACATTTCTCCCAATGCAGCAGCAGCGCAGCAAAGCGACTTCAGCGGCTTGGCACATTTTTGTACAGCGACGCGTCGGCGACGTTGACTGTCTGCTGCGTCGCGTCGCAGCCACTGCTGACGTCGTCTGTGTTTGTCTGCTTTCGGTTCAGCGCGCATCTTTCATCCTCGTGGGTAAATACGCAAAGCGCTAGATTACACAATATGCGTTGCGAGCAGAGGCAGCAGCAGCAGCCGCAGCAGCGCAATAGCAGCGACAGAGGCAGCGACAGCAACAGCAATTGAATGCGGATTCGCTTGTTTAGGCAAGCGAGGGGAGTTAGGCGTGCTGTGCGGGTGCTGGTTGTAATCAACCCAGTCTGCAGCATCAAAGCGCTGCCTAGAACCAGTTCTCTTTTGTGCGTGCATGCGTATGCGTGTAAGTGCAAGTACATATGTATGCGCGTGTGTGTGATTTTGGCTGCAGTTGATCAACGGTTTATGTGCGTCTGCTGTTCTCTTTGTTCGCTGCTAAAGAAATTACATCATCGGTGTTGTAAAGGATTGTTGCATGCTGCGAGGGAATCCCAACAGCTGTCGCTGTCTGTCTCGCACTCGCACGCACACTCACACATTGAGGAACACTCAATTTACTTAAAGTGAACCAGCTTGAGCCATTGTCTAGGCAGAACAAGTGGCTGAGAGTGCCCTATTGTGCACTGAGAGAAATAAATGTGAGCGTTTGGGTATTGTGTAATGAGAAATTATAGAAAAAATATAATACAAAAATTGTACATTAAATATAATATAATAATAATATAAAAATTAAATATATAAAATAAAAAATTAAATACACTAAATAAAAATATAATTGATAAAATAATAAAATAAATAAAAAACAAGTATATAAAATAAAACATAAAATTAAAATTATTATTAAAGTGAATATAACTATTTTATATAATTTAAAAGATAAATAAATAAATATAAAAAATAATAATAACATTAAGTATTTCATAAATAATATTCTAGTATTATAATAGAATATTTTTTTTTTACATAGGCCTTTTTATTTTAGTTTTATTTTAATTTATTTTATTTTATTTATTTATTTATTTATTTTTTTTGTATTTTGTTGTTCCCATTTATTTTTATTTTTTATCTCCACTTCAAAGTTGTATTATCCACATCCACCTTGATTTCTCTCAGTGCATCAATTCTTACATATTGCGTAATAAGTGCTTAGCTCTTCAGCTCGCTCAGCATTGTTGTGCCACGACAATGGGGCAGCCCACTAAGCCCTAGTTAATACTCCTAATGCCGCATTGTGGCAAATGCCGGCTGCCAACACGAGAACTTCAATTTGCATTGCTCTGGATTGGGCCAAAAGGCCATATGGCCGCAGTTAATGGGTCTCGCTGTCTCGGGCCGACAATAGACAAACGGACAACAACAAGTAGCAGCGGCAACGGCAGCAGGCGGAACAAAGTATTGCTGCAACTAGCAACACAATTGAATCGCCTTTGAAATGCCACAAAGCAATTTCTTAGGCCTGCCTCGTTTGCTTTTCTTTTAAACCAAATTAACTTGGCTAATAACTTATTTAGCGAGCAACGGAATGCAGATGAATGCAGTTAGCTATAATTGGAGCCAACTGTACCGAGTGCTAGTTTATGCCTCGTTTGAGATAGAATAGGAAAAGCTAAAGAAATTCTTAAAGAACTCAATTGAAGCTGTTCGATCTGTGAGAGCTTTAAAGTTATGATCTTAGAATGAAATCATTTCGTATAGCCCCTTATAGCCCCAGAAAAGTTAAGCCCCATTTTACTTCACGAGCAAGTATACAAATAAATAGATAATTTCACATATGTAGCTGTAAGAATACCTTATCGATGTCCGGATTATATGCATCCAGAATTTAGATCGTGATCTTGCTTTCTAAAAAAGAGAGAAGAGAAAGTGTCATATCCCAAATAAATCATCTCCCAATAAATATCTCATTACTCGCTAGTATCGATATTCCACAAATCTGTGTCCGTGCTTTTGATGTTCAGTTCGGGATCCTCCTTGTTGTGGAGGGACATACTCATGCCGTCTTTGGAGATGATGCCAATTCGTATCACACCGCCGGAGTGGCAGTCAAGCCTTATGGCCAGCCGAATGGCACTTTTGACAACATCGACAGCGTCCTCTTGACTCATGCCCGGTTTAAAGTGCCCCGCCATAAAGCCCTGGATGTAGTTGGAGCCGGAGCCGGCGATGGCGTACCGTTCGCGGACGAGTAGTCCCGATGTTGGCACCGTATACACCTGACCGCCCAGCACCCGATCCCAGCCGGCGACAATGATGCTGGCCTGCAGCAACTTGCGCATCGCATAGATTTTATTCCGGAATTGTACGGCCGCATCGCGCACCAAACACGTCACATTGTTGAAGGTCTGATAGCCGCACAGCGAACTGCTGACCATCTCGGCCAGAGTCTGAGTCTGGGCGGCCGAGCCACTGCGACAGCAATAGATGTGATCGGTGATCCGGGTTATCTTATCAGCCGTTCGATTCGAGACATAGGAACGGCAGCTAGTGCGCGTATCTGCGCCCATCACAACGCCCCCATCGTATTCAACGGCCAATATTGTAGTCTATAAGGATTTGATCTATAGATATAGACTTGGATCTATATATATATATATACTTACGCCGCCGTAATAGTCATTTGTGTTCATTGTGGAATGCGCCTGAACCGACTAATATTAAAAAAAAACTATACAAAAGAAATAAAAACAAAAACGAAAAAATTTCTATAAAAGTTACATAAAAATCATATGTAAACCTGATTAATGTTACTAAGCTTAGTTAAATCTCTCTATGAATAATTATATAAATCTTAAGTGAATTTATTGAAAATTACTTTTTCAAGAATTTCTTTTCTATATAAATAAATATTGATAAAGCCGTAACTAATAATAATTTGTGAATTCTTTCTGCTTGCAGCTCAAATTGAAATAATTCCATGCAAAGTCTGTGGGGACAAATCATCGGGCGTGCATTACGGCGTTATCACCTGTGAGGGCTGCAAGGGCTTCTTCCGGCGATCGCAGAGCTCCGTGGTGAACTATCAGTGTCCGCGCAACAAGCAATGCGTGGTGGATCGCGTCAATCGGAATCGCTGTCAATACTGTAGACTGCAAAAGTGCCTAAAATTGGGAATGAGTCGTGATGGTATGATGTGCAGGCAGACCACAGACAAAGAACAAACATTCAAAATCACACAAATCACAAGCGAAATTCACTATCGATTACATTTGAAATCTACATATTTTCCATTATTTTTCTTTCATTTTCTCTTCTCATCCTTTTTTGATAGCTGTAAAATTCGGCAGAATGTCCAAGAAACAACGCGAAAAGGTTGAGGATGAGGTGCGCTTCCATCGGGCGCAGATGCGAGCGCAAAGCGATGCGGCACCCGATAGTTCGGTCTATGATACACAGACGCCCTCGAGCAGCGATCAGCTGCAGCACACTAATTACAACAGGTGCGGTAATCGATGCATATATATTATATCAATTTTGCAAATTTCGTATCTCTCTAATATGTATCTATGGGTATTTGCCCTACTTAAACAGCTACAGCGGCGGCTACTCAAACAACGAGGTCGGCTACGGCAGTCCCTACGGCTATTCGGCATCGGTGACGCCACAGCAGACGATGCAATACGATATATCGGCCGATTATGTGGACAGCACCACATACGAGCCGCGCAGTACAATGATCGATCCCGAATTTATTAGTCATGGTATGGCCTATTGATTGTTGCTCTCTCTCTCTCTCTGCGAATCCTCTCTAATTTATAAATTTCTGTTATATTTCCTCAGCGGATGGCGATATCAACGATGTGCTGATCAAAACCCTGGCGGAGGCGCATGCAAACACAAATACCAAACTGGAATCCGTGCATGACATGTTCCGAAAGCCTCAGGTGTGTAAGAGCGAGCACTGGGGAATCAGAAATAAAGTTAGAGTTAGGATGGAGCGGAAAAAAATAAAACTATAATTTAGTGTTAAAATTAATAGAACAAGTAAGAAGGCTCTAGTCGAGACTGCTCTGACTGATATTTCAATAATTCTTCGCGTCTTTCTGCTTACAAAAGAAACACACACACACGCAAACACACATACATAGCCACACATAGGCACGCACGCATAAACAGGCATGAGCGCAACATTTAAGAGAGACAGTACTTGAGTAAAAGTAAAAGCAAGGAGAGAAGAAGTGCAGAAGATCATTAAAATTGTCTATGTGTATGCAGCAGTTCTCATTTGGTATTTGTGTTTAGGTAAAACAAAGCTAGAATGCTCACAGCAGCAGAGAGCGTTCCCATTGCTCACTTGAAGCTCGACTGTAACGAGCTTTTGAGAGAGACAGTGCTTGAGTAAGAGTGGCCCTATATAAAGGGCAGCAGCTGCAGCATTTCTTTAGTCGTCCACGCGTGGTGGTGGGGGTCGGTCACGCAGTGCAGTAAGGTGAAGTAAAGTCTGTGATCGATCAGCTAGCCATTAAAGACGTAGAGGAGTCACGTAGAGAAGTTACGTAGAGGAAATACGTAAATGAATTAGGTAAAGGAAATAAGTAGAGGAAATACGTAAAGGGAAAATTTAGATGAAATAGACATACGAAAAGTGTTAAATCGATCAGCTGGCATTACAATTTGTTTTATATTAAAATAATAATGCGATATATATATATTTTTGACAGGATCTATCACGCATACTCTATTACAAAAATCTGGGTCAAGAGGATCTCTGGCTGGACTGCGCCGAGAAGCTGACACAAATGATACAGAACATAATCGAATTTGCAAAGCTAATACCGGGCTTCATGCGCCTCAGTCAGGATGATCAGGTAAATTGCGAATTCAAAAAACAATAAAAGAGAAATAAAAGCTAAAAAATAATATAAATAAATTCTTTTTTTTGCAGATATTATTGCTGAAGACGGGCTCGTTTGAGCTGGCGATTGTTCGCATGTCCAGATTGCTAGATCTCTCACAGAACGCTGTGCTCTATGGGGATGTGATGCTGCCCCAGGAGGCGTTCTACACATCCGATTCGGATGAGATGCGTCTGGTGTCGCGCATTTTCCAAACGGCTAAATCGATAGCCGAACTAAAACTGACTGAAACCGAACTGGCGCTATATCAGAGTCTAGTGCTGCTCTGGCCAGGTAACGTAGCCCTCAATTAGATCAAATATAGACCACAAATACATATGTATGTTTCTATTCCACAGAACGCAATGGAGTGCGCGGCAATACGGAAATACAGAGGCTTTTCAATCTGAGCATGAATGCAATACGGCAGGAGCTGGAAACGAATCATGCGCCGCTCAAGGGCGATGTGACCGTGCTGGACACGCTTCTCAATAATATACCCAATTTCCGGTTAGCTATAGCTATATATATATATATATATATATTCGATATCATATTCATAATCCCCCTCTCTCTTTCACTCTTGCAGCGATATTTCGATTTTGCATATGGAAGCGTTGAGCAAATTCAAGCAACAGCATCCGAATGTTGTATTCCCAGCGCTATATAAGGAGCTATTCTCAATAGATTCACAGCAGGATCTAACATAACCAGAACCGATATTTATGGATACGGTGGCAGATGCGGCTGCCGGCTGTCCGCTACAAATATTGGCAACGGCAACGGCAACGGCAACAACGCCCGAGCTGCAGCAGCAGCAGCTCCAGCTGGAGGACTGAAGCGGCAATAGCAACAGCAACAACAACAACAACCAACAACAAGCAACAAGCAACAAATAACCAACAACTTTATCATCATTTAAGATAGCATACAACCAAGGATGTGATCCTTGCCAAGGACTCACTTAAAGTAAAAGAGAGAACAGAAAAAGCAAGCTACAGCAAAACAGAAAACAAGAAAATATTTCAAAAAAAATATTATATATACTTTTTTCTAGACAAGAACATAAAAAAAAACAAAAAACAAAAAACAGGCTAAATAAGTAAAAAACAAAGTAATAATTAAATAAATACAAAAATGTAACTCAGTTAATCTTTCGCTTCATAGACAAAATATACAAAAAACAAAAACAAAAGTCAAAATCCATTTTAGCAAGAAAAACCATATAAAGCAAAAACAAAACAAAACTACAAAAAAAAAAAGAAGTATAGCAAAGCAAAAACCAGTTTTCAGTTAGATGCGTTTTACAACACTGCTAAATAGCCACGCCCCTTAGCCAAGTACTTAAAACAAAACTAAGAAGAGAAAACGCAGAATTTTCTTGTTTCTATACCAAAATTTTCGAGTATATATATATAGATAACTGTAATTTTTTTTATAAACTGAGCTCAGCTTGATTTTTATTTTATTTTATCCCAACCCCAAAAAAAAAAAAAAAAAGAAAAAACAAAACAAACACCGCTCTAACCCTCTAGGTTGTCTCTGCCTTTTGTTGTAAACTAAACAAGTGTATTATATATACAATACATATATACATATATGATTATATATATATGAATATGTCTTAAATATTATCATTTTTTATATGATTCTACGTATACATAATGCAAGAAACAAAAAGAAGGAAAGCAAAAATATTATCGAATATCTCGGAAAAATGTGTTCTTATATAATTATATGATTAATGCAATTACAAATATTTACAATTACATTTACGTTAAATTTAAACAAACTGCAACAACAACAACAACAACAACACTTACAGCACATACAACAATATTCTGTTAAAAAAAAAGTAAGAGTTTTTGAAAACAATTTTTTATGTTCGTACATAAATATATATAGTCTATATATATATTATATATTTTTTAGCAAGGTAGCAAATCCCAAATTCCGGTTCCAAGGTTTAGTAGATTTAATGAATAAAAAAAAAAAAATTAAAAAAACAAAAAACATAAGCATTAACAGACTTTAATAGTTTAGCTAACAAAAAAAGAAAAACAACAACAAAAAATCTTTTGATATACAACATATATATATATATCTAAATATATATATAAATGAAAAACAAAATTGTAATAAATAATAATGTAAAAGGAATGTAAGGCAAGGTAAAAATGATATATATATATATACATATATATATATAATAAAACCTACACACGTAATATCAAGTTACAAGTTTATTGTTTTAAGCAAAACTTACAACAAAAATAATTAATAAAATTATATATATATATTAAAAATAAAAACAAAAAACAAAAAAAACAACAAGCGAAAAAAATACCAAACAGACTGATGGACCGCACGCCACAAAACCGGACAGCTTAAGCCCTAAATCCAGACCCTAACCTGCCCCACCCCCACCCCCATTCAGTCCCTTACAAAGAAAACCTTAAAAAATTTAAAGACAAACGCAAATTGGTTTTTAAAGAATTTTTATATACATATTTTTGCAACTTTTTTTGTTTAATTTTCTTTTTTTATTATTTTTTTAATCTTTTCAAAATAAACGACTGACTACACAAAGACGTTACACACACACACACACACACATACATATACACACACATTACATAAGTTAAGCTAGTTGAAGTTTAAGAAGAAGAACAACAACAACCACACATTGGATAGTAGGTGATAATTGGTGTGTCTTAAATGCCCTAACCTTTCCCCAGCTCCCAAATTATATAAAAAAAAAAATATATTAAAAAAATCCAAAATTTTTGTACTAAATTGCAAAAGAATTTCATTTTTGATATTCCTCAGATTCTCCCACAGGCAGGCATATTATTAAATAAACTAATTATAAACAATAAAACCTATCATTAAATGTATGAAAAAGAAAATAATACAAGAAGCAAAACAACTTTAAATATATACTAAATAAATTACCAATTTTGCAAATTCCACAATTTCATATAATTTTTCTACTTCTGTTTACTTTTTTTTTTGCGTTTTTTTTCGGAATATTTTTGTTCGATTTTGGATGAAAGTTTCGTTTGACATTTTGGCCTTAAATTAAAAATAAAATGAATAGAAAAAGTAAAGTAAAAACAAAAATACTTTATATATATACAACACATACATATATACATGCATATATATATATAAATATATGTATATATGTATATAGAGTAAACAATTTAGTTATAATTTATACAAAGCAAGGGAGCAGCTTTCAAATGGCAAACTTTATGCAAAAAAATAAAAAATATATATATAAATAAATAAATAATTAAACAAAAATCGATTGTTAGAAAGGAAAACTCAAGAAAAAAGAGAAGAACAAGAAGAAAACATGTTGAGTTGCGGTAACAATACAAAAAAGTATCTATATATAATATATATACAAGAAATAAAAAAATATATATATTGTTAAATTTTTATGCTAAGTTTTTAGTGCAAAGAATAAAACAAAAACAAAAAATGAAAATGGTTAAATTTTTAAATAAAACATTACAACTGAAAGTGGAGAAGATAAAAAAACCAAAAAAGAAACACGAGTAAATCTAAATTTAAATTTAGCATATAACGGCATATTCATATGTTACAATATTTACAATATAAAAAACGGAAAGAAGATGCAGCTGAATAATGAAAACAATTCCCCCATATAAAAGAAATGAACAGAAAATAACATAAGAAAACTGAAATTATATACAAAAAGAAGAAGAAGACATGAAAACTGATATGAAAAAAGGAGCTGAATTCATTCATGATATATTATTAAGTGTAGCCGTAGTCTGACTGTTGCACATGGCATATATATACACACACACACAGACACACACACACTCACACACAGACACACACTTGTACACACACTTGTACACACTTAGAACTGACTGAGTTTACTGTTGTGCCATAAAAATCGAAAGCAATATCAGGGCATACAGTCTCCGGTACAGTATGCAGCGCTCATAGGCAGTGCTTACTGTACGGACAGCTCAGTTATTTTGTCAGTTGTCCACACATTGATTTACTACTCAATACACACACCCACACACACACATACCCACACAAATACTAACTCACTACAGGCACAACAGCTCAACATGTTTCCTGCACAACGCGGCGTATGCGCAATATATGCTTTGTATTTTCTTTTTCCAGTTAATTTGGCCGTCTATTTTGGTCTCTACTATTTGTATTCGCACCTGCATGATATATGTATGTATATATGAAGATATATGTACATATATTTCGTTTGGTTCTTAAACAGAATTCCTATTTCTTTTTCTGTTACAATTTAATGTTTTTTTAAATGCTTTTTTCAGACGCGTGCATAAATAAAACATACAAAAAACACATACACACACACACACAACAGACACCAAGGCACACAGCAATACGATTTAATATTTATTGCGCAGTTGTAAACAATTCGTTTCTTTGTTATATAAGAAAAAAAAAAACAACACACTTTTTGGCAGAAAATAATAAAATAAAAGACCGAAAAAAAAGAAACATTTAGACAAATTCAAAATTGAAAAGTTGCACTGAGAACCAGATTTTGATGCCCGGGAAACTTTTTTTAAACAGGGCAGAAAAATAAAATGATAAAAAAGAAGAAGAGACAGAGAAATGCAGCTAACAAGGAAAAACAAAGCAAAAAAATAAAATAAAATAAAAAAAAAATAACATAAGAGCATAAACAATAAAGCAAAGCGTATATATATGTATGTATGTATACATATGTATATGTATATATTTAAGTATATATACATAACGTATAGAATCGTTTTTTATATGCTTACATAATTTAGTTTAACTAGATGAATTCGTTTTTTATATATTTGTAAATTGTTTTTTAGGTAAATCGAATTATATAAATCTCTCTCTATATATATATGTTTGTATATATAGCATATATATGAGATGTGTATATTATATATCATACTGCATTATTACGATTATTATTATGATTATTACAATTATTATTAAATTATATAAAGAAAAAAAAAAGAAGAAAACCCAATCACAACACAACACAAAAATTCATGAAATCCAGAGATAAACAAAGTTGAAAGACAACTTTAAAGAATGAGATAAAAACGCAAGCAAACTAAAAAGTGAAAGAAAGAAAAATACAAAAAAATAATATGAAATGGAAAAAAAAATTACAAAACAAAAACTAAATAATTCAATTCATTCTTAACAATAAAATGTAATCTGAATTATACAAAGAAACAAAACAAAAAAAAAAAACAAGAAAAAGAAAACTTGTTAAGAAAAATATGGGCGGAAAATGGTGGGTGACAATCACAGCAGCCGCAGCACTTGCAGAAGGTAATCTCTTTTAATTTTCGACGACTACTGCTCGACGCTTTTTATGCCCATTGAAGATGGGCCTAGGGTATAATGGTGAGAAATTGTTTGGTAAAGGCAAAAGAAGGTAGAGGCCATACATGATACACAAATATCTATGCAGAAGAGTTTATAGAAAAAAGTTCTTAGAGACGAGTGCATTGAGAGAGGTTTATAAATAAGGATCCATGGAAAAAGGTCTATAGAGAAGGATCTGTAGAAACGGAGATCAAGGTGAAGAACTGAATTGATATAGCCAGGACCAGTTGGCCGACCTGAAGTCTGCCTTCTCTATAACGCACAGAAGCTTTAGAGTGGAAACTTTTATAGATAGCCCTACGTAATTCGATAACTGATCGTTATTCCTTATAATCCACAAATATCGATCAATTGATTTCGAATATTGAACGTAGAATTTACTTAAATTTTGTAAAATACTTCTTTTAGATAATGTAGAGTTCCCCTTTGGCAAATGTACTCAGAAGGATGTTACTAACGCAATCGAAGTTTTATTAGGAAAGTCTATCTATAAGAAAAGTTATTTTTAGTATGAATATTTGCTATCTACGCACACAGTGCTGTGCAGGCTTCAGGGTATTTCTTAGTCAGTCACTCTCCGGTAGAGGCATCTCAGTTGTTTTCGCTGTTTGTTTGCTTTAATCAGTTTCAATTATGCAGTGTTCCCAGCTGCAGGGAACTGCAGGGGCAGCAGCCGCCTGGAAAATTGCCTTTGTTTCGCATTTCTCAATTATTTAATAATAATAGGCATTCGCGTTTGTTTGTGGCCCATGGAAACGGCATTGTTTAATGTCCGCTCTTTAATATGTGCATGCATGAATCTACTACATACATATTTATGCATTTATATATCGAATTGACGTATTAACTGCAAATGCGATTGATTGACCTGGCTCGGCTCGGCAGGCAGGAAATGAATTACCGCCGCGTTAATGAAATCCCATTGCGATATGGCCCGCAGCTATTTTGCATTGTTGAATTCTGTAAAGTGACGACAACAACCACATAATGTTTCAATTTTTTGAACAGCTCATTGAGAAGTCAATAAGCCAATGCACAAAAGCTCAAACTTGACAGTTATTGCAAATATTTGCAAATGTAATGAAAACGCATGAAATTTCATTTGAGGAATTTTAATTTACAAAGAAATTATGGAGTGCTCTACTTAATCCAATTGGTATTTGTGGTGGATAATATAAGTCTGCTTATTAAAGGTATTGAAGGATAGCTGATAGAACCGAGGTAAGTTGACCCAGCCAATATATTTCTTTTAGCTCAGAACGGAGGGCAATAAATATAAATGATTCGTTTTAAATTGAAATGTAATTAATATTCAGGAACTGCACAGAATGAGCGAAACGTAAGAATGTAAGTCAAATGAAACTCGAGCGGATGTTGTCAAGGGAGAAAAAATTACTTCTAGAACTATTTTCAATTACTGAGTTTAATAAGAAATGAAACTCTTGACAGTAAGTATGAGAAAATCGATTGAAAGTAAAGTCTTTAACTGTGATTTATAATGATTGTTGTCAATGATTTTTATTATTAATTATTATTTATGATTGCTGAGCCAAGGGACTCCCTAACGAGTCAAGGCAAGTCGGAGCTTTAGAGAGCTCAGATGGATTTGATTTTGTATAATATTATTGTATAAAAAATTAATATAAAAATTATGAAAAGAAATTATTTTTATACAAATATTGTTTTAAAACGAGTGTGTATATTTTTTTTTTTTTATATATTATTAATTATCTAAAATATTTATATTTTATTTATATTTAATTTTTTATTATTATTTGACATTCAACAGAAATCTAAAGTATTAATTTATTATTTATATAATATTTTATTAATATTTGATTTTCAACAAAAAGTCTAAAGTATTATTTATCTATTAATTATCTAAAGTATTAATTTATTATTTATATAATATTTTATTATTCTTTGACTTTTAACAAAAATCTAAAGAATTAATTATCTAAAACATTAATTTATTTTTTTATGAAATATTTTATTTTTATTTGACTTTCAACAAAAATATTGCCTAATTTTAGCCTGTTTATGAAATATTGTTTTTATTTTTTTACTTTACAAACTTTTACTTGCTAATACTTACACTTACTCAAAATGAGTGTTAGTTAGTACTACCTCTTTATACTACAACTAAATACTATTATTAAATTTAGCTCAAGTCTCAATCCATGGCTAAATTATCCATTTGCATAGAGAAAGAGTTATGGGGCTAAGCAAAAGCTAAATTTCTACAATAACAATTGGGTAAGTTGATTTTTAAAGGTGACCATAAAAAACTATTGCTAGCTGACTTCATCAGAATGACCTTGCCACACACACACACACACACACACACGCATACCACAAATGGACATACGCAGCAAAACCACAACAAAACACACACATACAGAGAGAAACAGCCGGAGACTGGCCATAAATCTAAGTGGCATTGAGTTCATTTGTGGCCAAGCGTGTGAATGTGTGTGCGTGTGTTTATTTCAGAGTACACAGAAAAAAAAAAAGTTGCTGTAGCGCAGGTGTTGTGGGGCAACCCCAAAGCTATCTTATAAGATTTTGTGCTATATGCAGCACGTTTTATGGCCAAGCGAGCTCTGGATTTATGGCCAACAAGACAACTGGCCAGCACACTTATGTTGTCGCTCTGTCGCTGTCTCGGTCTGTGGCAAAAGTTTGCTGAACTTGCCAAATGTCTTGCCACTTGCCACTTGCCACTTGGCTCAGCAGAAAGCCAAAAAAAAGATAACGCAAAAATAGTTTTAGCAGCAATTTTTTCAGCCAAACACTTGAGGTCCTTAACACGTTCATAAAGCGCTATCAGCTGAATATGCAAATGCATAATATATAATATATATAAAATATATATTCATGCACATATATATTTATAAATATGTACATATATATTTGATGACATTTTGCAGCTGTTGCAAGTTTAACGCGCTTCCGTCAATTGAATTTACGAGCCAAACGGGAAAATTGTGTCACACACAGAAAAACCAACAACAAACAACAACAACGACAACAGAGTCAAACAATGACCGGTTGGGATTCAATGCGACATGGAGGCAACATGCTGCGGCTGCCACATGCAGCAGCAACTATTGAATGTTGCATGCCTCTCTTGCGACCGACATAGTTAAGTGAAAATTTATTGGTAAAGGAAATGAAGACAACAGCGGCTGATGTATTGGTTTCCGGGCCGTACAATTCGATAATCCTTTTTCGATACGCTCATTGCACGCAAACAAACAAAAAAACACAGGCATGCGAGGGATGCTCGAATAGTTCCAGCTGTTGGCAAACACATACATATAGTTAAGAATAAATTA
Source organism: Drosophila aldrichi (assembly GCA_035045965.1). NCBI lineage: Eukaryota > Metazoa > Arthropoda > Insecta > Diptera > Drosophilidae > Drosophila > Drosophila aldrichi. Next base: position 916,837 of record JAWNOM010000511.1, read on the forward strand.
GTATAATTTATATAAAGCTATTTATTATTATTGGATTATTTTGTTGAGATAAAAATAGATAAATATTAATATATGGTAATATAAATAAATATTTGTTTAATGACTCTAAATTTGTTTATATTATTAATTATTTAATAATTTTATATTTACCTAATAAACGAAAATATATCTTGGAAGAGAATTTAATTTAATTATTCGCCGAGCATCAATTCGGTCGAAAAAAATTGAAGATTTATATTTATAATAAATAAATAAATAAATAAATAAAATAAAAAAATAAAATAAAATAAAATAAATAAAATAAAATAAATAAATAAATAAAATAAATAAAATAAATAAAATAAATAAAATAAATAAAATAAATAAAATAAATAAAATAAATAAAATAAATAAAATAAAATAAAATAAAATAAAATAAAAAATAAATAAAATAAAATAAAATAAAATAAATAATAATAAATATATAATATAATAAATTGTAGAAATTAAATTTAGTTTTATAATAAAAAGTAATTTTTTTAATACTAATATATATTAACAATTATTAAATAAATATTTATTCTAATGACAGAAAAATGGCAAAGCACTTAATCAGTTTTTATTTATTTTGTTTTTAACGTATAAAAAAGTCATTTATATTATTGGTCTTTCTGTAATAAACACACGGAATTACTATTTTTTTTTTTTTTTTTAATAAATATACATATATATATAAATATATACGCGCGTTTCTCTCACTGATCTATTTCAACTATTTAAAGTAGAGAGCTCAAGCCAAATCTTAATGCAACAGACAAATTTAAAAACTTCTTCTACAAAAACAATCCTCAATCAGAAACTCAAGAGAAGTTTTTTTTCAGTACACAACTCACATTGCAGCCCTCGCTGAAAAGCGAAAGGCTTTCGTTGTGGCCACGTCTTGGATTATTTCTTTGTGGCGCCGCTTGGCCAACAGGTTAGCCAAATGTGGCCTTAACGAAGTAGCCAATTGGCTTCGCCTGGCCTGGCCAATTGATTGAGCGGCGCGAGTCCCTTTGGCCTTGGGCCAGTTTTTATTGCACAAATATTGACATAGAGATTGATTGAAAGGCTTTCAGCCAAGTTCGCTGCAAATGTTGCTCGTTTCCGTTTGTTGTTTGTTGTGTTGTTGTTGTTGTTATTGTTGCTATTGCCATTGTTGTTGCAGCTCGTTGTCACATTCACTTAATTTGCTGCTAATGACCCGGCCAACAAACGATTGTTGGTGCAATGCTCTGTGCCGTTCAATCGTTTCAATTAATAATATGAGTTTCTTATTTTGACACTTGGCTTACAGTGCCTGCCATAACGTATACGCCGCGTTAGCGGGCCCCCAAGTTTAACCGTTGGAGAACCGGTCGCAATTTGTTTACTCAAGCATTGGGAATTTTGACTTTGTTGTGAGTCGAGTGAGTCTCAACTGGTCCGATTATATCATCGGCTTTAATTGCCCGGCCAATTGGACTGGCCAATAAATCACCAAAAAGAAAACTAGATTCACATATACATATATATTTACTTGCGGTAATTATATATATTTCAAATGTTATATCACGAGCATAGAAAAGTGAAAACGCTTTAGTTTACTTTACTTGGCTTTGCTTTGCTTCACTTCTTCTTCGTCGTCTTCTTTGTTATTTAATTTCTTTTATTTTGTGTGCGTTTTCCCAGTTGCGGAAAATGTTTCTGTTAACCAACGGATGAGCTGCTGACCAACTGCAAGTGTCGTTTTGGCCATTTGTTTGTTAGCTGTTAGCCGCGTTTACCGTTACGCAATAGGTTAACCGGAAAATGTTACTGGAAAATAAAAAACGTGTTGATAACACTTAAACAGTTAGTTGCTCTATTAACTGCATATTATATTCATTCGAGATTATATTCATTGCAAGCCAAGCAAATTGTTATTCATTAAAAGGAGCTCAGGCCAAGGTGATTGAGTCGAGGGGATTACGGTTGTTTAATTATATTTATTATATTATTGTATTAATATATTAAAACAGTGTTTAAGACTTTTTGGAATTATAACTAAAGACTAAAAACCTTATAATAAAATATTTTTTAAACAATCTTTCACTTTAAGAAATCTATTTTTTTTTTTATAAATATTCCATAATTATTATTGTCTCTTAATTCTTATTTTATATATTTTTTCATTTACATATTTTTTCTGTTCTTTTTCTCATATTTCGTTCTTTCTTAACATTATCTTCTCACTAATCAAATTTTATATTTTTTTATTTATTTATTTTTTTAAATATTTCTTCGCAAAAATTATATTTATTCTTAAAAAACCTTTTTGTTTCTTCTCTTTAATATTTTTTTTTTCTCAATTATTATATTTTTAAATCTTTTTTTCTTCTCCCTAATATTTTCTTCCAAGAAATCATTATTTATTATATATATTATTTTTAATATTTACATATATGTATATTTTTTATAATCTTGAAAGTTCTTTTTGTTCTTTCTCTTTAATATTTTTTTCTCAGATGTCAAATTATATTATTAAATATTTTCCTTTTTATTTTTATCCCTAATAATTTCTTCTAAAAAATCATATTTAATCTATAAATCATATATTTACATATATTTTTTTTATTCTTCTCAAAAATCATATTATATTAGTAAAACATTTTCTTCTTCTCAAATCTCTTTTTTCTTTAAATTACTTTTATATGCATATATATTAATATCTAAGTAGCAATAGTTCAGTAAATTGTTAAATTAAGTTTCTCTTATTATTATTTTTATGCAAAATAAAATCTTAGTAAACATATTCCAGAAGTTATAAATTATGGACCCTATATGGCCAAAGACAATCAAGTCTCAATTAATAAAATATTTTCTGAACTTTCTCTGCAATCATTTGAAAAGCATTTGGTTAGATAAGCAACAATAAATAATCCTTTCCCAGCCAAACTTAATGATCGAATACCTTATCAAATTAGGCCTAAAGCGAAACAGAAAATATTTTTGCTAAGGCGCTTCCTGCATTAGACGGCTTGGCCCGTTGGCCAGAACGGCAATGCCAATCAACTCAATTGCAATATCATGACTGTTGCAGTTGCAATTGTTGCTGCTGGTTCGTTGCACATTTAAATTGCACGAGTTAGTCGTGGAGGCGTGGAGGAGGGGCGTGGCGACAACATTCACATGTTCAGCTGGACGACATATTTCAACGCGCCAGACAGCTCAATTTATGATGACTTCGTTAAGAGCGGCAAATGGTAACAACAAAAACAAATCAATTGCGATTCGTGTTTCGGTTTCAGTTTTCAGCTTTTCAGCTACAGTTTTCAGCTACAATTTTCAGCTTTTCGTTTGCGGTTATCGTTTACGGCCTTCTGGTTACTGGCGTTACGGTTACAGTTTCGGTTGTTTGGGGCTTTTAGGCAACCAGGAAGCAGCTACGGGGTCTGCATAATCCTTGTGGCAGGTTCAACCTGCTGCCAAACTGTTGTTGTTGTTGTTGTTGTTGTTGCTGTTGGCATCGGCCGCTGCGGCTCACCATGAAAAGCCAGCAGACATAATCGCCAGCGTTTAACTGAGGCACAAGCTTCAATTACGCTTTTGACTTTGGCGCCAGCACTCGTCTCCGATACACACCGCCCCTCCCACTCCATCAGTTGTGGGGGGGCTTGAGAGTGTGGTGCAGGTTTGGCGGCTTTGCACAATGTTGGGGTTGGCTTGTATTTGAAGGCGGTTTCCATTGCGCTCTCTGCTGTGCGCCGGATTGTCTTGCTAATGTGATTGCCGTTGTGCGTTTGCCTTCACTGTTGTTGTTGTTGTTGTTGTTGCAAGCATTGTTGCTGCAAATGTTGTTTTCAACTGTTGTTATATGAGTTGTCTTTTCACTATCAGTCAAGAGCTAAGCGCTCGCTACAATAGCTGCTGCGGCTTATGGGCAAGCCAAAGTCGTTTGAAGTGTGGCATCTAGATCTTTCTTTGCACTTTGGCAACAATTGAATGAATAAAATGGATTTAATATGTTTGTCATATTAAAAAAAAAAAAGTGCCCATTGTCTGCAGCTATGTACGTATTTTATACATAAAAATATTTATAAAATTTAATATAAAAAAATATTTATTTATATATGTATATATCCACACAAAATCTCAAAAATAAAAAACACAGACAAAGCTTTAAGCTAAGTGAATCATTTTTTTTAGAAAATAAAATAAACAAAACAATTTTGCCAATTTTAATTTAAGAATTCATAATATATTTACTTCTTATATAATTCCCAAAAAATTGTTTAATGAATAAAATAATTAATTCATTAATTTAGAAATTGAAGACATATACAAATTTAATACATAATAAGAAATAATAACAAACATAAATAGACCTGCTTCACAGCTTTATTAAGAGCATTATTCTAAGCGAGTAAAAAGTAAAAAGTAAAGCTTTCAATAAATTTCAACAAGCTCTTAATATTCTTCCTTAAATTCAACTAATTCTCTTCAAGCTTTAGTGATATTTTGTTATTCTCTTTGAAAGCTCTAAGCTTTCAGCTCACACTTACTTCCAATTCACATTTACTCCCTTTGCACACTGAGCTCAATCCGTTAAAGCTTTACAATTCATCGCATCTATTGCTAACCCATTTACTGTTAACTTTGAGCTTCTCTTCCTTCATTCTTTAGTTCTCTTTCATATGCAAAGCAAACTAAATTTGATTAACCTGAGCTCTGCACTGCAAGCGTCGCGTCGTCTCTCTTTTTGCATTCACTTCATTCCATGCAAATTCGTTTCAAGTTGAATCAAAATCCTAAAGCTCAGCTCAAGCTAAATGCATTAAAGTCAATGTTAAGCTCTTTGTGCCTCTATTACCTGTGTCTAATACCTGCACTTGATTTTCTTGTTTGCAGCGCGCTTATGAGTCGTCTAGACAGTGCTGCAGTTTATGCCACGCTTTGAAGCACTTGCCGCAACGCTGCAGAGCGAACGAAAACCGCTAAGCCGTGCAGCGCTGCCTTTCTCACTCTCACGATCTTGTACCCCTCCAACTCTGTCACTCTATCTAGCTCTCTTTCACACACTCTCTCTCTCTCTCTCTGTTTGCTATTCGTTAACTAAGCAGCAAAAGCTGATCAAGTATGTGTGTGTGTGCGTGTGTTGGTTTGTTTGTCTGCGTATTTGATGATGTTTTTATTTCACTTCCAACTTTGTATTGCCTGCTCGCTCACACTCGGCTGCACTCTCACTTGTTTAGCGTTTCGTGCTGTGGCACGTTTCACTGTACCCCGCCAATTTATCATTTTTTTTTTCTTTGATTTTTTTCATATTTAAGCCGCGACGAGCGCCACTTGCTCATGCAATTCCATTTCTACTACAGACGCTGCTGGAGCGCTGCAAGAAAAACAAACGACGAAAAAACTGCGCGTTGTTTACACAATTAAAAAAGAGTTAAATAACAAAAAGCAAAAAACAATTCCAGAAAAAACTAAAAACTATAATAACAATCAAAATAAAATCTGGCAACAAGGTGTTAAGCTCAGCGTGTCAAAATGCATTTGCCCCGAGGCGTAAGTGTCAATTAGATGTTTATTTAAATTAAAATTGAAATTGAAATAGAAAAAAAATAAACATAATAAATGAAGTGCAAAGCAACAAAACGTAAATAAAATGTGCTCTCTGACAATTAAAAAATAATTTGTATACCTCAATTTATGGCCAACAACAAGTGCAGTTCATTGAACGTGTTTCGGACACACAAATTATGCAAAAATAAAGTCAACATTTGTCTTAATAAAAAAAAATTAATATGTCTATATATAAAATGAAACGAATAAACCACATTGTAGCCCGCTTAGAAAGTACTCTCAAATACATACACACACTCGACGCAGTTGCATAAATTTACACGAAAAAAACCGCAATTACGGAATGAAAACAAAAAATAATAATTAAAGATTTCAACTTTTTGTTGGCCCACAAAAATATTTAAAAAAAAAAGACAGTAAACATTCATTGACATCAATCGCGCGTGTAATGAACAATATTATTTGTGTAAACAAAATTTCATAAAAAAAATTAATAAATTACAAATTTATAAACATACCAAATTTAAAGACTTGTAAAGTGTAGTGTAGTGTATAAGATAAAATAAATAAATAAATATATAAAAAAAAAACTCTAAATAAAACATAAATTTAAGCCAATTTGATATAAACTAATTTATGTAATAAAACATATGCTTATTTAATTTTTGCATTAAATATTCAACATATTTTTCATGTAGTCAGAATATAAAATTCCGTTTGGGGATTATAAGAGCAGCAGAAAAATATTTATCAGGCACCTTAACGATTACAAGTTTTATAGAAAAAAAAAATAAAAAATAAGATATTTTTTCAGTAAAATAAAATAAATAAATAATAAAATAAAAATAAAATAATTAAAATTACTTTTTATGATAAAATTCAAAAATAATTATTATGGAATATTATGTATAGAATCAGGCACTCGAAGTGTAGCCCATTCAAAAGGTCATAGATTCCACTTAGAAAATGATTTTTATGCATTTCAATGTGCAGAATGTGTGAAAATAATCGAAACCTCAGAATGAATTCAGTTTAAGTTGAAATGAGTAGCATTTGACTTGGCTTTGCCTTTGAGAAGGTCAAGAAACGAATGAACGAAAGTGCACAGAGGGACAATGACATTTTACAGCGTCTCGAATGGCCCAGAGAGATTTAAGCATGGGTTTTCTTGTCTGGCAACTTAGAATACAAATTTTAGATATTATAAATATATGATTTATGATGAGATATATATTTTATGTATATTTTTATTTAACATATGTATATTTTAAAAAAATATATAGTAGAATTTTACTTATTTAATCAAGTAGTTTCCCGACTGCCGTTTAAGCGGCTTCACAGTTACTTAGCAACAATTTAATGACTCCGCTATTTGAAATGGCAATTAGAGCCAAGTGTCTGCCAGTGTTGCATAAATTCAAAAGACAGCACACAAAAAGAGGATTTAAATGGTAATACGCCAATTAAATAGCTGAATTAGTAGCAGAATTAATTTTGATTCAACTGAAATTAAAGTCACTTGTATTAGTTTGGCTATAAATCATGGCCAGCTTTGATTTAATTTCATTTTGCATTTGTTACTGAAATAATAAATCATATTCATATACTATATGTATGTGTATATATGTATGTATGCATAATTGTATTCAAAGTCTCATTTGACTGACTCTGTTAAATGAGAAAATATGATTTTGCTTGATAGTTTATGCTAATTTTAATTTATATAAATTAGGTTTGATAGACAACAAGTACAGTTTGTTTTAATTGCCTTTTGTAATTAATTATAATGTTGTTTTAATTTTAATGTTGATAAATATTTAATACAATTTATAATTTTACATATTTAAATATATTTCATATACATAACATACAAAATAAAATATATTTTCGTATATAAAATTGATTTTATTATGTATGTTATGTCTATGAAATATATTTAAATATGTAAAATTATAAATATTTATTATCAGGATTGTGCTGCCTCCACAGTTCATGTTAATGTTGAATTAATTCTATATTTGTTTAATTAAATATATAAATTCATAAATTCATTCATTATAGTTTTCAATTTTTAGACTGCATCAAACTTTCGCCTTTACTGACTTATTTTAAGCCATTTTCCAGTAATATTTTACTCTCAACGAATTCCATAAAATTCTTCAGCTTTACCATTAACAGTCAGCTGAAAATCTCTTTTAATTTTTGTTGTTTTCTTTTCGCTCTTTTGCATACACAAGTCTTAATTTTCATTAAAAATTTCAATCATACACTTCAAGTTCAAGGTTTTCTTTCTCTCCAACTACTTTTTTTGCTCTGTAATTTCAATTAATATATTTTCAAGCAATGCTTATCCTTGTTCATGCTTGTTGATACAGAAATCCGTAGCTCCTTCATTCAGTTATTATTCAGCAAGAATTTCCACTTGAGCTGCAATTAAATCTCATTCGGCTTTCTGGTCTCACTTCAATCCCAATTGCTTATTGATTATGTATAAACTAGACTATGAAGAACTATTTTCTCTTCCTACCTCTCTCTCTCTCATTACCTTATTAATCTGTTTAATGATTATTACTTTGGCAGCCTTTGAAGCATTATTTTAGCCAATCAATTAAGTTCCCTCAGCTGTTCTCTACTATCACTTCAGATTTAAGTTTACTACGCATTGCTATGCTATACTCTCTGTCTAGGCAGCAAAAACACTTTCAAATATATATACATACTACATAAATATATTTAATATTTTGCTAGAATCTCTTCAAAAATTTTCTCAAGGCAGCTGAGTTCTTTTGGGGCCACATGGCCCGAAGAGCGGCCGTTCAACATGTTATTTAATGTCTTGGAAAGTGATGAACTAAACGATTTAATAGCAAATTTGCCAATTTAGCAATTTTCAATTTCATTTCATTTTGCTTTGCTTTGCTTTTGCCAAGCTGCTAATTGAATGTGCCTCGGGTTGGGGGTAGAGTTCGAAACGAAATTTCAATTGGGCAAGAGATTCTCTATCTTTGGCAAGCGAAATCAATAACTGTGCTCAAAGCCAACTTCTGGCTTTATTTCTTTTGCTGCTACGCTTTCGGTAATTACGTTTGGATTTCGCCTTATGGCCACGCCCACAACAACGACGGCAGGTCGCAATCAAAATTCGATTTGCCGGCGTCGAAAATAGACAGACAAATGGCAACTGGCATTATGCTAATTATATTGTTTTGTTTATAGACGCTCGACTATTTTATTCTGTTTTTTGTTTTTTTTTTTTTTTTTTATCACACAAGAATCGAAAGGAATAGGGAAATAAATGGATGAGGCGTGCATACCCTGTTTACGTATAAGAGTACATATATTGCTCAGAAATTAAGGCTATTAAAAAAAAAAATTGTAAACAATAAAATATATACATATATGTTTAAAAAAAAAATAAAAAAATATATATATATGAATATATATATTTTTTTATTATTTTAATTAATTAATTAAATACCTATCTTACTATAAAAATATTTAAATTTTATATTTTCTTTCAAATTTAATTTAAGTTTTATAATTTATTAATAAAAAATATGAATAAATTTTAAAATGTTGAGCTAATAATACTTAATATACTTAATATTTAATTAAAATATTTATATTTTATTATAAACATATTTAAACTTAATATTTTCTTTAAAACTTAATTTAAATTAAAAAAATAATAATCAAAAATATAAATATAAAATATAATTTAATATAATAATTTATTTATTGCAAATTGCAATATTAAAATAAATACCAAAATATAGTTTGAAATATATAAATTATTATTATAAATGAATTCTAAAACCCAATTTAATGGCTTGGTAAAATATATTCACTAAAAGCATTCTCTATAGCCATAAACTAAAAGCTAAAATGTTAATATATATATATATGTCCCCTCCAGCTATTAGGCACATCGGATGCTCATACCAAGAAACCCTAATCAACTGCTTCCCATACACACACATACACGCACACATATACATGCTCTTCCTGTTCATTTTCACTTATGCGCTTGTGTCTGTGTCTGTGTATGTGTGTGTGTTCTTTTTCTCTCTCTTTTTTTGCAGGCATTAAGTTTGCTGTTTATCACTTGCATGATGTTTGCCCTGACAAGCGGCCATCCATCAAACGACAAGCTTAAGTAAGTGTAACGGCCACGCCTTTAACGACAGCTCCACAAACAACAGAGAACCCAAAGCCAAGCGCAAGCCCTAACTCCAACTGAATCCTGTTTATATTCACAATCACACTCACATTCGCATTTCCATTCCCATTCACATTCACAATCGACAATTCGCAGGATACGCATCCATGTGCCAGTGAAGCATCATACGCATGTGCACACGAACACGGTGATAAAGAAGGTGCCGTTGCCCATTCCGGTGCCGGTCAAGGAGCACAAGGAGCCAAAGAAGCATCATCGCAGCAGTCATAGCCATCATCATTATCATCAGCAGCAGCAGGATGAGCTCGATGATGATTTCGAGGGTTACGATTATCCCGTCAAGGCCAAGCGGCGCACGCGGCATCCTTTTGTCTAATAATGTCCACGTGTGGGCGTCACGCATTGTGGGCGTGTTCTCAACATGAAAACCAAACGACCAAACACACACACACACACTCACGTAATTTTCGCATATTAAGCAAATATAAACCAAAATAATGATCGAATGAAATGGACAAATCTTACTAAAGCAGAGCTACATATAGACTTATATATAGACGTAAATATATATATATATATTTAACTGGGTGTGATTTGTCACTGTTTAGACAATAAGCGATGCCTTTTCTGTGCAATAAACAAATAAATAAAAGTATTTTATTTAAGCAACACTTTGCTGGCGTCTTTTATTCTCTTTACCAAGTAAATGCTCCACTTGCTCAGCTGAAACTCTTAAGGAATTCAACTCTCTTGGTCAGCTTGGCTTTAATTCGGTTTGGTTTAAAGAGTTGTTATAAATTTGCTAGAAAAACATTAGCATGACTGAAGCAGTAAAATATATTTCAGATATATATTACATATAGAATATATAATTTAATAAACATAAGTTGGGAACTTACCGATTATTCATTGTTAGTCAGCAGAGCATATAGGTATATACTTTTACTCAAGTACTGTATGCGTGCGTGCCTATGTGTGTATGTATTTCTAAAAACCAACCTAAAAGTATGCTAAGCTTACCATTTAATACGCATACGTAATAATAGTTACACATATGCATATAACCATAAATATAAAATAAATATAAATGAAATACAAATATGTATATGAAATTTGTCTAACAAGAAATATAATAAATATTAATTTCAGTTTAAACAAATCTCAAAGCTTTATATCAACTAAACTGAGACTTTTACTTTTAAACATTTTTTACCTAAAAAAAAAAAAAATAAGAGTGAAAAAACATAAATAAAGTGACACAGTTTTGCGAGCCACAAAAAACGAGAGCCGAAAGCCAAAGGCCAAAAGCTGTGGCCACAACAAAAGAGACTTGTTGATTATGCCAGCTGGGCAGGTGCCACGCCCACAAGCGTAAATTGAAAATGGCAAATCTAAAGAGATATTTGCATTTGCCAACAGAAATTGAAATTAACGTGCGGCAGTTAGGGAATACGCCAAAGTATATAAATAAATAATTAAATCAAAAGAAAGCAAAAGGACAGCAAACGCAACAACCGCTAAAAACAAAAACAAAGACAAAAAGTACGGCTAAAAGCAGCCAGAAAATAATGATGTGCGCTTGGCCCACTTTTTCAAGCAATTGCGATTAGTGTCGACCTGAGACAGAGCAACAATGGGGGGCAGAGGCCAGAGATAAAGCTGGCAACAGCTTCTACAGCTTATGGCCATATAAAATATGCATGCCTCAGGTACTGCCGCATACCCAAAGCATCAGCAGCAGATGAAGCGGCGCAGATACTTTTGGTTTGGAGCGCAACGGATGGGTTGCTCTGTCAGCACGTGCTGCTCGTCTAGTAAACAAAAATGTTAAAAAAGAGAATCAACAACAACAACAACAACACGAACAACAACAACAACAACAAAATGTAAACAAGTTGGCAACGCACATTGCCCCAGCTCGAGGCGCAGCAACTCTGGCGCGGCTGCGGCTCGTCGGCTGATGGCTCATTTGGCCAGAAGGCACTCAAGTGCGCCCAACCCATTCAGCCATCCCATTCAGACACACGAGCGCTCTCTGTGCGCCACTCGAACAGCACTCAAACTGTGCCGTCGTCGACCACTCAATTTGAGTTCCGATCGAATCTGTGCCACCAGCCAATCGCATTTCATCTGTATGCGTGCCTGTGTGTGTGTGTGTGAGTGGGTGTCTGCCACATAATTAATATGACGTCAGTTGCAACAACTAATCAGCGGCGACAATGCCGCACGCAGCTAAAATCAACAACAACAACAGTAGGTGAGCGCCAGTTGAGAGTGAAAGGCGTGAAACACTGCGGGAGAGAAAAAGAGAGGGAGAGATATGCCCTGTAAAAGTAAACAAATGGGTAGTTTATTGCAAAGAATCTAATGTGAATGTAAGGAAAAAGAAATAGAGAAATAGCAGTAAAGCAATGATGAGATCTGTGAAGAACAGAAAGGAGGAATGATGGGATTAGTGAATATAATATGAAGAAAAAGTAAAAAGGATAGAAATGAAGGAATGATGAAAAAAAGTAGAGAAATAAAAAATAATAAATAGAGGTATGATGGGATCTGTTAATATAATTTGAAGAGAATGGAAAATAAGTAGAGTATTGAATAGAGAAATGATGGAACCGTTGAAAATAATGTGAAAAAAAAAATGTAGAGGAATGATGGAATCTGTGAATATAAAGTGAAGAGAAGGAAAAATAAGTACACAATTAAATATGGAACTGATGTGATATCTGAATATGATGGGAAGAGCAGCAAAAATACATAGGTTGAGAAATAAATTGAAATAAAAATAAATAGAAATAAATTAAATTCAAGAAAGCCGAAAAATACGTATTATTTTATGGGTAGAAACATTATTCAAGTTACAGACAAAAAAAAAAATAAATAAATAAATAAAATAAAATAAATAAATAAATAAATAAAAAAAAAGGAAAATTAAATTTAAAAAAAAAACAATAATATATTTATTAAAATAATTGTTAAAATATTTTTAAGTTTATTATGATTATGAAAAATGTAGTAAATAATATACTGTATCTAATTAAAAATTTAATTAATTTAAGTAAGTCCTGCCTGAAGCTCTTTGTTGAATTAAAATTAATTATTTTCTGCAATTTCTGTAACAATTAAACAAATAAATTTAAGTAACTCATTTTAAAGATATAAGTAATTCCTGATTGGAATAGGCATGCATGCAAACAAAGCTGAAATAAATAGATAAAATCTATAAGAATAAATAATCAATATTTTATACTATTAGACTAAGCAGCTAAAATTATCTTTTGTCAAATGAAGGCTTACAGAGTATTAACAGAAAAAAAAATTAAAAAAAAACATTCTAACATAGTGTTGAGCGCTGCCTGAAGTAATTGTATAAATAAATATATATGTATAAAGCTACTCAGTAAACCACACACTCAATCTTTCTCTCTCTCTCACTCTCTCTTGCCATCTCTGTCATGCATTGTCTGCACAATCTGGTATCGAGGTGTCAAACTCATATATTTACTTGTCGCCCCTTGATATTGTTGTGGCTGCTGTTGTTGTTGTCTTTGTGCGGCTGTTGTTTAATTTGACGCGTTTATTTGATTAGGCCCGGCTAAGCAGAGTACGTGACTGGGTTAATTTGCCAGACACACTCACACGCACACACACTCGGCGTATGTGTAGTTCAGTGAGAAAAGTCAAATAAATCGCCAGCATGTCCTAAGTACATTTGCTTGTACACAAAAATGTGCATACTTCGCATAACAATGAAAACAGCAGGAGAACTCTAACGATATGGCACGCTGGGCTGGAAGGGTGGGGCGTGGCACTTGTATAAACTATTTACCAACTACTTATTGTTTGCCCATCAACAATGCCGGCTATCCAAATGCCGAAAAACCGAATCTGAACTTTTGCCCTAGAGCCAAAAATCATATTAGCTAAGGGATGCAATAAATCTATAGACTTTTGCTGAGATATATGTATTTATACTAAAAAAAAAAAAACTAGAAAAACTAGAAATACAAATACAGTTTATCCACTCACAGTGTTAACTATTGATTAGTAATAATTAATTCATTAATTAGTAATAATGAAAGTGACGAGCTCAACTGTCTGCAAACTCAAAAAGTTTTAAATAGAATAACCGAAAATAAAAGAAATGAATAAAATTTAACTAAAATTTATATATAAAATAATTTAAAAGCTGATCAGTTTTTTATATACATTTTTGTTTATTTATTTTATTTTTATTTTTTATTATTTGTTATGCATTTATTTTTTAAAGTTAAATACATGTTTTTTTTTTTTAATTTGTGGTAATATAAACTAATCCCGAATATTATTTTTTTATTTATTAATTTTTTTGTTTATTTATTTTTTTTATTTTATTTTATTTTATTTATTTATTTTTTTTTTTTTTTTTTTTTTTTTTGTATTCCCGTAACATGTATAAAGAAAAATGTGTTAAAATTTTATATAATTTAGATAATATAATAATATTTATAATTCATACTTTATTTATTTATTTTATTTTAATTTAAAGTTTTTTATTAATTTTTTTTTAAATTTAAAAATATGGTAAGTTTGTTTTTGATTTTATTTTTTTTTTACTATAAATTTCGTTAACTAAATTTTTTTGTTTTATCTCAGTCTGCATAGTCAATAATATTTTAAATTAAATGCAAATAAACACAAGCTAAAATAAATAAAAATAAATAATAAACTCATCACATATTTATTTGGATAAGAAAGTATAAAAATATCACATTTAAGTTGGAAACTCTATTTGAATTGAAAATTTCAATTTGCCTTAAATAAGGGCATATGAATAGCTGTCTCTCAAAACGAGGGCTGCATAAATCTGTAAAAGAGCTTTGAGCCGTGGACAAACAGTCACAAAATGCCGCCTGGACGACCTCATAACAAACAAAAAAGCATTTTCTGCTCCAGCTGGACAAAATGCCAATTTATGTCTCTCTATGAGGTGGGCCCCAGTCCCATCTTTCCACCTTCCCCCGTCATCAACCGCCTACGCTTTTGTATGTTTTGGTGTCTGCAATTTTTGAAATACAAACAAAAATATAGTCAAACTCGAATTTGCTGACTTTGGTTGCATACATTATATATATTTATATATATGTAAGTATATAGAGAGTATAAACTGGGTTCCCGGCACAGAAATGTGCCTCAATAAACAAGAATAAGTAAAAGCGTTGCAGTTCGGTGTTATCGTCCGCAGAATACTCATTCTCAAATCTCAACTTCTTATAATAATAATATTATATTATAAAATATTCCCAACTTTTTTTTTCTCTCTAGAAAAACGGACGGCAAGAGGGGCACTGCACAAAACCAATATACCCGTTTCAGTTGCGTGAATGAGTATAAGTAAGTATGCTATATTTATAGAGGTCGAGAGAGTGGAGATGGAAGAGGTTGGTAAGGGGACTGAAAGCGGAAGAATGGGGACAACCTGTATGCCTTACAATATGAATTATTTTAGCTTTTTTTTTTACTGCATTCATATTTTTATGACCCTTTGGCCTGAGGGGGGCCACATAGAGGAACTGGCTGTGGAATCAATAAGCGAGTTTGCAGACGATTTTCGCTGCCCTTTCTTATTTTATTGCTATATGTGTGGATGGATATATGCGTAACGGTTTTTATGGACTAGCCACGCCCCTTTCTGGGCGCATTTTATAGCCAAATTGGAGGGTTGGATCTAGGCCCTGGCCTAGGCAACACTTTTTCGCTTTGCCCGTAATGCATTGTGTCTAATACCCAATTAATTTGGGATTTGCCTTTAATGAGTCCCCCCAGCGAATTGCCAGCTGCCGCCACAAAAGTCCCCCAACCCCAACCCCACCCCGCTCGCCTTTCGCAACAACCAAAAAATTGTGCGTGTGGGCAGCTCGAACAGCGGACTTAATTAGCGCCCTGGCTAGCGGTAATAGACACAAATATATAGCCATAAAAATGCCCACCAAATGGCCATACATTCCCAGGCACACTTACATTCCCAGCCAAACACACACACACACACACACACGCACACATACAGAGGGAGAGAATAATGCGCTGCAGCACGACGACAATAATTTGTATCCATCTGCTGCACATTTGGTATCATTATTGTCATTATTATTATTATTATTATCATCATTATTGCCAAATGAGCTCTTTAAAAAATTTAAATTCGTCTATACATAAATACCCATTAACACCTTGACAATTGGGTATATTTATGATGTCATAAAAATGATGTGAAAAAACAAATAAAATTTTTTATATGTACTAAAAATTTACAAATTTAAAAATATCTCAGCGGAGGTTTGTCAAATGTATGTATATAAAAAATATATTGTTGAAGTCGTTGACCTATTTTATTCTTAAGCTTTAACAGTTCGATAAATTATTATGTATAGATTAATCAATTAAATTATTTAATAATTCAAATCAATCATTCAAATAAACAATTCATTCTTATAAAAAAATAAATAAATAAAAAAAATAAAAATAAAATAAAATGAAAATAAAAAATAAAAAAGAATAAATAAAAAAAATAAAAATAAAATAAAATGAAAATAAAGAATAAAAAAGAATAAATAAAAAATACAATAATAAATTAATTAAATAAATAAAATAAAATAATTAGTTAATAAATAAATAAACAGGGTATCTACAAATTAGGCTATCAATTTTTAAACTAATTCCTAGTAAATTCTAAAATACAATCAAAACAAAATAAATTTATATTTCGCATAATACAATATACAATAATTTATAAATTTTAATTTAATATTTAACTCCCAACTTTAATTATTTTATAAATAATATGCGAAAATAATCAATTATGCAACTAATTTCTATTTGTATTATTAGATTTAAATTCAAAAGCTGCCAAGGGCAAATTGCAGAAAATGCGCATAAAAACCGCAATACTAACTGTGATTTGATTGCGTGGAAAAGTTCAAAGTGAGAGAAAAAAGCTTAAATGCAATTACATTTACTTAGCGAATCTATGCGAAACCATCAAAATAAACCCTTTTCGCTTTATTATTTCGCTCAGCTCAAGCTCGTTTTATTTATATGATTTCTCATCAAATGGAATCCACACAAACACACACACACAAATGTATGCATAAGCGCAAACAAACACATACATACAAGCACGTGCAAATAATATCCATCAGCTCTATGGCCGCAGATTTGTATGGGGGACCGCACCCAAAAAAAAAAAAAAAATAGAATAAAAGGGAAAACCAACAACAGGCATTAGAAGAAGAAGAAGAAGCAAAGACGACGACAGCGACAGAGGCAGCGACAGCGACGCAGGGCCACTGTGAAAATGCGGTGCCATTTATTGAATCAGCTACAGGCAAATAGACGCGAGGGCAATCGGCACCCAAATTGTGTTGTGAGTATCTCTTACAACTAACTAACGGTCATGTAAATGTATGTATATGTATAGGTATGTATGTGCGTATGTATGCATGTGTATAGAAGGCAGCGCATGCCGTGAACTGTTGCGCGAAGCAAGCGCCGTTAATGAACTTAGGCTCAGGCGCGTACACATAAACAACTTGAATACACCCACAGACGTAGATTCACTCGCACGCATAGAGCGTAAAAGGAGTGCGACACACACACACACACGCACACCCACACTAATACAGTGAGACGAGGCAGTGACCTACCAACCTACTCAAGCAATTTCGCATGCTATGCACGAAAACTGAAACCAAGGCAAATAAACGCCGCGCCGCTTCAAACCAAAACACGCGCACACACACGCACCCACAACACACACACATACACGCACACATTCACGCTCATTTGCAAACACTCGAAAAACGGCAACAGTTTGCGCGAGCTTCGAACTACAACATGTTGCGAGTCGCAACCGTTTGGTTTGAGCGCAACTCAGATCGAACCGCAACATGTTGCCTGCCGAACTATGACGTATGCACGAGCGCGCTTGTGGCTGTCTGCCAATGCCAATGCCCACACCACCCACCGTCATCATACTCACTCAATGCGACTCACTCACACCCGACAACACACACGTTGAGTGCGACGCTGTTTGAGCGCAAACGTCAACGTACTTATATTGGCGGCATCTTTTGTAGCAAAAAATTTTTCGCACAAGTATCGCAGACGACGCTGTTCTGTTCACACGCCACGGCAAACGTTGCTGCTGCGCCGCTCCGTTCCGGGCAGAGTTACAGTTACAATACGTATCAAAGTATCGACGTCAAAGCGCGGCGTGTGCGTGTGATAATACATACATATGTATATCCACAGTTATATTTTGTATCAGAAAAAATAAAGAGAATATACAAAATTTCAATTTTTGGCACGCGTTGCAATCGAATAATAATAATAATAATAACAGCAACAAATTGGAGTTAAACAAATAAATAGGCACAAGTCTCTGCCGCCTCTTGCTGTCTATGCGTGCGTACGTGTGTGTGTGTGTGTGTGTGGGCGTGCGTGCGTCGCGCCTTCTTTGTGTGTAGTAGTGCGAGAAAAAAGCGCTGATTAAAAGCTTAAATTGGCTTAAACAAAGCGTACAATCAACAAGAAATAAACAACAAGCTGAACCAACAACAAGCAGCAACAACAAGAAATAAATAAAAAAAAAATAAAATAAAAACCGGCGCAAAGACGCTTCAACAACCAAAAAACAACAACAAATAAATAAAAATTCAATTATTTTGCTGATATTGCAAGCAGCTCAGCAGAAAGGTGCGACAAAATTTACAATTGTTTCTTTTTTAATCATATTGTTTAACAATTAATTGCAATTCACAATTTTTTTAATTATTGTATTTAATTAACAAGCACTGCACAAATATTTAATATAATTAATGCAAGAACTTGGCGTGAAAAACAAGGGGCACAGAAAAACAAAATAAGAAAATGGGCAAAAATATTTTCATTTACATTTTCTTTAAATGCTTCGCGCATTGTCGGCGGCGGAAATAATCGTCCGATATCTCTATATATTTACATACATATATACAAATGTTTAACGCTTAAGTCCAGACGTCTGCACACGATTTTTTAACACTAAACAACATGAATTAAATAAATATTTATAGCAATTTATTTGAGACTTTTTACGGCGAATCGTAGAGCTTTGTAAATAGCCTTTTACATGGAATTTCGTAGCGGATTTGAAAAGGATCTTAAATATAGTGTATATAGTACATTTCAATATACATCCGTAGTAAATTCAAAGTGCGTGTTTTTTAGTGCAAATTTATACAATTTAAAGTGTTTTCATGAACTTGGGTCGTATACTTAATAAAATTCTATTTGAAATACTCTTATTATTTTGCTATCAGAAAAAGTTGATGCTTCAAATAGACAGATTTAATTCTATAATACTTTTAGATATTTTCTAAGAGGTAATAAATATATTTAAAATTCTTAAAATTATTAAAGTAAATTAAATATTATACCTAAATATTTTATCTAACATCTGCAGTATTTATATTTGAGAATTTCTTTCTGAGCAATTAAATTAAATTCTGTTTATTGGGAATACTTTTTACCCATAACTGAATTTGTATATACTTATTTAGTATATACAAACAACAACTAAATCAGCCTCTAATTTGACTTGTTTATGCTGTAAAAAAAAAGGTATTTAAAAATATTAAAAACAAGTCTATAAATTACTTCAACAAGTTAATTTTCTAAACAGAATAAATTATGTTTGTTGTAAATAAATTTGACTATTAAATAAATCACAAAAAAAAAAAATTATATTAATAAAAGTTCACTGAAATTCGTTTAGTATTTATTATTATAAAATATTTTAAAATATTTAAAAAAAAGATTATTAAAAATTAAAAAAAAAATAATTTAAATTTGTTTAGTATTTATTATTATTAAATATCTTAAAATATAAAAAAAGAAAAGATTTAAAAAAATTAAATAGTTAAAAAAATAAATGAATAAAAAATTAAATAAATAAAAAAAACTTAACAAAATCATAAGTATGAAAGAACGTAATAAACAATAGAAAAAATAAAATAAATAATAAATAAATTTTTAATTAAACAATAATTAATAAAAATCAGCTTTCATTTCAAGATATAGATATAATATATTTATACAATATACCAATATCTATATATGTATAAACAGCAATGTCAATAAGTTCTCCATAACCTTACAAAATTTTGCATGGAGAACTATGAAAAATCTATTCCAATCAATGCATAAATTCAATACAAATATTTGTTTTGTAGTGTCTGCCAAATACTTGGGTAGAAGCAAATCAAATCAAATATACCTAACAATGTGCTGTGTATAACAGCTGTATTTATATATATATTTTATTTAAATCCATTCTCGCCTGCTAACTGCAGCCGATGAAAATGAAGAAGAAGCAGAAGAAACATGTGTTTAATATATATCTACAAAAAATCTTTTATAAATATATAAATATATGTATAAAAAAAATATATATATATGCATGTATGTTTGTATATATATATATAATAGAAATGAAATCATTTAAGATTCTTAAGAATTGGCATGTTGGTGCCAAAGCACACACACACACACGCACAGATACACCTATACATAGCTAAATAAATAGCTAAAGGAACCGTCAGCTAAAGAGACAAATCTTTTTTGTTAAGCATTATCAGAGAATTGTTTAGCGCCAGCTGATTAAGTGTCAAAATGTGTGCAAAGTGTGCGAATGGAAAGAGTGAGCTATAGTTAGAGTGAAAGAGAGAGGGAGAGAGAGAGAGGGAGAGAGAGAGTGGGAGAGAGTGAGTGCTTGCAGCTTTTGCCAATTTCAACTTCATTTCCATCAAAGCTACGTGCCGGGATCTTCAACCGGAAATATGCTCCAAGCAGCCAACGCACTGTCCCACTCCCTCCCCCGCCCTCACCACTACTCCACGGTGCTCCCCTTGTTGCATATCGCTCAGCGACTTTTGACTGCTGACAAACCAATTTACTGTGGATACTAAAAACTACGAGTGAAAATATGTGAGCGGAATGCGTTGGCGATTTGCTTAACAACAATTTCAAATTAGAAATTCAAAAGCCAAGAAGCTGAAATTCCCAGCGACAGCAACGGGAAAACAAAACAAAAAAAAAAACTTGTGTTTACAATTTTCAAATAGTTAAAGCAAAGCAAAAAAAAAAAACAAATACAAAAATAATAGCAGAGATTTTTAACATAATTAGAATTTCGGCCAATAATTACATTGTTTTACAACTGAAATGACCTTGACCATGAATTCACAGTTGCCATAAACCTATTTACAGCAATTTGTTTAGGTTCTACAACATTCCCAAAATTTACATTACATTTCTTAAAGTGATTAAATGGCTTAATGTGATTTTATTATAGACCACATACATATATTTGTAATTAAACCCATGTTCGCTGTCTATGTTAATTTACAGATGTTAAGACTTCATTTTGCAGATTTTTGATTAATTCTGATTTTGATTGCTCTGAACAATAGAGTGGAAACAAGCTGTAGTTTGTTCTTAAAACTACAAGTTTTCTCTTGTTGAAATGTTGAAAGCAGTAAAAGTTTGTTTCAAACAAAATTTATGTTGATTCTTACATAATTACTGCTGTAACAGATGACGCTATAAGGCATAATTAATTAGAGCTTTAGGTCTCTGTGATTGACGGATGGATGGAGTGGATGGCTAACACACTTCCCAGGGATGTTACAATGATTTCAATGCGTAAAAGTTAATAAAATTGTTGGAGTATTTTAAACATACATAAAAAATAAAATGTAGAATCATAGAAAAATTAATAGAATTTTTAGGTCTTGTAATAATTAATATATTTAATATAGAGCATATATTAAAATATGAAATATTTCAATATATAAAATATATTATACTATGTATTTAATATATATTGCATATGTTCAAATATAAAATCTATCAATATTTAAAATATATTATTAATAATAAAAAGTTGTTAAAAATAAATTTAAAAAAAAAAATGGTTTAATACATAATAATAAAATAAATAATATGCATAATATTTTACAAATATTTGAATAATATATTTTGAAAGTTTATTTATTTTGTATTAATTTAAAAAATTTATTTTTATTTATTTATTTATTTATTTTTTTTTTACATTCAAATAAATATTTAAGTTGTGAGTGGTACAAACAGCGTAATATATCATTTAAATTTTGTAAACAAAAAATACTGTTAAAGGCTTTTCTAGAATATTTTCTATTTAATATACATACTACTTTTACAGGCCCTTCTTGAATGCTCTGGAACATTTTCTATTTAATATAAATACTACTTTTATAGGCTTTTCTAGTATGCTCTAGAATATTTTCTATTTAATTTATTTTGGTTGTTATATCATATATATGTATATGCTAGAAAACAAAAGTAATTTCCTTTTGCTAAAGAGAGCATAACTAAGTTGGAGCTAATTGAAAATTTATACGCAACAATTCAGCTCGGATTCAATTAGTTCCCCAACAGCCCCCATCTAAAGTTCTTTGAGTGAATCTGTGTGTGTGTTCGTTTGCTAGTACTTAACTGCTTTAAAGAGCCGCAACAACAAAAGCAACAAACAACACACAACAAAGGCATATTTAAAGCAGCCCCGGCCAGATAAAGAGGCCTGCACTAAAGATAAGCCAGAAATTTTGGTACGTGCCTGAAATGCTATAGCCCCTATAAGAGAGACAGAGAGAGAGAGAGAGAGGCAGTGTGGGCCAATGTCAGGGGAAAACTAAAACAGTTTTTTGTAGCTATGAAAGAGAAGGCGGGATGATGGGCGTAAGGGGGACAAGTTCAGTTGTCGCCTTGAAGCACGTGTGCTAAACATTTGCATTTGTAAATCAATTACAACATTTACCAGAATAAAAGAGAAAACTTGTTCGCATTGGAAATTTTTGGGCAGACGAATTGCTGCACTGGGCTGCACAGGGCGCCAGCTGTGTGTTAATGGCCACTCTCGTATCGTATCTCGTATCGGATGGGCCAGCTGAGTGTGCAAATAGTAGTAGCTAATGCCACACACACACACACAAATTTCAATTGATGTGCCCAAAAGCAAAATTGCTCACAGCAGCACGCCCCCCCCACACTGCCACGCCTGTCTGTTACAGTAATCTCTCTGCTTATTGTACACGCCCACCTCCCACCATCCTCCATCCTCTGCTCGCGTTTTCGCAAATGACATTTGACATTACTAAATGAAATGCAATCAGAATTGTTTATGGGATTTGTTGGCCCTGGTAACGCGCAGCAACTTTTTCCTCACTTTTTTTGTTTTGTTTTAATCAAGTCGTCGAAGCATTTTCATTTATCTCTCAAGGAGCCGGAGCTTGTTGTCAAGTTGTTGACGCTTAAGTCTCAGCTAATCTTATCGAAAATCCTTTCGTTCCATAGCATTCGGCTTTTTTTTCTGATTCTGTGCATCGCTCTTTGAATTCAATTTCGGCTGACAACCAAAAAATGTTTCAGCCTGGAAACCGATTACGAGCTTACCCGAGTCTTTGGTGAATGTTTTTTCCAGCACTTTTTACAAATGGCTTTCAAATTATTTTTTTTTTTTAGTGGAATTTTCCTTGGAGTTGAGCTCAGTATAAATTATTTAACATTTTTCACAGGTTGGCAAACGGGGGCTTGAAATTTAAATAAATTAAATTGAACTCGTTGAAAATTATAAAACCAATTTTTGCATAAATTTATGGCAGGTGTGGCACATAAAAAAAAATATTTAAAATAAATTATAAAAAAAATTAAATTAAAAAATAAATCAATAAAATTAAAAAATAAATAAATATATTAAAAACTATATGTACCTAAATAATAAAAAAAAATACAAAATAAAAAATATATATTTTTTGTTATTAATATTCTTTTATTCCTCTTTTTAATATTTTACATTATGACTCAGGTTTATATATTATTTGTCATTCAGCAAAAATAATACAAAAATATATATTTTTTTCTAATTGAATCAACTTTTAAACAGCATAAAAATTTCTTGAAAAATGCAGGAAAAATACGTGATTTTTATTATTATTATTATTTTTTTTTTTTTTTAACTTTTGCAGAACTTATTCCATTTCCCTGTTTTTTTTTTTCAAAGTTTTCACAGCTACAACTCCAATTTGCATGCAAATGAAGTAAATCTAAAATGATGAAATAATTATATAAATTAAATAAAAAGTAAAACAACACTCAGAACATATGCAAATTAAACTCAACTTTATTTTACTCAACATTATAAATTCACATTTAAAAACTGCCAAAAACATAAAATTTGAAAATGTATAAAATTAAAATTATAAACTTTGGTCAGCATAAATCCATCAAAGCTGACCAAAAATCAAATTTTTAAGCAGCAGCTTAAATGCGGAATATATTAATTTATAATTGACTTTTAGCAATTTCCCGAAATTAATTAAAAAGTAAATGAAATAGGGCGATTTAGATTTAAAGAGCATCACAGTTGACTTGACTGTCCGGGCAGCTTTAATTAAAACCGATTTATTTTAACAATTATAAATGTTGTTTAAGAGCAAATTTGCTTGGCTTAGAAATCCTGTTTGAACAAATTGCGAAGAACTTGTCCTTGCACAAAACTGAATTCACAGAAAATGCTGCATTTTATTTATATTATTCCAAGAGATTTTCTTTTCTTTTTTTGCTTGTTAGATGCAGTCACGATAGTGAAGTGGGTATATTGGCTTTGTGCAATGCTCGTCTATTGGAATGCAAATAGGAACATTTTTCGGTATCTCAGAAAAAAAAATGTAAGATGTTGTGGATATATTTAAACTCCATGTAGGCATGGTAAATCTGGTAAACCTATTTCTTCTACAGTTTAGGAGTCTGTAACTTCCCATGTTACTTATTATGAATGGGTGTTCAGTGCAGTCGGTAACGCCCCAAAGTGCAACGATTTTACTTGTTTTGTTTTTGTATTTTGTGGTCCAAAGAATAATTTAAGCTTTGCACAGCTGAACAAAAGGAGGGCGTAAATGCTCTTCTGTTTTTACCTTGAATGTAAAATCTGATTTTATATAAAATCAGGCTCTCTCACTCTCTCTCTCTCTCTCTCTCTCTCTCTCTCTCTCTCTCTCCCTCTCTTCCGCTTTATGTTAGCATATTTATTTAAAATAGTTTTTATGTTAACAGCAAAATGATTTTGATTGCATATTTAAATATTTATAACAATGTGGAAGAGCTGGCAAATCAAATCAAACGTGCCATATGTTAAAATACTGTAAAAAATGAACAAAATATTAAGCATATTAAATACACAAAAAAAAAAAAGAGAGAAAATACAAAATAATATGCGCATAAATTTCATATTATTAAGCCACACGAATATTAAACAGCAAAAAAAACCAAAAATCAAATGCAGACCCTTTAAAAAAACACACACACACACACACTTGCACACTCGCACACAAATTGAGTGTGAAATTTTACGCGCCATTTAACAGAAGGCGGCCTCAAGTTAAATGTTTTTCTTCGTTATTTTATTTTTGCCTTTTGTTTGATGCCGTTTTTTAAGTGAAATATGCCCTTAAGCTAAAGAGAATAGGGCAAATTGGTCTAGCCAGGGTAGTGCGTGACCAAAAGATGCTCATTAAAATGATGTTATATGTAGCTAAATGATGTTGATAGATTTGACAGAAGTCTACTTAACAGAGCAGAATGCTGTTAATAGCATAACATAAGGAAGCAGCATTACCTGTTAATGGAATCGGACAGCATACATTAAAAATTAAATATAAAAATAAATATAGTTCTGATAATAATTATAAACTAGATATACATATATAATATATAGCACTTTATAAAGTATGTATTTAATATAATATAATAGTATACTATAGTATAATAGGACGTCTACAGCCCCATCTACCTCTGCTCCTACTCTATTAAGAAGCACCCACATGGGCATATTGAAAGACTTCTTAGAAATAGGCTTTCGATTATTTCTTTTCATATTTTAGAACACATTCAATTTGGTATTTTATTCAGTATACAAAAGACTTTTTCAATATCAATATCGATTCATAAATATTCCCTTCGAATTGCATTATTTCGATATTTGAAAGGAAATAATTTATGCAAGAAATATTGCGTGCAAGAGATTAGCATAATGAGCTACCTTCAGCTGAAGTTGCATACCAAATTAGAGGGTATCAAGAGCAGCACAAAGCGGCAAGGCACAAAGCATTTAGCAGCACTGTCAATTATACCAAAAATATACTTATAAGTAAGGGCTCTATAACTAAGCAGGAAGAGGATGGAGAATAAACTGGCACAGGAGTGAAATAGACTTGTCGCCTTTTGTGAGCAGGCAAAGAGAGATGAGAAGACAGAGAGAGAGAGAGTGGGTGGAGCCTGAGATAGAGAGCGTATATATGTATATACACATGTGATGGCATTATAATGATGATTCCTTTCCACTCTTCATATGCCTTCCCAGTCGCATGTGTCTGTGTGTGTGTGTGTGTAAGACGCTTAACCAACTGGCGACTCGGAACGGTGCTAAGCCGCTGGCGCTCATTGTGGTTAAGTTGGGCGGTACGGGCGGTACGGTTGCTTCGTCCTTTATTTTCTTCTTTGGGGTTTTTTTTTTTTTTTTTTAATTGTTGTTGCTGGCAACCGGATGTGTGCGCCATGCAGCCAAGTGTACAAAATGGCGTCAGAGCAAAAGTATTAAACGTAGCAACTTGAAATTTTCACAAAATTGTAAAGCAGTGACACAATAACACCCTACCTCTCCTCCCCCCCTCTCTGGCATATGTAAATTGTTCAGTGCCACATGTGGCACAATGTGTAAATAAGCGCGTTAGACTTTAAAAATCGTTGCCTACGCTGCTTGGCTCTTGGCTCTGGCTTTGGCAGCTGCCCCAGCAGCGCCTGTCACTGCAGCTTCTTCTTCTTCTTCTACTTCTTCGGTTTCTTCATCCTTTGCAGCTACGGCACTTGCTTTACTTAGCCGTCGCCCACACGGCGTCTGTTGTGGCTGTTGCGTCGTCTGTTGCTTGAGCTTATTGCCAGCAACTTTTTGCCAGCTTTTCGAAAATGAATAGCACAGCACAGCACACACACATACATGCATAAAATATATTCACACACATAGGCACACTCATACATACAGCGAAACCCCAACAGTACACCTCATATTTGTTTACTTTTTTATGCCTTCGCTTAAGGTATGATTATTTTCTCAGACATTTCGTTGCCGAATTCTTGTGAGGTATATATATACTTATATTTTACAGATTTTATTTATTTTATTTTTTTATATATTTTTAAAATTTTATTTTTTTATGTATTATTATTTCTAGAAGGCGAGGTCCTCTTTAAGTTGATTTAACTTAGTAATAATAAAGTGATAAGCATTAATATATTTAATTTTTATTATATTTTTTTATTATTATTTTTATAAATTTTTAATATATATAATATGTTTATATTTTTTATTTATATATTTTTACTATTTCTAGAATATAATTATTTATTTATATATATTTTATTTATTTATATTTTTTCTTGTAGGCGAGACCCTCTTTAACTTGACTTAACTTTATCTAATCAAGCTTAAATTTTACTCACTTTATAGCTCATATATCAACTTGCTGACAATCAAAATGTCTTATAAAAAATTTGATAAAGTTCCCAAAATAAAAGGCCATATATATAAATAGCTCCAAGTATTATTTGCTCCATCAAAACAGCATTAAACCAACTGCTCAGCTATCATCAGACAAATTGTAAAAAAAAATATATTTATATGTGAAATTCTTATACACATATCAGATATCAGCTTGAGCTATGCGGAGCCGCCTGCAAGAGCATTTACTGTTCACTGCGGCTCCACTTGGCTCAGCCCTCTCAGCTTGTTGCTACACGGCATTATGAGCGTTTGCTTAAGTGCCAAAAGGGTTGTCAACTGTTTAAACTGGGGAGGGCAGGGAAAGGCAGGCAAAGGCAAGGCGAGCCAAGGTTTCGCTTGAAAAAACATCTCAATTTCATTTTATATCTTAAATAAAGTAATTGTGCTGAATGAATAAATTAGCAGTTGCTGTAATATGCTAATTGCCGAAGGAAGTCAAAGAAGTTTCAAGTATTTTTGCTTTGGCTTTGACTATTTCTATTAGAGGCCAAAAGGAAAAGAAATTATTATTTCTCTTTTTTTTTTAATATTTCATATATGAAAGCATTTCATTTTCATATTCTTTGAACTTCAATAAAAAAAAAAAAAAAAACTCTACACATTTAAATGTAAATGTGTTGAGCGGCAGCTGTTAACCAGGCCAGGGTTGCCAGGCTGCTGAATGAAACAATTTCAGCATATATAAAATCAAATATGTAGCAAGTGCTGGTATCGTATCATAGTTGGTTTTGTCTAGCATTTATTTAGCTGCCTTGCCATTTGCATGTGTGAATAAACCCATACACACGCACACGCACACACACATGCACATTTATATGCTAGTAGGCGGTAGAGGTAGAGGTAGAGGCGTAGCATTTGTGTGTGTTTATTTGTTATTGTTAGCTTACCTCAAACACATTTTTATGACATTCAATGGGGCAGCAGCAACACAGCTGAACGTCAAATTGAACGCCAGACGGTGTAAACTTTTGCTGTTGACAGCAACAACAACAGCCAGAAAAAAAGGAAAAATAATATATACATATATACATATATGTGTGTGTGTGCGTGTGTAGGGCGCAGAAGTTGTAGAAAAAACACGTTCTGCAAATGGGGCCAACTAAATTGTTGCTGCACATGCGGCGTATGCGTAATAAATCCATTGACAATGACGTCACGGCGACCATGCCACACCACTCAAGCAAATAACACTTTGGTATTTAAGCAATTTGCATACCAGAGACCACCCCTCCCCCCCTCTCCCTCATCTGTGTGCTGTCTAAGTTAATTTGTCGCGAGTTATTAAATTTTGTGCCAAGTTCCTTGGGTTAACTTCAAAGCTAGTTTCGGGCAGAGCGTAGAACTTTTCAAGACGCTACCCAGTGCAAGTTTCTGTGTGTCCTGCGGCTTTTGCGGCCAAAACCCCCATTTTAGCTATGAGCGAATAGCCAGCAACTTGACTGCGGGCAACTCTATCTCCCTCTCTCTCTCTCTCTATACACTATATTATATACCTACACACACTTAAAAATTCATTTATATACACTGACAGAAAAATAATTAAAGTTCTGGAGTGTTCATAATTGATTTCATTTGCCTGGCGGAGGAGAATTTCTATTGGCAGTTAACTTACAAGAGGTTATTGTGGCACGCACAGCTGAACTTGCCACACAACTTTGAGTAGAGCATATTAAGAATTTTCTTATTAAAAAAACTTCTGCAAATTATATTTTAGCAAGTTTTTTAATAAACGAAAAACTGGAAGACTAAATTGAAATTTCTGGGAAATTTTCTTTAAAATTTGTGATTTTTATACTATTTATAATTTTAAACAAATTAATTAAATTGACTTACAATTTAAATTTTAAAAAAAATTTGTTTTCAACAATAATTTTTTTTTTATGCATTGCAATGCAATACAATTTATTTAATTTAATTGTTGTTTATTTTTTTTTTTCTTATTATTTTATATGTATTATAGTTATTTTTATTTTATTATTATTTTTGTTTATTTTCCGTTTATTTTAATGAAACTCATTTATTTATATTTTTATATTTTTTCTAATTATTTTATATGTATCATAGTTATTTTTATTTTATTATTATTTTTGTTTATTTTCCATTTATTTTAATGAAACTGATTTATTTATATTTTTATTTAATAATATTATTAATAAACAAAATACATATACAATAGATTTAATATTTATTTTATTTTTATTTATATTTTTATTTAAAAAATAATAAATAATTTTAATTTTTTTTTTTACTTTTTTTTATATTTGATGTAAAATTTGATTTTTATATTCTATTTATATTTTATTTTCTTTGCTGTTTTTATTTTTCTACTATAGTATTTCATTTTTAATTTTAGTTTATATTTTTCTTTTGCATAGTTTTACAATTTAGTTATTATAATTTTTGCCTCTTTGAACAAACTCTGCTCTAGCTCTAATATATTGGCTAAAGTATTTCTTACCTTTTATGAGCAGCTCGTAAATTTGTTTACCAAAACTTTTCGCTGAGTGTAACTACCAAACTTTTAACTTCTAATAATGCGCCTTCTCTCCCACCCAACTGCTGCTACCTTCAAGCAAGCTTCAGTTTGGTCGCTCTTCTCTCCCTCTCTCTCTCTCTCTCTCCCTCTCTCTTTCACTCTGCTCAACTGCTGCTTCTGACGCTTTGGGCCCATCGTTAAGTTTCGTTTTTCAATATCATTTTTCAGCGCTTTTAACGTTGCATGAAAATTGAAAATTATGCGCGCCTGCCTTTTATTTTTAATTTACGTGCAAAATGTTGAATGCCATTAAGGTGAATGTGTATATATATGCGAGTGTGTGCAAGTGTGTGTGAGTGTGTGTTTTTGGCATGTTTTGTAAAAATTGGCGCACATTTGTGATACGTTTCAGTTGATAAGCGCCGACTCGCCGACCCACAACAATTTATGTTGTATTTAATCAGATTGAAGTCAGTTTTTGAATGCGCGCCCACCTGCTCTAGGCGACTCGCACCTGAGCGATAGAAATCTACAAATTTCTGTGAACTGCAATTTACATGCTGGCAATTTGTATAATTGATTAAATATGCGTGCCGCTGGCGTTTGTCACGAAAATCGCGTACAATTTGCCGAAACGAAACCAGAAGGGAAAAACCAACTAAACTAAATTTTATATCAATATACATATATATATATATGTGTGCGTGTGTGCGTGTGTGTGTATGTATGTGTGTGTATACATGTCTAATTAATATGCCAAGCCAGACCTAAATGCGGCTATTTATCCAAAATATGCGAATATTTTCTTGACTAGGCTATATTATTATTAAATTAGTGCGCTTAATTATGATGTTCTTGGCACACACACACACACACACGCACACACATACACTCAGAGAGCTGTTGAGGTATTCCGAGAGCTACTATAGACCTCTATCTGCGATAAGGCACGTCTGGAATTGGGTCGCAGCAAAGTTAAGCTCTGCCACGCCCACCAGCGCCAGCCGACGACAGCCCAGCAGCTTGGCCATTTTATTGGCCTGTGGCATGAAATGGCGCTGACTGCTCCACTTTTTTTTTTTTTTTTTTTTTTTGTTACTTTTATTTTGTTGTAGTCGTTGTTGTTGTTGACTTTACGAGCCCAAGCAAAAATATGAAGTGCACGACAAATTATTTGCCGCTGTTGTAGGTCGCGAACGGGACAGAGAAAGGGATCAGAAGGAGAATGAGAGTGTGAGAGAGGGGGAGCTGAAGAGCGAGGGCGCAGCAGGGTTAAGTTATAGCTAAAGTTGACATGTACATCGGAGGCAAACACTCAATAGCAGTTGACACATGGCATTTGATTGCGTTTCTCCATTAGGGCGCCGAAACCCCTTTGGGTCACACACAGAAATATATTTATATATATGTATATGTATATATGTATGTATGTATATAGCATATACTTAACCATTATACAAACGGCCATAAAAATGACTCGTATTCGCTGCAAATGGCACAAGGTCAGCCCAACTTCCCGGGACAAATCAGATTATGTGCTTTGCTTTCTGTACGAGTTCACACGAATCCTGTGATTCGATTTGAGTACTTCAATAGAATCGCGGCTTATTTTTGATTTACTTCGGGTATATATATATATTATTTAACAATTATTATGTAGGTGAATAGCAAACAGTTGCGGTCATAAAAATAATACGACTGCGCATAGCAAGTTTGTGTGAAGTAATTGATTTATTTATTTATCAAAAATTTATATTTATTTAATTTATTAATTAAAAATTTATATTAATTTTCTCATAAAATAATTAAGAAAATAATGTAATATACAAGAAAATTTGTCTGATTTTTTTTGCCTAAACTTTAAAAATTTAATGGATTTTATTTTGTATATTTATTTATTCAACTTGTTTTTATTTTATTTTAATTTTTTGTATTTATTTATTTTAGTTTATTTATTTATTTATTTTTTTTTTTTTGTATTTATTTAAATATTAAAATTTATTGTGGCATTGTATTATATATTTATTATTTATTTCGTTACATTTACAGCAAACTTACTTACCCACAAAAATCATAAGTTTTAGTTCAGAGATATTGCTTAACCTTGAATATTTCTAGAGTTTCGTGCTTAAAGTCATTTTCCAAAAGCTTTATGAGAATTTTAGGCAAAACCCTAGACGTTTTATAGCCCTTAGAACTAAATAACTAATTTGTGCACTCACAGCATATATATTATACGAAAAAATTAGCCCAACAAATATGTAAAATATTATTCATGGCATTATTTATCAAGAAAATAAATCAAAGCACATTTAAATGGAATTTCCCATGAGAATTGCATCAAATTATGACAAATTAATGCGGCAGATTGTAAGCAAGGTCAGTTAGATTAAAAGCAACGAATTTTTTGATATTTTAAATGTATTCAGAAAGAAATCAAAGGCTCAACTTTTTATGTAATTCTCAATAGTTCTTAAATATTTAAATAGTCTTGGCAACTCTAGCAGAAACCTGCAATTATTGTAAAAACATTTAAATTAAGAATTAATGTTAGTTCTACTTGGTTTTTGTTTTAAGCCAACTGCACAATGTTTACACAGAATTAGAGCTCACATGGACAAAGTTAGTGTGGAAAGGATGCAGCTGCTTTCCATTTTCATGATGAAATTGAAAAAGTTGCTGACATGTGTGTGTGTGTGTGTGTGTGTGTAGGTATGTGTGTGCAACACTTTTGGCAATTACATTTTTAGCTGAAACTGAAACTGAAATCTGAAGCACAAAACGAAACTCAAAACATAATCAAAATATTTCCTTTATCATAGCAGACTCATAACATGCTCTGGCGTGAACAAAAAAATATACACTGAATGCCAATAGTATACGCTCACATGCCTTTTGTTATGCATACAGCTAAGAACTACTCGAATAGGGTATGCCTGACTGGGAAATACCCGAAAAAAAAATCAGATTCGACTGAGTCAAGTCATCTGAATGATCAAGAATATATATATTTATATATTTTACACCTGACTTGATCAAGAATATGTTTATATGTATATATAGACTAAATGCCACGCCTACCTACACTTGCATATGTATCTATGTGGGCCAGGCTATTACACCCGCATTTCCCATTTTCAATGAGCGGGAGAATACAAAATATTTCAAAAAAATAACTTTTGGCTGCCTTCTGTGGATTGATTGAGTGGGCGGTGGCATAGTCAGAATCTGCCCCACAGGTGTTGTAGCTGCCGTAGTCGCTTGCTGTTGCTTTGATTCGCTTTAATAAATGTTGCACTACAAATTGCAGTCGACGCCTTGTGCGCCAATATATCACAACGTTGCTGAAGTTGACCTCGCCCGGCAGGTGGCATGTGGCATGCCCGCTTGGACACATCAATAGCTATCCCCAGCGTTGGCCCGGTCCGAGCGACGGCCTGGCACATATTTTAGCATAAAACATTTACATAAAACTTTCACGGCTTATGGCGCACGAATGCAATACAAAAGTTTCATTGTGCACATTGGCCGTTCATCTACTGCGGGCACTCACTGTGACACGCCCCCCCACACACACAGATGGAGCGAGCGAGCGGCCCATCGACCGACCGCTGAGTTACTTTCAATTTCTACTTCTTTTTTTTTGCAAATTTAATCCATTGCAAGCGACAGCAACAAGCTAAGGGAAAAACTGGCAGCTGGGAGTAGGGTCTGAGCGACTGCGAGCTGAGTTGGTATTAGGAATATTGATAGAACATATATATACATGAGCTAGACAGACAATCAGAGATGCAATTGTTATCACAATTAAACAGCTAATGAGATTTACATATCTAATCTTGATTGATTTGCGCCTCTACTCGAATTTTCGTCTCTAGTCGCAGCTCTAATTAAAATTTACGCTCCAATAGGACTTGACTCGCTATTTGTAGTTCTGCTTTTTTTTCTAATTTATATAAATACTAAATTTCCAAAAATAATTATACAAAATATCACAATGACAACTTCATATAAAACATGGCATATATAAAAAAAAAAAAAAATTATTTAAAATAAATATATTACATTTCAACAATTTTATATATAACTATATAACATATATCTAAAATATATATTATATATCATATATATATAGACAATAATTATTTGAAAATACAACTATA
Organism: Drosophila aldrichi; assembly: GCA_035045965.1. NCBI lineage: Eukaryota > Metazoa > Arthropoda > Insecta > Diptera > Drosophilidae > Drosophila > Drosophila aldrichi. The sequence goes on from JAWNOM010000511.1 coordinate 950,886, forward strand.
TACAATCACATATACAATTTAAATTTTTCAGATTTTATTTAGTGTATATATCGAAACGTTAATTGCTATTGATCGGACGTAAAAACCACAAAAGCTCCAATGTAAGACACATTTATTTAGTACAAAAATGAAATATATATACATATATAGAAATTGTTTACAGTTAGTTGCATGACTAAATCGATTCTATATGCTTGTAGAAATGCAATTGCAACTATCGCTGAATTATCTCAATTTTTCTCTACTCTCTCGACTTTTTCACACGCATGTTTCTAGAAGTAGAGGTCTAATACAATTTAGTTTGAATTTTTTCTACAATTTCTAGAGTTTATAAATAACTAAAAATTTTAAATAAAAATATAACAAATGAATGAATTTTGTTCTTTAACTAAAAATTCAATTTTTTCAAATTTTATAAAAGTTTTTTTATACTAAAAGCTGCAGAGGGAAATTTGGGACGGTGTTACGTACGGTTTTGATCTGTCTTTAAGCCGTAACAGACTTATTTTAAATACCAAATTGTGAATATTTATTTGCTAGTATTTTTTTTAAATTTATATACAGTCAAATGTACCCGCTCTACTAAGTAGTGTAGGGTATAGAAACTACCATTCCTCTAACAACTTCGCCAGCTCCCAGGAGTAGACTTTGCAATTTGCTGGCACCAGCACACACACACACACACACACACACACACACACACAGTATAAAGCCAGCCCTAAGTAGGACTTGGCTACTCTCACCTGCGCTTCACTTTTTTTTCACATTCTTTCTCTACAATTTTTTGCCGCTACCTTTTCTTGCGCGTACTCAAAAGTATTCCCTAGTATTTTTCTCTCTCTCTCTCTCTCGCTCTCTGCCTCAACTTCTTGTTGCTTCTGGACTTGGTTTCGCTTGCAACATTTCGTTAGCTTCAAACGAGCATTTTGGCCCGCTAGCAAAAAGCTGTTCATAAATTGCATGTTGGCTTTACAGCGGGTGTGCGTGTGTGTGTGGGTGTGTGTGCGTGTACTGGCATGTATTCCATTTTGTTTTTTAATAGACCCTCTTCGCATTTAAACTGTTATGCTTGGCGTGGCTCTGGTGTCGGCACAAAAGGCACCTTTCCCCACTTTTATCGCTTAAGCCAAATCAGTGTCGAGCTGCACAGACATACATAGACATATGTATATATGTATATATGTATATATGACCCCATCCTGTCCAACGTGCCGAATCGATAGTGTGCAGCTAGAGCTAGACTGAAATTTACGTTTAGCCTGCAATTTGTAGCTGACCCTGTGGCATCAAAAACTAGCCTTTGGCCTAAAGCGCCATCAATTTTTGGTCTATTCCGCTGGTCCGCACACGTTCGCCTTTTAATTTACGGGCAATTAGCGAAAAGGTAACACCAAAAAAAACTCGTGTAATTAAAACTGTTTGTTTACTCTGCATATTAGTTAATTAGGGAATGCGAAAGCCAAAAAAAAAATCGCTAAATGAAAACTAATTAAAAATCAAGAACAAAATTTCTACACTTCTGTGGGTTTCGTTTATGCCTTGTGTGTGTGTGTGTGTGGTGTGTGCTCTGGCTCTATATTTCCATTCAATTTCTCTTGTTTCTATTATAATTTATATTTGTTTTCCTTTTGGCTCGGCCCCTCGGCGATTATGAGCAAAGTGTTATGTGATTTATGCCCGGCACGAAACTTTTATTACTTTCGATATGTGGGCGGCAGCCTAATGCGATATATGATATATGCATTGTTGACGCGCCGATTGAGCCGATACTGCTGTGTCCATTACGAAAGAAAAAAAAAATATAAACGACAATCAGATAAAGCATAGACTATAATGAAACATTTGAAACCATTTATTACAATGCCCATACACATAGTCAATATAGGCAATGGCCCGGGAAGTTAAATGCTAAATACCAAAAGATTTTATCGCATATTTAAGGAAATTATATTCTTTAAGACTGCGAGGTTGGATTATGAAGGAAGCTATGGATAGCAAAGCATAGATGATTGTATATAAGTATTATTAAAGTCGGAGTCATATAACAAAGTAAAGTAAAGCTTTAAGGTGTAGTAAAGTTATTCGATATATGTAAAGCCGTATGGAAATACGTAGAGCTTTCCTTAGGAAGTCTTCAGGGATTAATTTTTGTTTATACAATATAAAGTCGTATGGAAATACGTAGCGTTGTCTCAAAGTACTTAAGACCTCTGCAGGGATTAATTTTTTTTATATAATAACAAATGGTAATGAAAATATTTTTAAACTTATGATTATGGTTTTTTTTTTAATTTACCTTCAATAAACTCTCAATTCTTCAGCTCCATATTTCTCTATATAAATATTAAATATTTCCTAACATATTTATCTCATTTAATCATATTTCTTCAATACTACATATACTCCAAATTACACTTCTCTAAAATTCATCCTCACTAGCAACAATTCAAATTAAATTTTTGATTGCCTCCACCCAAAAGTCTCGCATTTCATAATTTTCAACCGAAACTATTTGGTTTGCCTGGCTAATTAACGCAGCCAAACCAAATATTCTAAATTATTTCCGCAAATAAATAGCAACTAATTTAACGCTTTTAACAATTACATAAAAAACCACAGCAAACACATTAAATGAAACAATAAAACAATGCAAACAATTGCTCCAAAAAAAAAAAGTTGACAGAATGCAGTTGGCTGTCAACAATTGGAGAATGCTCGCTTGAGAGTTTGAAGAGAGTTGAAAGAGTGAGATCGACTGATTCTTAACGATTAACGACTGTCTGAAAAAAAAAAAATCCAAATGACATTTGGGGTTAATAATAAAATTTCTAGACTCTACCTTCTAAGGTCGCTAAAAATATATTTCCCTTTACACTTCTCTATAAGTAAAACCAATATACTCTTCTTCTTTTTCCTGCGCATGCATAGCAAAAGAGCTTTGCAAATTTATTTGCTAATTCGCTGAATTTTTAATGAGATGCGTTTCATTAAATTTACAACAAAATGCATTTACAATTAATTACAAATGACACAGAAAGCAAATGTTAAGTTTGTGTGAGCGAATAAGGGAGAAGGAGAAGGTAAACGAGAGCTGTCTGTGTGTGTGTGTGTGTGTGTGTGTGTGTGTGCTAGTTGTTTGCAATTAAAATAAATTTGCACAGGAAATTAAAAAGTTGTCCGCAATACACACATGACGTATACGCAGCGTGGTCGCTGCTATTGCACAATGCAATGCACACACACGCACACACACACACATCACTTTGATGGCATTCGAGTATCTGTTTGAGTATTTCCAGCACCGGCTGTTAGTTATTAGTTGCGGTTGTTGTTATTGTTGCGGCTATGTCAAGAGCCAGCGACAGGGCTCGAGTGCATTGTTAGCTGCACTTGCGCCCTCTAACGATACGTGGCAAAGGAGCAGAAGGGCGAAGGGGCTCCACTTTTGCACATTGCCATTTGTTAGTGGCCACCTGAACTGTATTCGAAAAAAAAAGAGAAAGAAAGAAAGAAAATTGCAAAGAAAAAGCAACACTCAATATGCATGCGAACGAAAATAGTTCAAAGGAAATTCTCTAGTCTAGCACTCGTCGCAGCAAGCCGTGCCAAGCGCCCCAGGCGCCTCGGGGCGCATTTGTGCCACATTTTTGGCTTGGTTTCATTAATTTACATATTTAGTAAGTCATTGAAAATGCGGCTTTCATGTTGTTTCCTGGGCAGTTTTACTATTTTTAGCGCAATTGCATTGCGCCACTAATTAAAATTCATTGTCGGCAAAAAAAAACATCACGCAGATCTGCACTTGATTTACATTTCCCCGGCACGCCTCAACGCCTCTCCATAAAGACATGTGTATATATATTTATTTTACACAAGTATTTCAAAGTCATTTAATTGAGCGTATAAAGACTGCATCGCAGACTAACTGTAACTGATGGGCACTAAAATGTGCTTGAACAAATATAAGTATATTCATTTGAAGGACTCTATAGATTAATTTAATGCATATGGAATTGTTTTTTGATTGAATGATTTTTCGAATTCATATTTAGCCTTTCCCCGAAATGCTAAAATGCCAAAGGTCCACAGGTAAATGGTTTATGCTAATTACATTTATTTACTCATTTATTATATTTTAGTAATTTATGAATCATTTTCTAACTAAACTGAAATTTTGGGAGATTATTTACATGATTGGTTTACTATATCTCTCTGCTCTACAGCCAGCTATCCTTATATATAAACGCTTAAATTTTTATCATCTATAAGATTTAGTCAACATTTTTCACGTTTCTCTACTTAAAGCAAGCCCTGTTAAAGCTGGCTTTAAATATTCGATATTCTGTTTACCCATAAATTAAAAAGGTTTCTGCAACACTATTTAAATGAGCTTGCTTAGCATTTTTGCTCGAATAAATTCTAAAGATTTTGTAAACAGATACTCCTTATGCATTTGAAAGTTAGATGACTTTGCTACTCATTTGAAAGTATGACAAATTTTTTATTGTATTACAAAGAAAGACAACTTTATTAAATCAGTCTCCCTTTATTTTATTTTTTTGTTAATTCTTTACAACCTATTACAGAATCTAGCACAGCTCTATAAAAGTCTCACAGACGTTTTATATAGCTGTTATACAAATTAAATAGAACTCTTCATCAGCCGCATAACTTTTTATCTGTTATACAACTCTAACGCAAATGTAATACATTTCTGTTTAAATTTGTATACAACTCTTTTTTAGCTCTTTAAGCTTCACCAGCTGTATATATATTATATAAAGCTATTATACAACTATTATACAGCTCTTTAATAACTCTTAAAAATCTCTTATCCAAGATTTGTACAGTGTTATAAAATCCATAACCTCTAATCTCTTAGAAATGCTTTTGCAGCTCTCATAAAAATCTGATAGAAATCTTCTCTTACTCTTGTATAGTTCTCATAAAAATCTTATGGATCTCTTGTGCAGCTCTCTAAGTACCAAAGATCTTCGCTTACACAAATATTATACACATTCTATACAGCTGGATTGGATCTCTCACCCAGAACTCTATAAATATATCATCGAAACTCTTCTACAGCTCATAATCAAATGCAAATCCCAGCAAGCGCTACACTTCCCCCTAACTACTCTAAATGCCAAACACACTCTGTTCAGCACAATTTCCCTTTACAGGGTATATAGAAAAGAGAACTATAGTAGTGCTGCACTAAGGCCGCTTTTGTTGCTTCTGGCAGCCATTTGGAGCGAAAGACCGTTAACAGTGCTGAAGCTTATGCAAATGAATCGACCCGGCATAAGTCAGCGGGATTATGCTAATGTGGCAACCGCAGCGAGTGTTCACTGTAATTGTGCAATGTTTGGGTTTCTAATCAGAAACTACACCAGCAAGGGCAAACTGAATTTGCATTAGACAAAAGTACGTTAATGATATCCTTAAAGATATTGCAGCTAATTGAATTTCAATTCGAATTTGAGTTTGAGCTCAACGTGGCTCAACTCAAGCACGGCAAAGCGATTTGGGCGGCTACCTCAATTGGAAAATTGCTGTGAAAATGTGTGGAAAGAGCACAACAAGTTTAGCTCTAAGCGTTCACATAATCGCAAATACATTAGACTCGACTTCAGTTGTATGGCTGAATGCATGAATAAATTACCAACAAAAAGGTAATTTTTTTTTCCTTCTGCTCTTTAATAAGCTAGGGCGCCCTAAGAGAAGAGAGCAAAGAAAAATGTCATTAAAAATTGTGAAGTCATAAAAGTACTTCTTTTTGTCTATGCGCATCAAACAAAGTTCAGCATAAAAAGTGAAAAATGTAGATAGATTTTATTTCTTGAACAAAAGACACTTGCCGTGAGTACATCATTGTTTCTTTTATTTATTGTGTGCTACGCTTTTATTGCAGTGTTGAGAAATGCTTAAATTGATAAATAACTAGGCATTGAAACGCTGCCAACTCGTATTGACACCAAGAATAATAGCCGTGAGCGCTGCCAACTTGTTGAAAGTCTTGCCGGGCATAAATTTACCTAAAAAAAAAAAGAGGAAATACGGAAGGAAAGCAAGATTTCTAATTGCCTTCGTTCGCAGTGCCAAAAATAGAAACAAATTGAATATATATATCAACAGCTGACAGAATATATACATACATATTGTCTTAATATGTTCCCGCTAAGATTTATGGAACTAGTGAAATATTCAATACAATGTGATTCATGAGCTGCTAGAAGCGAAAGTCAGGCACAAAATGTTTTATGTAACAATTAAACCATTGTTTATGATGTCTATGTCAACACTATATCTAAATAGATTTATGAAACACTACTGAAATATATCTAAATTTGATATTAGTGAAATACAAAACAGTGTTGGTAAACAAACTATTATGTTGGCAGAGTGCTAATGTTTTCTTACAGATTTTTTGACTGACTAAAAATCCTAAAAAAAAATAAATAAATAAATAAAATAAATATGTATATACTTTTTTTTAATAAATAAACTAATTATAGTGTTGAAAAACAATAAGAAAAAAATTGTAAAAATAATATTATTTATATTGCATATTTATAAAGAGATCTATCGACTTTTTTGTGATTTTAACTAGCGGAAATCTTCTCATTTTTGTCTGCCTACAAAAGCCTATTCAAATTATTTAAGCCAACGAATTGAATTGCTTAAGAGGCCATAGAAAATCCTTTGCACTTAAAATTGTTAAACGACTTTGAAGCCCTCGTCAAGCGCTCGTAAATTTTAAATGAAGTAATCGTAAAATACGTACATATATATATAAAGCCACAAATGCTCAGATTAAAACTTGTTCCGAATTGTTAATTGCATGCAATGATTGCATTTCGACTACTCCACTTGCCCAGCGGGCAAAAGTGGATTCAAGGTGCGCTGCTATCGATAGTTATTCCGGTCATGGAAATGCATTAGGCACTCGGACCGGTAGAAAACAGATTAAACTACCAAAGTCTATGCAAAGCCACAATCAGCAGCTGCTTTGCATTGGAAATCCCGTCTAAAGTTGGATGCGAAAAAAATCCAGGGAAAAAATATATATAAATAAATTGAGAATCAGCCACATAATGTTGACTATAATCGGCTTAACTAAAGTTCTGGGAAAGTTGTGGTAAATCAATGATTACAACTAACCGGAGCTCTTTAAAAATTTATAGAGCCACAAACAAACTTTGTCAACTGGAGATGCCATAGATTCACATTCCCATAGCCTGTATGCCTGTGTGTGTGTGTTGTGGAATATATACATATATTTTCTACATTTCCACATCAAAATGTGCATAATCAAATTTCACAAGTGAATTCGTGCAATAAAATCTTCTCATCTGCAAGAGCAAACACATAGCAACTGGCCAAGCTCAGATTAGATTAGCTGAAAGGCAAACTGAGAGCTGGAATACTTTGAGTATTTCGTTTCAATAAGAACTGCTTAAAGAGTAAAGCGCATTAAAATGAAAATAATCTTGAACTTGTCATAGGTGTCAAGTTTGTTTGAGTTTTCCGATTAACAGTCGACTAAATGCTTTGAAAGCTCATTAAAGCTTTTAATCAGCAGACTGTAAATAATCTTTGATTTGTCTGTGATGTCAGCACTACTTGCAACAACTGACGTTTGAACACATTGAAAGCTTATTAAAGTTTTCTTTCTTTATAACAACTTGGCTTGAATATAAAATTTACAAAAATTTTGGAACATTTATCTTGGGAAATACCCTAATAAATGGCACAAATTTAAAGCCTTTCATGATATAAATTTACCTATTAAATTTAGGCAGCCCATATTTTAGCCCATTCAAAAGTAATGAAATTGCTTTTAAAGCTTCTTTAGAGCCATAGTCAATTTTACATTAAACAAATTTAAAAGTACAGAAAAGTTTTAAAAGGTCTTTAGATAAATAATAAAAAAGTACATCAAAAACTTTGCTATAATAAAACAAAAACAGCATTTTAAGTAGCTTAGAAAGTCAGCCTATAAACAGATTAGGCTTCATTTAACTAGAAAATGCCAAAGCTCAGTTCGCTAACTTGACAATAATTGCCCAAGCACTGGCTGTGCAGCTGAGATAGCTCTCTCTCTCACTCTCTTTCTGTCTCTCTTATATGAGCGCAGGCTCCAGCTAATCAACTAAAATTGAACGCAGTCTATTTGCTGCCATATCCCGTGTCACGTTCAGCCAATGTCATTGTGAATCGAATGAATGTGAAATGCCTTCAATCAGAAACACAAACGAATATGGGCTGAATATGGGGGTGTGGGAAAGGGGGGCAACATAACTACTGGCAACTCGGCAACTCAACTGCGAGTCATTTACTTTTTGGTGATGCAGTCGAGTGTGATACCAGTTAATTTTGAAATCTGTCAAAAGGCATTCAACAAATTAAACTCAATTGGCACATTGGCCCCCGGAATGTGGACGACTGTGGCCAGCTGTACTGGGCTGTGCTGGCTGAATGCTTTGCTGGTTCACTGGCCAACTCCCGGGCAGGCAAATAAACATGGCACTTGGCAGCCGCTGGATTACATTTCACATTTCATTTGAGCAGAAGGTGAGGCGCTTGGCCATTGGGAGCCGAGTGGCATATGTGGCACAGCTATAGCCAGACAGACAGACAGAGCGCAACGAGAGTCATCATAAAATTGATCATCAAAAAAAAGGCCACATAATGCCAGTCAGCCACTCAGCCAGCCAGTTGGCAGTAACTCACAAGTCCGGGCCGTACTCGACTCCGGCGTACACTGGCGCAGGGTGGGGGCCAAAAACTACTGCAGCGCCCATAAAATTTTCAAGTGCAGTCTTTTAGGCTCAGCGTGCGCCAAATGCGAAATTGGACATGAAAATGAAAGGCATAAAAAAACAAGAAAAAGCGAAATGGGGAAAACAAACAACAACAACAACAAAAGTGCCAGGCAATGCTGCAAGTGGCCCCAAGTAGCAGCTGCCACATTTAAGCAGCAAACGTCTGCGGGGCAAAGCCAACGCTCATGTTCCGGCCGCAAAACACGGCAAAACAAGCCGAAAAGAGAAAGCAACGGAGAACACGAAACAAAACACGAGAAAGCCCCAAGTAATTGGGCAATAACGAAGCTTTTATGCTCTAGAGATTGGCACAGTTTTCATTATTCGTTTGCAAACATTCATAATTTAGACATTATCTGCTTAGTTTGTACGTTTCTCCACGAATTACATATTTATTAAAAAAAAAGAAAAAAAATATGACGTGAGATAACGAACGCGGTTCTCCCCTTTGCATATTTTACATGCATACAAAATAATATCTCTTTATACATTTTAATTAAGTTAAAGTTTTATCAAAAAAAAAAAAAAAAAAAGAAAAAGAAACAATTGAAATTTAAATTTTTGTGTTGTTTTTGATTAACTCTTAAATATATTAGGAATTTTTATAAAAATTACACAGATATACTTATTTATTTAGTTACTCTGCTTCACTCCATTGCGCTGTACGACTCTCCCCAGCAGGCCTGGACGACTGAAGAAATGCTGCAGCGGCTGCCCTTTATATATGGTCACTTTTACTCAAGCTTTGTCTCTCTCAAACACAGCAGCTAGCGCTCGTTGCAGTCGAGCTTCAAGTGACCAATTGGAGCGCTCTCTGCTGCTGCGAGCATTCTAGCTTCGTTTTACACATACACATACCAAAAGAGAACTGCTGCCTACACATAGACAACTCTCATGATCTGTTGCTCTTTTTCTCTCCTTGCTTTTACTTTTACACAAGTATTGTCTCTCTCAAACGTTGAGCCTATGCCTGTGCCTATGTGTGTCTATGTATGTGTGTTTGCGTGTGTGTGGAAACTCTTATTCGATATCCAGTACAGTTTAGGCTCTACCTCTCTCTCTCTCTCTCTCTCTTTCCCTCCCCCTCTCTCTCTACAGGAAGTTACTTGTACTACTATAACTATAAGTCCTACTACTATAAGTATTACTCTTACTACTATAACTAAGTCCTACTACTTTAACTACTATATAACTAACTATTACTATAAGTCCTACTACTATAACCATTACTTCTACTACTACAACTATAAGTCTGCTGCGCTTTATATATGCCCACTATTACTCAAGCAGTGTCTCTCTCAAATGTGAAGCCCGACGGCAGATAGAGCTTTTTGCAGTTGACCTTCAAGTGACCACTGGGAACGCTCTCTGCTGCTGTGAGCATTCTAGCTTCGTTTTACCTAAATACAAATACGAAATGAGAACTGCTGCATACACATAGACAACTTTAATGATCTTCTGCTCTTCTTCTCTCCTTGCTTTTGCTTTTCTGAAGTACTGTGTCTCTTAAAAGCTTAGCCCAACAGCACGTAAAGCTTGTTGTCTCTCTCAAATTGTGAGACCGACAGCAGGTAGCGTTCATTGCAGTCGAGATTCAAGTGACTGCTGCTGTGAGCATTCTAGCTTCGTTTTACACATACACATACCAAAAGAGAACTGCTGCATACACATAGACAACTCTAATGATCTTTTGCTCTTTTTCTCTCCTTGCTTTTACTTTTACTCAAATACTGTCACAGCAGGTAGCGTTCATTGCAGTCGAGCTTCAAGTGACCAATGGGAACGCTCTCTGCTGCTGTGAGCATTCTAGCTTCGTTTTACACATACACATACCAAAAGAGAACTGCTGCCTACACATAGACAACTCTAATGATCTTTTGCTCTTTTTCTCTCCTTGCTTTTACTTTTACTCAAGCACTGTCACAGCAGGTAGCGCTCATAGCAGTCGAGCTTCAAGTGACCAATGGGAACGCTCTCTGCTAGCTTCGTTTTACACATACACATACCAAAAGAGAACTGTTGCCTACACATAGACAACTCTAATGATCTTTTGCTCTTTTTCTCTCCTTGCTTTTACTTTTACTCAAGCACTGTCACAGCAGGTAGCGCTCATTGCAGTTGAGCTTTAAGTGACCTGTGGGATCGCTCTCTGTTGCTGCGAGCATTCTAGCTGCGTACAAATGAGAACTGCTGCGCACACACATAGACAACTTTTATGATCTTCTGTACTTCTTCTCTTCTTGCTTTTAGTTTTACTCAAGTATTGTCTCTCTCAAATGTTGCGCTCATGCCTGTTTATGCGTGCGTATTTGCGTGTTGGTGTGTGTTTCTTTCTCACTTGTTTATTTACATATTTATATTTGGTATGCTATTTTTAAGTGTTTAACCATTTGATTTGCATTATTATTATTATTTATTATTTATTAATTAATCAATTATGGTATATGTTTCATTTATTATACAATATACTTATATGTATATAACCCATCTCAAATAGTTCCGCAACATACACACACACACACATCTACGTAATATATTTCGCCCCTTATAAATGCTTCACACTTTTGAGTGGTCATCGGCCGATGATGTTATAATGAACTGCATGGCGAAATCTAATGTCCATTTAAGTGCAAAGTGCATTTCCGTAAGTGGGCCGTAGCCGCAGCAGCTCTCTCCCTCTCTTCCTCTCTCTCTCCCTCTTTAAGTAATGCGGCTGCCCAAGTGTCAAAGCGACACAGTAAGCAGACCCAACCACAAGAACAACTATAGCATACTTTTTGGGCTGGACTCTCTCTCTCTATGTGTGTGTGTGTATGTGTGTGTGTTTTATGTGTGTGCTTGTATGTGCCCCAGTACGAATGAAACTGGCAATTGTTTCGTTTTCGTTTTCGTTGTCGTTGTCGTTGTCGTTTCGAAATGAAAGAAAATGCTGTTTAATGTGCTTTTTATTATTTACATCCGCGGGCGGGCATCAGCGCCGCCCCGCTCTCCAGTGCTGGCCCTTAAACCAGAGCCCACAAAACAGAAGCTCATCAACTTTTTTTTTTCATACCCTACAAACTCAATCAAAATGAGGAAATTGGGTATGTTGTTTGTGGGGCAGGAATGATTACTGGAAGTAGCTTCAACCAGTCTTGAGTGCCTGCCCATCATTTCTGCACTAGAGAGTCGAACATCTAAAAAATCTATCATGAGAACTATTAAAACTAGAGACTCAAAAGTCACAGTAAATATTCTAGCAAATAGATATATTAGCAAGATATTCTAGTAATTAATTATACTATTTCGATTTAGGGTAAGAATGTATGCAAATTGTAATCATTTATTGTATTTCATCAGAATTCATTCTGAGATTTCTTTTACACATATCTCGTAAAGTAGAAGAGCTAGAGGTATATAATTTGGGTACTAAATATTCCTGCACTACGCACAACACATAAATCTTTCTCTTTTTTTCTTTTTGCTACCAAATTTTTTGATCTCTCATGATTCCTATTTTTATGCTAGAATCAACCTCTTATGCTGTCGCACATGGTATCTTGTAGTCTACTACAAGTCACTCGCGTGTATTTTTTATTATTATTTTGTGGCACAGTTCCGGTTGCGAGGCTTTCATTTCTATGTAAATTTCGAGCGCCCCAAGCTAAATGGTTTTATTGTATTTAGTGGAAATTATTCACGCCAACTAACTTTAGCCAACCAACAAAAAAAAAAGAAAAAAAACAGACTTTTTGACTGACAGATATATACAATTTATATAGAGTAGATCTGACAGATGTAGCACTGTGATTGGCTGCCTTTGATGCGCAGCTGCTTTAATGATTGCCTTCCGCAGTAATCTGTAATGATGCCATCAAAGTGATATTTCTGCTGAATCAGTCAAATGCAAAAATCAGCCACATACCATCTATATTGTATATATTGAGATATATGGGTATATCGACACCCATTCGATTGGGTAATTGCAAATATTTACATGGCATACGGCTTTGGATTGGTCAATCAGCATTCGCAATATGCGCAAATACAATTATATATATGTATATTGGTCATATGTAAGGTCGAGCCATAAATCAATAATATCGATTCCATTATTTATACCCCGCTCTCTGCTCTCCGATATATACATATATGCATGACAACGTGCAACGTGCAACAAGCAACAAGCACGCAAAAGAAAACGAGAAAAAGCAAACTGAATAATTCGAGCAATATCAAAACCAATGTCAATGGCTCAGCAGTGCGACATTGGCCCAAACGCAGCTCTGTGGGGGTTCATCAAACTTGCAACTGCCGCAGCTGCTGCAACAGTGGCAGCACTTTGCTGCCAAAAAAAACTTGCCAAACTCTGACAACTCTCAAACACGTTTAGTGTCTTCCCATTTTTGGTTATTTTTTGGCAAATTGATTTTTGAAAATCCCGTTTGCTGAATATTTCGCTACCAAAACTAATTTTGATAGCTGCCAAACAAATTTTATTAGTTTTTGAAACTCACTTTTTTTAGTGGATATTTTTTACTTTAACAAAGGCTTGAAAGTTTTGTAGTAATCTCAGTATGTCTTTATTTATTTATATACATGCATATAAATATATGATAGCAGTAAAGCATTACTGGATGTGCAAAGTTTCATAAAAAATTAAATAATATAAAAAATTAAAAAATAATCAAACTTTGATTTTATTGTTGCAATTTAATTAGAAATATTGTATATATTGTCATCTATCTACACTAAATATGTATGCTCAAAGGTTAAGAGCCTTGCAGCACTTCATATCTCTTTAATATTTATTCTAATTTAAAAAAATAATTTTCCTAAAATCTCTTCAGTCAAAATTCAGCTTAACAAAGTTTTTCCATGAAAAAAAAAAAGAAAAAACAAACAAACATCAAGGTTCTTATAAGCTGAAGAGCTTAAGCTGCTATAAACTGAAACTTGAAAGAAACTTGGCTTATTTTTTGCTGTCCGTGTATGTGTGGGTGTGTGTGTGTGTGTGGGTTATGCCTGAGTGTTAATGAAAATATAGTTTTTGTAGGCAAAGTTATTGGCAAAGTGTCAAAGGCCAAAAATGCAATATTATATTGAAGGCTATGAAGTCAGCGTGTATTTCATATAAAATGCCGTTACACACGAACACACACATGAACAGGCATCCACACACACACACACATTGGCAGCTTCCATTAAGAACATTGCAAAATGGCTGCATTGACAAGAGGAGCTGTCGAGTCGAGTCGGCAACAGTAGTTGAAGCTGTGTGTGTGTGTGTGTGTGTGTGTGTGTGTGCAGCGGTTGCATTTTAATTTATGCATATCAAATGATCTTGCAGCGCGCTTTTACTTTATAACGTTCCACATCAAGTGGCAGCCGCAGAAACTGTGCCACAAATATGAACAGCCAAGAGAAGTGGGCAAAATGTTGAGAGAGAGAGACAGAGAGAGAGAGAAAGGGACAGAGCGGCAGGAAGACACAAAAACGTAGCGAGTGCCATTGAAGTGAGTTAATTATTCAAAAGTTGCTCATACGCAACGTTGCGCCAGAGACAGCGCACACACACATACACACCCACACACACATACGTATATGAAGTCACCCCCGAGCACACCTTTTGCAATTAAGTTGAATGCCATAAGAAATGACAACGCGCCGGTCCTTTAGGGCAAGCGCACTCTTGCTCACACGCTGCCTACTCTGGGCAGGGCTTGGCACCTAATGTGGCAGCAAGAAGTCGTAGAGGCAGCTAATTGTCGGCTTTGCAACATGTTGCATGCCACCTAACACCCATACACCTACACCTGGCAAGCACAGCAGGAAAGTCGATAGACGACGCTTAACCATTTTCGGTTTTTTCCTCATTTTCCTTTCTTGACGTCGGCATTTCATAAATGTGAAAATAGCGGCGGGTTGATTGACAGCCATGCCACTTAGATGGCTGCATATTTGCACTTGATAACAGGTTGACAATCTCGAATGTCTCGATGCTTGACGTTTCCAATTAATTACCGCTTACGTGCCCTCAATTGTCTATCTGACACACAGCCCGCAATCGCAATTACTTGTGACAATTGTGTTTGACCCGCGCAAACACTGAGCCAAACGACAGCGAAAGCTCGAAATGCAACAGGAGGAGAACGGCCGATGGGACGATGATGGGGGCGTTAACATATGGCAAAGGGAAAGTAACAGTTGTTTGTTCTTCAAGCACGTCAAGCGATATTTGCCTTTGCAAAAGTAATACGACTTTATTGCACTGCAGACTGCAGACTGCAGTTTAGCAAAAGTCATTGTCCATTAGGAGAGGCGGAATAAAACGGAATACAGAAATCAAAGTCACGTTTGCTTAGTCGAACTTATGAGATTTGCCGAGAAGGGTGATCAAAATCAGAGGGCGGACATTAAATGGCAACTGTAGATGGAGAAAAGGGGAGGTAGAAGATACAATACAAGGTACAAGATACAAGATACAAGATACAAGATACAAGATACAAGATACAAGATACAAGATACAAGATACAAGATACAAGATACAAGATACAAGATACAAGATACAAGATACAAGATACAAGATACAAGATACAAGATACAAGATACAAGATACAAGATACAAGATACAAGATACAAGATACAAGATACAAGATACAAGATACAAGATACAAGATACAAGATACAAGATACAAGATACAAGATACAAGATACAAGATACAAGATACAAGATACAAGATACAAGATACAAGATACAAGATACAAGATACAAGATACAAGATACAAGATACAAGATACAAGATACAAGATACAAGATACAAGATACAAGATACAAGATACAAGATACAAGATACAAGATACAAGATACAAGATACAAGATACAAGATACAAGATACAAGATACAAGATACAAGATACAAGATACAAGATACAAGATACAAGATACAAGATACAAGATACAAGATACAAGATAAGAAATAAAAGATATAAGTAGATTTTTTAAAGAGAAATTTAAAATAAAGCCGAAATCTGGCAGTGAAGCTTATGAGATTTGCCTAGAGCGGCGATAGCTATTTGCAAATATCTTGGGCAACTTTTAATGCAGCTTACCATCATA
Source organism: Drosophila aldrichi (assembly GCA_035045965.1). Taxonomy (NCBI): domain Eukaryota; kingdom Metazoa; phylum Arthropoda; class Insecta; order Diptera; family Drosophilidae; genus Drosophila; species Drosophila aldrichi. The sequence continues at coordinate 966,809 of JAWNOM010000511.1, forward strand.
GCAAAAAATCTGAAGCCCGGAGTAAATGTCTAGATTGCGTCATGAACTTGAGCTCTAACTTATCTTAAATTAATACCAATCAATATCAATATTTTATAGTTTTTCAGCTTGTCAAAACTCTTTTTTATTATAGCTCTCCCTTTTCCCTTTCCTTTCATCCTGCTATTTTGTAATAAATACAGCTCAGCATCAAACCAAAAAATATCTACTTTGCCAACCGCAATTTGCCAATAAATTCATTAAAAATTTCATATTAAAACCGGCAAGCCCCAAAAACTATGCAACGCTATTAAAGTTGAGCAAAAGTTTATCCCACAAGCGAGCATAAAAATGCCCTAAATTTTCAACTCATTACGTTATCATAATAAAGCTGACTACGGCATAATGCTGAAGGATTAATTAGTTTGGCGCACGGCTCAAAATGACGTAAAATGTCAGTTACGCCCTTAATTAGAGTTAACTCACATGTTCGACATAAAATCGCTCATGATTAAAGCATAAATCCCATAACCAATTTACTAATGCGCGGCTCCAAGTTGAAAACTCGCAAAGTTTTCCACAACAGGAATTTTTCGGCTGCCAGAGCTATGCATTTCACTGAGATTCTTAACGAAAACTTTTCGTTAACTCGGAAATGTAAAATGTACAAATAAACCTGAAAAATGTTGATATACATACATACATTTCTATATGTATGTGCGTGAGTTTGAGTAAATATTTGTGAACGCTTTGAAACTATTTAGCTGGAAATGTAAAGGGCAGCTAAGTGGCCAGGCCGTAGCCCAAGGCTGGCTGCGAAGCTAAACGAATCACAAGTGCAAAATGCATTTAACAATAATAACCGTATGCGCTGGCTGATGCATACGGTTAGATATTAATGTATATAGGTAACCACCCAACCAACCACCTAACTAACTAACAAACTAACTAACTAACTAACAGTTGACATTTCTGTGTATTTATGGCTGTGTATATTATAGTTGTTATTACTCATACGCCCCGTTGTGCTCGTGCTGCAGCTGACAACGTAACTCAATTTGATGATAATTATAATTATGCCTGCCGCTGTGTTATTTCCGTTGTGCATGCGTGTGTGTTGGTGTTTGTGTATGTCAGTTTTTGATGGAGCCACCTTCATGTTGCGCATCAAGCGTTAAATGTGGATTAGTTTCAGCACAACAAAACGCTAATAACATTAGCTGAACGAGTTTCAGCAATTAGCAGCTGATAAAACTAACTGAAAGAAAAACGAAACAGGAAAATCCTGTATGAAAGTCGAGCAAGCAAATGTAACTTTCTCGATTAGGCTGAAGAACTTTTAGCCAACAGTTACATATCAAATAAATGTAGGGGCTGCCATATGTAGAGCACCTTTAGCTGCAAGTCGTATGCGTTTACCTTAAAGCTCTTCTTAAAGTTCAAATTGATTAAAGCTTTACATTAAACACAAAAGCTACTGATAACAAGCTCATTAAAGCTTCACTCATCACACATCAAACTTAAAGCTTTGCTTATTATCTGTAATCAAGCATTTGTAGTTGCTCTCTCGAACTTAGTTGTGCTTTCATGGCCACTTTAAGCCAGTGTCATTTGGCATTTGACAAACACACACTTAACTTGCCCGTCAATTGCGACACGCTGGGCAGCCACCTTAGCAGCAGTCGGTGTCGCAGCCACTACCCCCACTACCCACCCACACTCACTCGCACCGCCACCGCAACCGCATTGGCAGTCAAAGCCACAACCACTTACGTAATTATCATTAGCCATTTGCGTGTCGCTTTAAAGTCGAAGGCAACATCTAAATAATCTGTCTGCAAACAAAAGGCCTCTCTTCGCGCCCCAATTCCCCCGCCCCCCTCGCCATTGCGAATATTCGCTGTCATCTCCCGGCGCAAAATTCAGTTGCTGTTTGAATTTCACTTCGGACGACAGCTGTTCAAACAAATTACAATGAATATGCAATTGTTTTGGGGTGCCCAGCGCACAAACATTTGATTGATGAAGACCAACACAAAAACCACAACAACAACAACAACAACAAAGTCTGTGCTCGAAATATGCAAATGATATAAAAATACCCACAAAAAAAAGAGAAAAAAAACTAAGAATAAAGAAAAGTTGAACGCAGATAATGCCAAATGGTTAGGCGAGCAAATTAGCGTACTTAAAGTGATTCATTGAGGCGGCATATTTGATAACTTTGTGGCACGCCACTAAATATACACTAATCAGCGTGCCACCAAATGGAAAATTGCTAACCATTATACGGATCATCGCATCGATGGAAAATTGTAACATAAACGAATTCACATTCAATTACATCGGCCACAGCGCCGCCAAATTGATAAACAGCACTCAATAAATGTATTAGCCATGCTCGTATCTACAGCTCGCTAATCTATCTCCAGCAATCAATTGAAATTATACAAATAGCAATTACTGTTCGAGCTATTTATACCACAACAAGCTTAGTCAGGCAAAAAAATTGTAGATATTTTTTGTAGTATATAATAATTATTACAGTGTAGCTGAGTTATAGCTAAATTATATATCCTAAAGAATTGAGTTACCACTAAATTATAGCCTAACTATATATAGCTATATATATTTAATTACATATGATATTATTAATTAAATTTTAAATCTTTATTTAAATATTTTAAAAAAATATTTGGATTAATTAAAATTGAATCATGAGCTTAGCTATCGATATATATTATAAAAAATATTTTTAAAATATTTAAACCTCTATATCAAATAAAATATATATCAAGATATATTACTTATCAAAAATCGTTTGCCTTTCTTCCACTTTAACAAACTTTCGCAAACTTACTCTACGTATGCAAAGTAGACTTCACAAGGCGTATACTTAATATCAATCTCTTCTCTTTTAAGTAAGCCAACGAAATTCTATTATATTTGACCTTTTCAAACTGTAAAAAAAAAAAAGAAAAAAGAAAATTGTGGAACAAATCCTAGTATCTCTGAGCTCAAAGCGCAATTACCATGGCACGCGTTAAAGTTGAAGATATGTATGTATAAAGAGAGACTTCCCTGGCAACTTAAGCAATTATGTTTGATTGTTGAAGTTCTTGGCTGGCGGCTGAAACTTTTAATCTAGAATCACCTTGGCTCAAATTCAACACCAAAGCTCGAGCTGGGATTATTGTGCTGTTATGCTTGGCAACCCACTTAACAGGCTTCTGCAATTTATATATATTTCATCCAGGAAAAAAAACAAAAACCAGAGGCAAATGTAAAATGCAGACATACGCAGAAATTCTGAATATTTTGCGCTTTCGAGCATGCATTGCCTGAAGGACTTCAAAGAGAGAGACAGAGAAAATCCAAGAGGAAGACTACAACAAGACGAAGAAGAAGTAATCTTTTGCCATAGTATTTTAGTTTGATTAAAACATGAGACTCTAAAAAGCAAACCGTCTGAGACGAGTGAGAATGCCAAGAATTGATGTACTATTGCAACGATTCATCTATTTGGCTATATGTACCTGTTAAGGCTGTTTCGTTTTGGCCCATTTAGTCGCATCTAGGGCAAAAGAAATTTGCCTACGTGTGTGTAGCTGCAATCTGAAGCTGACAAATGATTTCGCATTTTCAATCTGGGACTGTGCAAGTTTTGCGCAAGGTGTTCAGGACAGCGAACATAGCGTATATCCTACAGGTAAAACAGTATGCAATAGAGGGTATGCCAGACTAGGGATTAGGTGCGTAACGGGCAAGAATTATCATAAATAGAGATTAGTTATTAATGTAGAAATACTTGGACTTGTCGATCATTTATCAATAGCATGTAAAATATAAATTAGTTATAGGTTTTTAATGCAATCAACTTGTATAAAAATGACAAAATTGTATACATACAGTGCTTATCATAATTATAGCCCACTTATAATCCACTTAAACGAATTGGCTGAAAATTTTTCCCAAATGACATATTCCCTCAAAATCTTTTAAAATGAGTAGTTCAATATATCGATTATGAATGACAAATAACTTTTTCACTTAAAATTAACGATTTAATAATGATTTCTTAAAAATAAGTAAAAACTAAGAAAAACAGCACCTATTTGCTGTATCAAAATTATAGCCCATTTTCAATTTTTGGTCAATAAAATATGAAATCGTTGCGGATTCAAGGAAAAACGAATGTTAATATTTAGTCCGGCCTCCATTTACCTTAGTTAACTCAAAAATTCGCTTCCCCATTGGAGCCACTAAATTTAATAAAAGGTCCTTTTGGCGACTTTGCCCTTCATTTAGAATTTGCGTTTTAAGATCTCCAACTGTCTCAAATTAGCGATTTTTGGCACTAAACCGTCTTGCAAGATTACCCCAGACATTTTCTATTGAGTTGAGATCTGGAGAACATGCTGGCCAGTCCAGGACATCAACAGTCCAGGACATGACCTTCCTCCAAATACTCCTTTGTTCGTCTGCCACATGGATTCTGGCACTATCCTGTTGGAAAACCATTGGTTTCTCACGGAATTCCCTTAAATATGGAATGAGACTACTATCCAGAGTCTGAATATACTCTTCACTGTTCATTCGGCTTGTTACAAACTTCAATTCCAAGGTTCCAAATGAACAAAATGCTTCCCAAATCATGACGGAGCACCCTCCAAAGTTTATCCTTGAAAAAAACATAGGATCCTTTCTCAAATCATGCCAATATGAATTGAACCCATCAGGACCATCCATATTAAACTTCTTCTCATCAGAAAATATGACCTGTTAGAGTAAAAATTTATAAATACACTGTAAGCCAAAAGAGGATGATTCAAACGCACGTATGTCCAATCGGTTGCAGTATGTCTTTCGGCAAAATCACGTCGAGCAACCTTGTGGCGACTTAGCAACATGGGTGTTTTGGTCAGTTTGGACCTCTTTATGATTTCTGAGTTCTTAAGTACTCGCCAAATAGTCATCGATGACACAGATCCGCCCACATCTAAGGCCAAACCTCTACAAGCGGTTGAGCTGTTGCTGGCTTTGTTAATCATTTTGCGCTTATCGCACGAAATTCGTAACGGTTTTCGCCCAGTACGTTTTCTTGATCCTTATTCTTCGGGATTATCCAAAAAAATTTCAATTACCCGTCAACGTTTTTTTAAAAAAATCATGAAATACTCGAAATAGACTCTCCTGACTCGAAAAGTGAGAAAATACGGCCCTTTTCTTAATCAGATAATTGTTTTCCAAGCGGCATCACTTAAAAACCATCTAAATTTACTTAATTATAATGTCTGTAAATCAAAAAGTCTGCTCCGCACTTAAAAACCCCAAATTTGCGACAGTGGGCTATAATTATGATACACAAAAATGCATGCAAAAATGCTAGCACACAGCAAAAGTTAACGGTTCTTTCTTAGTTTTCTATAAATTGAACACAAATTGCGGGAAAATCCATTGAACATGTCTGTCAACAAAGTACAACAAAAATTTGTTTTGGAAATCCCTTAAAAATGTTGTTAAAACTCGCTCAAAGTTGAAGTTGCTAGGTGGGTTATAATTATGATAAGCACTGTATATCGCTATATAAATTTCAATAGAAATATTACAAAAACTTTCATATTACAAAAACTTTCATATCGCTAGCATATCTAATCGATTTATTGATACTATACTGTTTCTAAAAGTTATAGTATCTGTATATATATGTCTATCAAACTGATCGACTAAACTAAAGTATCGATAACACTACGTATCATATATACACTGCATTATTGGAAAATTAACCATATTTCTGTGATATATGTACTATCTGCAGGATATCTGTTCGTCTATCAGCGCATTCTCACTTCGAGCATTGAGCAAAAATAACACACAGAGAAAAACAGAAGAACACTCAACTTGTGCTTGTAAGCCAACTGTCAACGATTTCCTTTTGCCAACATTTTGTCCTAGATTTCATTATTGCCAGCAAATTAATTGCGCCCTTAGAGTACATCAAGCACTGCTTCATATATACATACAGTAAGAGATATACTATACAGATATATTTATATATGTATATAGATATAAATATAGATATATATGTATGGGAAAGGTATATGGTGTGCTACGCCTTTGCCTGAGCTGGTTATGAATAATTCAGTTAACAAGTTGGCTTGACCGGCCCAGTTATTGCTTTATGGCCCGGCCAAGTGAAAGAGAGGCCCACTAATTGCATATAATGAGCTCAAATGCATTTGCCAACTGCAATTGCACTGGCAAATGTTTGAGAAAGTGCAATCGAAACGAAGGTCTCTCTGAGGGCGTCTTCTTGTCTACTTGACTCAACTGAACTCGACTCAACTCGACTTGACTCGACTTGCCTCGTCTTGTCTCGTCTCTCTGCTGCTTAATAATTCAACAGCTTCATGCTCTTTAAGCCACTATCAAAACCGATTATTATTAACTTAAGTAAAACATTCTATACACACACACATTTATTATCTCTCTTTTGCCATTTATATTCCTATTTTGTTCTCTTTAATCAGCTGTTCGCATTGGCAGTGACTCATCGTTTTAATGTTTAGTTTATGGCTATTATTAATTTGAAAATGAGATAAACTTCGATTTGATAGCCAAGCAGTTCAATAATTGCCAGCATCGATATAGTTAAAGTTTGACTTTAAGTTTTAATGACATTAGCTGAAAGTAAATTTTGACGATTTAATGTATTTTTTATTTTATGAGATGGTATCTAAAAATTTTTAGGGAAAATACTTTTGCCATTTCGCTATATTTATAGAATAAATATTTGTGATTTAATTACTTAAAAATATATACTGGCTTTAATTCAAAAAATAGTTCGAAAAGAATTGGCATAAATATTGTAAAAAAAATAAATCCCGCATACTTTTAATTAAATTATAAAATTAGTTTGGTATTTTAATAAATAAAAATTAATTTTAGATTATTTATCGTAAATCCATTCAAATGCATTTTCATGGCTTTCTATTTTCTACAAATATTTAAATATTCGGTCCAAGTGCTCTTTAGTTATATTTGTATAAATTAAATTTAAGTCAAATTTGTTCGCCCCTTTATGTCTGTTTTTCTTTTTTTCTGCGTGTGTCGTAAAGTCAAGCTGTTGGCACTACGAAACTACCTCAAGCATATAGCGATTTCAGCTATTTTTACGAGCCAAGCACGAAGTGCATCAATTTAATTGAACCCAACGCTGCAAAATAGTAGCAACAACCACAAAATAATAATAATAATAATAATAATAATAATAAGAGCCACTGGGTACTGGAGGGCAAAGATACCAAACACCGACCCAGAAATTGATACCGATCCGCTGTGGGTGACAACCAACAACAGCAACTACAGCAACGACAACAACAACAACAACAACAACATTGGGTTATCGCTGGCTCGCACCGAAAAGTGCAAATGTCGCATATTAAATTAACGCTGATGGCCCCAACAACAACAAACAAAGCAACAAGATTATTTGAAGCGTAAAAAATGAAGGCAAAAAGAGGTGATAAACAAGAAAATCAATGTAAATGAAACCACTTGAGACTACCAGAATACCCTGTAAAATAGGGCATAATAGACATAAAAAATATATATAATTCTTTAAAAATTTATAATTTCGATTGATTTTGTAGAATATTTTTATAAAGTAATTAATATAAAATGCTTCTTAAAGATATATTTATTTATTATAATTATATTTTATATGTCTGGGGTCTAGTAGCAGCTGGTTATATATAAAAATATTTAAGAAAACCTGAATAAGGTACATAAAATTTACAGATTTGTAAGCAAAAAATATTTCTATATATATAGGGAATATATTAATATGCAGTTCGTATAAACTCATCTAGATATTGTTTGCTAGATGCACCACACTCCATAATCAGTGACCATAAAAACAAAATATGGCGAACATATTTCAAACTGCCAGCGATTTAATGACTGTAATTTTCGACTATATTTCACATTTACAGGGTATACAAAAAAAAGAAAAAAAGATGAGAAATAAAATTGGTTGACATTTAAATTGGAAACGTTTTATCTGGTCGTGTGTAAATATTATTGCGACTAATGAGTACTGTCAACGGCAGCCGCACTATCATTTTCGGAGGGGCAGTCAATCAATCAATCAATCAGCCAATCAGTTCGCCATAACGATCAATGCGGGTCATTTATGCAATTTGTCAATTTGCCAATTTGCCAACGTCTGACAAACGAAATGAAATAGACACATTTATTGGCTACGAATTTATGAGCATAAGAAAATTATTTATGCTCTACTTTTCTCTCTCACTCGCTGTCCTTCACTATCTCACTCTCTCTCTCTCGCTCTCTCTCTCTTTTGCTGACAAAAACGGGTCAAAGTTATAAATCTCGTCTATAAAACATATTCGATACGTTTGCTATTTGCTGATGTGTAACAAATCAACAACTGTTTGGAAAAACTCGGGCATAATGAAGCAGATAAAGAAAACATTACTCATACGCAAGGTTAACCACTTGTTCAACACAAGACCAAACCGAACAACTTGCAGGCAGCAACCACAGTCAAGCTCAAGTATAACGTATGTTATCACACACACACACACACACACACGCATATATATATATAAAGAAAAACTTGTAATAATTTTACGAAAAAATGCGATAAAATGATGACAAAAACTGTCTAGACTTTTTTGCTTGAGACGGGAAAATTGCTTTTCTTATAGCGGCCATTGTTTATGTACGTATTAAAGTCGTTAAAATTGTGCGCTGTCGGGCATACGAAAAGTCAAAATTTCCATTTGTGTAAAACACGAAATATTTCTAGAATTTTACGAGCAACAACAACAGCAACAACAATGCAGCTTAGGCAAATTTATTGACGCAATTGATTTGAATAAATTTCGTATTGGTTTTTATTTTGGTTTTCGCTTTGATTAAATATACTATATACATATGTAGTATATGCACGTTGAACAATTTTGTAAACAGCAATTGGCCATAAAATTGCGTTCAGCAAATAAATTCACTTTATATACATATGTCTATGTCTATATATATATTTAACATTTTCTAATTACAACAACAGCAAAAAATGTTTAACAATCTCGTATTACAACAATTCAACTTCATAAAATCAAATTAAATCGTATAGAAAAAGCAACGAAAATTTCAGTCGGGCAAAACTGACTGCCAAATACGCGCTCAAGCTATCAAAATAATTTAATCTATTACAATGATTATCTTTTAAAGATCTTTTAAAGAAAATCCTAAATGACAAACAGAAAAACTCTAATATACTCTGTTCACACTTATTAAACGCGATTCTAAATAGTCTAACTATAATGATATATGATGGATAATTAAAACGTTTTTTTTGCTATGAGTTAAAATTCTATTGACAAATGGCTTATTTGTCGTTCTCTCTGTGTCAGTCAAAACAAACGCCGGTCAAACCATAACAAAATCGCATTTTCGAATAATGCGACTTTCCACAGATAATTTAGACTAGACATATAGGCATTGTCTGCATACATATATATATATGGATATAGTATATATGTGTGACGCCTTCAAATGCCTGAGACACATATGAACGATATGGTTCGTTGGACCGCATATTAATAAAGACATAATTGATGTGTACAATGAGCCTCACGAAAATTTGTTTTACTATGTACATATTTTAATATGAGTTGCTTACTTTTTTTAGATAATGACAAAAACTTTTACAAGCGCAACCACTGTGCATTGGAGCTCTGCTCAACTGCAAATGAGTCATGACTAGCTTGATTTTAAGTTTGTCTTGGGTCTTTTTTATGTTTATTGTTTACTTCTTCAAGGCTACAAGCAATTGTATTTCGAATGTAAATCAAAAGCTCGGCTAGATGCTATGTTAATTAGAGTGGAAAATGCGAAAGGAATATGGGTAGATATACATGTATATGTATATACATGTAAATGTGTACATAATATATTCTATATGCATATTGATTCCAGTTAACATATATTTTTTAAATAAAGAATTGTGTATGGAAACTTGGAATCAACAATGACTCATATATAAAAAAATTAAATTAATTAATTAATTAAATTATTATTATTATCACAATGCTACCCATTATTATTTTTTTTTTTTTTTTAAATATCCTACATTATATTTAATTTATTTTAATTTTTAAATTAGATTGACATTCTAAATAATTTTATAACATTTATCTCTAGTAGCTACTTTAAAATATATTTAAATTTCTCTCTGAATCAACACATTTTTTAATTAAAACAAAAAAATCAACAACTTTTAATTATTATTGTTAAATTCTCAACAAATTTTCACTCTGAAAAATATGTCAAAACTGTGTAATGTAAATGGTAACACGAAAATCTATGGGCTGACATCTGTTGCAATTTAAATTGCATTATTTGCTATTTTTTGCTGCATCTATTGATCCAACAAATGGCACTAGTAAACACACTCACCCACACACAGTGATATGCATTAGAGTACTACTCGAGCATTCATCTCTACAACATTCTGTGGAGCACTCGAAGCCAGTGACAGCAATAATCAAATCTACATATGTAAATTGATTGAAACCCTCGTCAGACATTTTCCTCGCATTTTTCCCTGCTATTTGACCAAGTGGAAAACAGAAGAGTAGAAATATTTGTATCTCTTCTGCATGCTCGCGCATATTCTGTGACAATGCTCAATATTCGCAGCAGTAAATTGAGTCGGGTCATAAAAAAAGCAGGCGTCAAACGTTATGCTTTGTGCAAATCAAATTTGTAACGCCCCCCAATTGGCATGCCCATGCTCGTGCTATGGCCCCCCATTGTCACAATGCTGCCCATCTGTTTTTCGCTGTTGTTGTAGCTGGCATGCACATGGTGGCAAAGCTCAGCGAGTGAGTGAGAGAGAGAAAAGCTCACACGTCTGCCATGCATTGCAAACACAATCAGCTGAGCGTCGAAAGCTTTCAACTTGCTGCGCAGTTTCGTTTCAGCGTCAATGCAAACAAACATATGTTTGTGTTTTCGTGCGCTCGCGTGTTCGTGTGTGTGAGTGAGTGTGTGTGCTTCTGCATGCTGGTCACAACGTCAACAAAGCACAGCTGTGTATGTGCGCCATAAGCTTTGTAAATTGGCGCGCTCACGACGCGTGCTCTCTCACCGAGACGCTAGCTCGCTCTCACTATCGCTCTCGTGCTCACTCTCTCACTCACACTCTCTGACTGTTCCAATTCGCCGTCCCCACCCCCACTCACTGACAAAACTCGCTCGCTTATTGCGCACCTTTCAAGCTGTCAACAAAGTGAACCCCATTGAGTTGTTACGACAACAGCGCCGCATTGTACAACTGTAATAACATATTCGAGCCAAGGCTATGGAAATTTAAAAATACTTGCACATTTGCAATCATCCCCTAGATTACAGTTAAATGCTGCCAATCATAATAAAAATTTGCTACGCGAGTTTTCTTATCTTTATGTGACGGGGTGGGTTTGTTATAGCGCGTTTTCACTGTCCCATGACCGTTGACTTTATAACTGGTTTTCCAGACGGAATCGACACGGTAGCGCATTCGCCTTATAACATGGCGCCCAAATCTATGATATTTGCGTTTACCTAGGGCCGCTGCCAAGTGCACAACGCACAAGGTCATTGTAAATGTGTTTTTATTATAGAAAACAAAATTTCTATAATTCTACAAATTCTATTTCTTGCTTGCCCCAGAAAAACTGTTTAAAACCGAAAGCACAACAACAATATTTGTATTTGCTTTAGCTAAATACAATTTCGTAATGTAGCGTATGTATATTTATTTACGTCGCAAGGTCGTCGTCATCAGACATTTACAACCGCGCCATGGGTTAGTTTATGAGGCCCCCGTTTTGGGCGCTAGCCACATAAATTGAAAAAAAATAAGAACCTGAAACAAAACAGGCCACGCGAAATATGTATTGATAAATTTTCTATTCAACTCTATTTGGTGGCATCAAAATTGTTGTGATAAGTTCTTATCTGATTGGAGCTGTAGGGGCGGCAGCACCGTTAATAACATAAGCAGGAGTTTTATATCAGATGAGAACTTATTGCATCGTCTAATTTCGGCAGTGAAAAACAGCAAACAAAAAAATCATAAAATATTTACCAAGCGCCCAAAACGTAACTTGAGCGAAAAAGCTTCCTGCAAATCCGCCCCTGTGCGCATGACGGCGACCTACACACAAAAACAAAAACAACAAACAGCGCCAACAACAACAGCAACAGCAGCACAAAAGCACACGACGAGCTGAGCAGCAGCAGCAGCAGCAGCAACTGGCAAAACGGGCCAGAAGAATATACAGACAATACACGGAGGCGAATTCGTTCTTGTGTTGTGGTTTTTAGTTGAGCGTTTGCTGGCGTTGCGAACGGTCAGAGAGAGAGACACCATCAGAAATTCGAATAAAACTAACAGCCAAAGCAACAGCAACTGCAACAACAACAATTAGAAAAGCAAAATCACAATAACTATAACAACAACAAACAGAAAACAAAATAAAGTAACAAAAACAGAGAGCTGGCTTTTTGTCATAGTAAAACGCCATTGACTGGAATATTTCGAGCGCAGAGACAGAAAGACAGCTGGAAAGAGATAGACAACAAAGACGCAGAGCGGGGCAGCAGGTAGTCTGGCAAGTGGCCCCTGCTTAACACTCCAAACACACTCACACACAAACGCACACGCACATAAAAACAATTTGTTGTGGTTTTCTTTGTTTCGACAACAAATTTTGTTAAATTAGTGCGCAATTACAACAACAACGAAGGCAAATACAAACGTGCGCAGCAAATTGTTTAAATCGGCAATTGCAATACGAAAAAACGCTGCGCAAAATACAAAACAACAACAACATAAAGCACAAAACGTTGCATTACGACATCAAAAAATAATATATACTATATATAATAACGAAATTCAATGTAAAACGCAACTTAAGTTCTCCCAAAAATCAATAAGCAACAAAAGGCAAGCAGCGAAGGAGCAGGCAGAGACAGAGGCTGCGACAGCAGCAGCAAGAAGAAGAACAAGCGCAGCACAACTGGCTGAACAAGAACCGTAAAAGCTTTACCACTTAAGGCAAAGCTTCAAAGTGCAGTTAAACGCAGCCAGCACGCAACAGCAACGCAAAGCTGAACAAAAACAAAGACAAAAGCAAAAGCAAAACAAAAAGTGAAAAGTTAAATTTACATAATTCATTGGCCGCTCCGACAGCATTTAAGAGTGCTACAGTGACTGTGTGAGAGTGTGAGGGAGATAGGCACAGACAAAGAGAGCGTGCAAGATGCCCTCATTGCTGGAGGCGCTTGAGCGCAAATATTTCGCCGAATGCGAATTCGAGAACGCCAATCAACCCGAGCTGCACAAGCGCTCCGATCTGCCCAATGATTTTACAGTTACCAAATGTGGCGGCCGCATGGAGTTCTCCATATTCATACCCCGCCTCTCGCCCTTGACTAGTGTGCCCGCTCTGTTGGTGCTCAATGACTGCGACATCGACTGCGCCGGTGATTTCGACAGTATTCGGGAGAAATGTCAGCGTGTGCGTGAGCTGGATCTGGCGCAGAACAAGCTACAGGACTGGCATGAGGTGTTTAACATATTGAAGCATATGCCGCGCATTGAGTTTCTCAATTTGAGTAAGAATCAGCTGATGAATGTGCCCAGTGCGCTGCAGGCGGCGCCAACGATCAATCTGAAGAATCTGGTGCTCAATGGCACCTACCTGGACTGGATGTGTGTGGATGCACTGCTGCAGAACTTGCCGGTGCTGCAGGAGCTGCACTTGAGCCTCAACAACTACACCAGCGTGCTGCTCGATGCGGCGGACGAGGGCAGCTGCCAGTGTGTGCCACAGACAGAAACGGAAAGCGAAGCAGAGGCAAAAGCGGAAGCGGATACGGAAACAGAGACGTGTTGCAGCCTGTGCCAGGGTCGTCGCAAGCTAACCCAGGCACATGGCACTCTAAAGACCCTGCACTTCACCGGCAATCCCATCGAGCACTGGGAAGAGATCTGTCGGCTCGGACGACTGTTTCCCCGCCTGGAGGCCCTGGTGCTGGCCGAATGCCCTATCAAATCCCTGCAGGCGTCAAGCACAGCCGAATTGGATTCGGCCACTGCCAGCGAGTGCCACAAATACTTTCCCTGCCTCAAGCTGCTCAATCTGAGCTGTGCTCAGCTCAATAGCTGGGCGGACATCGATGAGCTGGCCAAATACGAGCAGCTGCAGAATCTGCGCGTCAAGCATTGGCCCCTCTGGGAGACGCTGGAGTGCACGGAGCATGAACGTCGCCAGCTGCTGATTGCACGACTGCCAAATGTGTCCATGCTCAATGGCGGCGGCAAGATCAGTGTGGACGAGCGCGTCGATGCGGAACGTGCCTTTGTGCGTCACTATATGGACAAGCCGGAAGCGGAGCGCCCCGCACGCTATGCCGAACTGCTTGCGGTGCACGGCCAATTGGATCCATTGGTCAATGTGAATCTGAAGCCAGAGAAGCGGGTGAAGGTCGTCTTCACGTACAACGATGTGAGCGAAAGTCGCTTCGTGGACATTTATCTGACGGTCAACGACTTGAAGGTCAAACTGGAGAAGCTCATCGGACTGGCGCCCAACAAGATGCGTCTCTACTATCTCGATCAGGACTACAAGGAGTTCGGGCCGGAGGAGATGCGGTATCCCAATAAACAGCTCTACAGCTACAATATACAGTCGGGCGATGAGATCATAATCGATGCCAAGAAGTAAATCCGGAAGGCAGAAGGATCGATGGACTATTGGAATGATGATGATTCCTGGAAATGTTGCTACACATAGAGATTTGTGAACGAGCGGTGCTAAGAGCAACAACAATTTGTGATCTTGTATCAAGCTTCTTACTGACGGATACAAAAACCCAACCAACATGCATACATACATATATCTATCTATAAATATAAATATATAAATACAGACATATATATATGTTATGAACAACTTAAATCTATCGTACATATATTATACATATTTTTACAATTATTTACCGCCTTCCGATAAAACCGATTTACTGTATATATATTTCAATGGCCAAAACACACCCAAACATACAAGTAATCCACACCCACGCACACACTTGTCCATATATAAAGATATATTTTAATTAACATCCTAACCTAAGCCAGCTACAGACTAAAAACAAAATACATACTTAAGTATAACAAAACAAGCATTATATTAAAATTTAAAACAATTTTTGCTGAAATATGACTCAGAGTTTTTCTTTCTCTCGTTTTTAATGGAATCATTATTATCGATTGGCTGGGAGTTGTCGTTGCGATAAGATAGGAAATACATATGCGCCAGATCTATTGTCTATGTCACGAACACTCGTTGGGAGAAAAAAAAGTGAAACATCTGAAGTCTAGCTACGGAACAATGAAGTTGAAATACCCTTTTGTAGATGAGACTTGAATGGCATTTAGTATGCAAGTTTTATGTCTTATCATATATGAATATTATCATAATATACATTGCTGAAAGATATAAGAGGAGAGAAAGTAAACAATTTTGCAAGCACTTAGTTAGTAAGCTATATGATATAGATCTTTAAAAAAAAAAAACATTTCTTATGAAATATTCTTTTCTTGACCTCTAGCTTCTATGATAGCAATATGATACGATATGACGACTTGACACACTTGTAGAGATGTTTATATATAGAAGAAGTAACGTACACTAACTGTAGTTCACAGATTATTAGCTATGCCATGCACGCAACTCTCTTGCGTTACATTTTTCATGATACAATCATAATACCCTCTCCAAGTATAGGAAAATGAAATAAAAACTTCGTGACTCTCGAGTATTGCGCGCGCATCGTGTGTTGCGATCCGCTTCGTTTTTCTAAAAGCTTTCAATTATGGCAAGCGACAACTCGATCTGTTGATGTATTGCCAATATCTAAGCCAAAGCTTCCGTCATGCTTAATAAGCATTTTATACTATATATAATATATACGCACACATCGATTATATTATATTGTTGGATTATAATAAAAGTGCGAACTGTTTAAAGTTGAAACTTGTTCTGTGTCTCCCACACACAATTAACATCGCAATATGAATCAGAATTTTTGATTGGGGTTATATGTGCATAGTTTATTTTAATTGGCATTTTTTTTTTTTTTTTTTTTTTTTTTAGCTGAACAAACAAAACATGTGATTTTGTTTACACACGATATGAATTTATGATCTTCTAGACTGCGATCTTAAAAGGAGAACCGCAAATATTTGGCACAAAGATTCAAAGTTTTATGCGAATGCAAATCAAAATTGTTTTAATGGATTGATTTATATGGTTGCGAACCACAAAAGTTCTACAAGTTTTAGCAATTCAAAATTGCATTAGCTCATAGCAATAAGATTCAATTTTATGCAGCATAAAAGATTATTTCGCAGCAAAAAAAAATAAAATGTCAGACATTTGATTTTAAGTTCTAGAACTTATAGATTCTTACAATAAAAAAAAAATATATTATTATAATAAAAGCACTAAATCTAATAAAATATTTAAATATTTAAACAATAATAAAAAATACATATGAATATAGATTTTTGTAAATAATTGTATATTTATTTATTTATTTATATTTTTTTTATTAATTATTTGTTTATTATGATTTAGTAAAGTAAAATATTTAGATATTATTGAAAAAATTTTATATTTTACTGTATTTATTTTTAAATTTTTCTTATTTTTTTAAATTTTATTTTTATATTTAAAAAAAATTATATTACATTTTAAAATGTATTTCCTGTAGTAATTTATTTCTCTTTATCTCTTGAGCTTTGCAACAATTTGATAGAGCTTTAGCTAAATGAGCTAAAAGCTCTGCGTGCATGCTAAATGAATTGCATAAAGCTTTTTGCACGAATACCAATGCACCTATACTTATATGCAAACTATTAGAGAACATATTCTAGAATTAATAAGAATAAAATAAAACAACAACAAAATGTTTGGAGTATTTTAAATGAGAGAGACCGTACTTGAGTAAAAGTAAAAGCAAGGGGAGAAGAAGTGTGTGTATATGTGTGTGTAGCAGGTAAAACGAAGCTAGAATGCTCACAGCGAAAGAGAGCTCGACTACAACGAGAGAGACAGTGCTTGAGTAAAAGTAAATGCAAGGAGAGAAAAAGAGCAAAAGATCATTAGTGTTGTCTATGTGTAGGCAGCAGCTCTCTTTTGGTATGTGTATGTGTAAAACGAAGCTAGAATGCTCACAGCAGCAGAGAGCCTTCCGATAGCTCACTGGAAGGTCGACTGCAACGAACGCTACCTGCCGTCGGGCTTCACATTTGAGAGAGAGAGTGCTTGAGTAATAGTGGGCATATATAAAGCGCAGCAGACTTATAGTTGTAGTAGTAGAAGTAATGGTTATAGTAGTAGGACTTATAATTATAGTAGCAAGACTTATAGTTATAGTAGTAAGACTTATAGTTATAGTAGTAGAACTTATATTTATAGTAGTAAGACTTATAGTTATAGTAGTAAGACTTATAGTTATAGTAGTAAGACTTATAGTTGTAGTAGTAGAAGTAATGGTTATAGTAGTAGGACTTATAGTTATAGTAGTAAGACTTATAGTTATAGTAGTAGAAGTAATGGTTATAGTAGTAGGACTTATAGTTATAGTAGTAAGACTTATAGTTATAGTAGTAAGACATATAGTTATAGTTGTAAGACTTATAGTTATAGTAGTAAGACTTATAGTTATAGTAGTAAGACTTATAGTTATAGTAGTAAGACTTATAGTTATAGTTGTAAGACTTATAGTTATAGTTGTAAGACTTATAGTTATAGTAGTAAGTGCTCACTTGAATGTCAACTGCAACGAGTGCTACGACGGACAGGGCTAAATCAACTTATCTCGTCGCCCTGATCAAGAATATATATACATACTTTGTGGGGTCTGCCACGCCTCCTTCTGCCTGTTACATACTTTTAACAAAACCATTATACCCTGATTTCCCATTTTCAATGGGTTCAGGGTATAATAATGCCTTTGGCATGAAGAATGTTGATTTGATTTGATTTTTTTTAAATAAAAATGCTCATAAATATTGTAAAGCTAATGTTGCTAGAGAATAATCAACAAAATTTTTAGCAAATAAAATATTTGGCATATGCTAAAGGTATTCAATAAGAAATATGTTTTAATCAATCAAAGTTTATGGCATTTTGAGAGCTGCCTTTGCCACAAAACATTTTGCCATGGGAATTTTTTCACAAATTTTTCCTATTGCCTTACTGTGTGTGTGTGTGTGTGTGTGTGTGTGTAGATAGATGCCTGAACTGCCTGTAGGCTTGTCGGCCCACATGCAACAGAAGCTAATGCAAACAAGTTCTCCAGAAACTGGGTCAATGCAGCATGCAGTGTCTGCCTCAGGCTCCAAGTCAGCTTTAGAATATATTAGAATTGATTAGCAAATATCGTATATGTATAAATGGGTCTATAATAAAGCAATAGATCTATCTATCATCTATACATACATAGTTGTAATTGTAATGGGCCATCAAAATTTGTTCTAGCCATAAATACGAGCTCACACGCCCACCTTCAATCAACGTAGCCCACCTATATTTGCATTAACTATCTGCCAAAAAATAAAAATTATATTGAAATGAGGCGTCGACATTTATGGCTAATGACGTATATCAAGCATACGGCACGAAATATCGAAAAAACCTCTAGAGATCGTGACTAAACGAAGGAGCTCCAAACGCCCACAAAATGACAAGCTCCAAAAAGAAATAAAATGTGCGAAAAAGTATTGGCAAAAAAAAAAAACACACACACATAGACAATTTTATGACGAAGTCGCAGGTGTAACAAAATAAAATAAAATGCGAAATAAAATCAAATCAAATAAACGATCATAAAAATGCAAGGTGTGTAGAAAAAAAAAAAAATAAATAACGAAAAACAGTTTATGTAGATAATTAATAAAATTTACACATGGAGGTTTTTGGAAAGTCTATAGCCAGGGAAGGTTTTAAACGCTCGTAGTGCTCAGCAAACGATCGAGTTGTGATTTGTACGGCAAACGCGACACACGTCCGAATACTCAATTTCCGAGCTCTATTATCAGCCGTATATATATTACTAAATATAAATATATATATTTGTGTTACTTTTAGTAAAGTGTTTAAGTGTGTGTGTTTCGGGGCGGGGAAATGCACTTAAAATGGATCCAGAGAACGATGTTTATGCTTTCTATGATATAAGAGGCTTCAAACGGTGCGATAAGCAATCAAAACTCAACTAAAACCCAATTGCTTTACCAAACTAGTATCTCTATATGAATTGTGTTTATTTGTCTTTGTAGGAAATGTAGACCGGCGGGACCAAATAAATCGCAAAAACTTCTGCAACCGCGAATGTCACTCCTAGGGAAGCCGCTGAACTACAATCGCGGCACACATCGCCGCGATGCGCGCTACCGGCGGATGCAAAGTCGCCTCTACAATTTTCTGGAGAGACCGCGCGGCCTGCATGCCATATTCTATCATGTGATGGTGTAAGTAGACAAACGAATCATTTACCAAATTAAACCCATAAAAACAATGTGTTCCATGCTCATGAGTTCATCGATCATCGATCGTCTAGTTGCATATAAAAATTATTTTCATCTTTGAAGTCTAAATTAAATTTTTGACTAGATTTTACAAATTAGTTTTAATTTGAAATTATTCTATATTTAGCCGTGAGAAGGGGCTCTATTATTATATTAAAAATTATTAAATTAAAAAATAATAAAAAAAAAATAATAATAAAATGTATAAATAAAAAAATTAATACATAGTATAAAAAAATAAAATAAAAAAACAAAAAACAATAAATACCAAAAATGTATATAAAATATATACGTAATAAATATAAATAAAAAAAAAAAAAAAAAAAAAAAAACAAGTATGTAAGCTCAAGCCGAGTCCGCTCGACTAGCAAATCCCCTGAACAAATTATTGAAGCAGCAGAGAGCGTTCCCATTGAAGCTTGAGTAAAAGTAAAAGCAAGCAGAGAAGTGCAGAAGATCATTAAAGTTGTCCATGTTCATGTAGTAGTATTAATTTGGTATTTGTATTTAGGTAAAACGAAGCTAGAATGCTCACAGCAGCAGAGAGCGTTCCCATTGCTCACTTAGAGGTCAACTGCAACGAGCTCTACCTGCCGTCGGGCTCAACCTTTGAAAGAGACAGTGCTTGAGTAAAAGTGGCCCTGTATATAAAGGGCAGCAGCTGCAGCATTTCTTCAGTCAGTCTTCAGTCGTCCAGGCCTGCTGGGGGTCAGCGCAATACAGTGAAGTCTAGTGTGTGAACGTAGAGGAACTACGTCGAGGAATTACGTAATGGAATTACGTAGAGGAATTACGTAAAGGAACTACGTAAAGGAATTACGCAAGGGAAATAATAAGAGGAAATACTTAGAAGAAAGAGGAAATACTTGGCGGAAATACTTGGAAGCAATACTTTGAGAAAATGCTTATAAGAAATACGTAGAGGGAATACTTAGAAAAAATAGACAGAGGAATAGTGCTAAATCAAGAATATATATACTTTATGGGGTCTGCGATGATTCCTTCTGCCTGTTACATACATTTCAACAAAACCATTATACC